>JAWWES010000171.1:7722163-7745419 GCA_035583135.1 Lophotriccus pileatus
GCGCGCTTGTAGCAAGCGTGGTTAGATCCCTTCCCAAATCTTCGTTCGCGAAGCCTTGCCATGATGATGATGATGATATAGGTATATATGGAGAGTTATTTATCACACTCTATATAGACTTTACATATATATGTATGTATATATATATAAAATATATATATACATACACGTATGTACTTGAATACAGGTCTGCATACCATTTTTAAAAAAATCCAGACCAATCCAATCCAAATACACTATAAGTTCCCCTGAAAGGGAAGTCTTCTATAACTTGCCAGAGGAATGGATCCAGGGCACTGATTGCATCATGGAGCAACAGTGTTCTGGTGTTCCTGCTTAAGGACACAGAAAGAGCCAGAGGCAGGGATGTGTTAAAAACATGCTAAAAATACTCCTGGGTTTAAAAGCGTGCATTGCAGGTGCATAAAGGTTAAAAAAGCCACTTGCTGTCATTCTATAGGAGAAATTTTTTTACTTTTAACTCAAACTGGTGTAAAGAATCTATTTGGAACATATACATAAATTACTCCAATGTGGTAGTACTACTCCAGTGTAGTACTTTCTATATTGGTTTACACACAACTGCTTAAAAAAACCTCCTCTTGGAGGCGTTTTACACTGGGGTGAGCAAACTGCCTGGAGTAGATTTGTCTGTAAAGAAAAGAGCAGTAATGGTGACTCCAACGTGGCACTTGCTGTGGTGTCTTTCTAAGCTGTGCCGAACACAGCCACACATCTATGGGAATGAAATGGATTGCTGGGTCTTCTCACATGTTCCAGGCCTTAGGATGACCTCTGCTAGCAACGTTAACATAGCAAGACCTTTTAGAAACAGGAAAGACTTCCTCAGGTTTCTTATTACTCTTTCAATATAACTCCCATTTCCTTGATATATGCAAGGCTTTTTGCATGGTGGATACAGTGAAATGCATTTCCTAGACACAGTTTTTTTTTTTTTCCCCACTGAAATTATGGAATAAGACACCTTGGACCAGGAATAAAAATAATTAAGGATTTAGGAAAGGGAACAGTAATGCCAACTTCAAAATCTGGATTGGTTACCGTGTTTCTAACCGTGCAAATAACCTGTCATTGTGGACCTGAAACAGATAATCAGAACAAAAAATTAGGAAAGGGTAAATATTATCAAAGAAAAAAAAATGACAGGATGTTTTTCAGTTTCTACTGCTTCAGTGCTGCTGTCCAAACACAGATAGCTCTGTTCTTGGAGGAGTGCTGGGCTTCAGCAAGATATAATACTTATGCTGGACATCTGTTGTCCACAAAGAACAGCTAAATTTCTGGGTGTGGAAATCAGGTGAGCAGAAAATATGGCTTTTAACTTCCTAAAACAAGAATTTACCCAGTTAAGGAGCCTTGGGCCCTGTTCAGTATCTTTGGATAACTTGGTAGGAATCTGAAAATCAAAGTATATATCTGTGGACTTGGTAGCTTACCAAAATTCCCACTGGAAGGAAATGAAATGAATCCCAGGTTTGTCTGATGTGATAAATAAGATCACTACATCTTTTGAAAACATATGGCTTCCTCTATTTTTTATTGATATCTAATTATCATATTCTTATCTGCAGAGTTAACTTGCTATTATACCAACCGCAGTTTTTACTTGTTCATTCTCCTTCATCTCCACAAGAACCTAAATTCAAACATCCTGTCACAAACCTACTTCACATAAGTAGCTGGTTGGAACAGTAGAGCTGTAATTTTTATGTGCTCCATTCGTGTCACCAAAATTCTTAGAAACTCAAGCAGTATACATTGTATACTCAGTTGTTTACATGCCAGCAGTCCAGAACTCATTTTAGATTATATTTATTTATGCTTATTTATGGCAACGAGTGCCTTTTTTTTCCCTCCTGTCATCCGTTCTTCACCAAAAGTTGTGGTTCTACTTTTGATTCCCTGGTTGTTACTTCTAGAAATATTTTGAAGGCTCGTGTGAGCTAGAGTACATTTGAAACAATCAATCCAGTTAAAAACATGGCAAGTAGCATTTTTCTAGTAATTGGTTTACTGCATTATTACCTTCCTCCTTCAGCCTTTTAAATGTCAAGATCTTCTTACCAGAAAAAAAAAAGTCTTAACTTAAAAAAAGTAGGTTTGAGATTAAGACATTGATTTTGAATTCCACGCACATTGGTTGTTTGCAACGATTTTGTTTTTCCACTTGTTCCTCAGGCAGTTACAGTAAATTTATGTGTTTGTGGCATTTCTGCAGTCCTAACTTTGAATGAGACTCATGCCATATATCGCATTATAAATACTGACTTGCATTAAGTCCCGTGTGTGCCTCTCATGTAGGAATGAAATAGACGGTGTAGTCATTATTCAGCTTAATTTGCAATATTTATTACCCTTGGTGGATATGAATGTATTCGTTACATTCACAATAAATGACCTCTGGGTTTCAGGGATGTATTGTGTTAGGAAAGACTTGCAAAGAGTAAATAATACCCTCCCCTTTCTCTCTACGAAGCCTTTATTTCTGCAGTGCCACTGCTGTGTCCTGTATCTAAATTTATTTATGCTAAGATGAAGGAGCTCTTGCTCATGCCATAGTGTGAAACAAGGGTAACATTTGTGTAAATGCAGAGAAGAAAAAAAGCAACTGTCTGACTTGCCCTGGTGACATTCAGATTAAAATGCCTATGAGGACCAGAGGTAGAGTAAATGTGACATGATCTTGGGTAGTGTAAATGCTGACTTGTCCTTAGGATAAAGAAGAAGCAACAGAGTTCATTATCACTCACAGGCAGGTGGTTTGTCTGTGCTGTTGGCTGATACACTGAGAAAAGTGAACTGCATAAGCATGACCATAACATCAGACTGTCAGGTCCTTTATCATCACTGACTGGGAACCACAGGAAAAGCAGGAGCAGCAGTAGAGTGATAGTTACACACCCAAAAATAGGCATCTTTCCTCGTGTTTTCATGTTGTTGAGAGCTGTTTACTTGTAGGGCTCAGAGTTAACATACTTTAATATTTTAAGTTTAGATTGAACATGTCAGATAATGAGATTATGTGTAAAACTTTGTATTCAACATTCATGATCCATAGACTAGCATGTCTAGTACTGAGCTTCCCAATAAATGTCAAGGGAAAGAAAATATTATTATTTTAATTTTAAAGCTGAAAATGAATTGATAAAGCGACTCAGTTGAGGTGCCATGGGAAGTCTGCATTCCTAACTAACCTGGACACACCACTGAAAACCCCTAATCATGGTCAGTGTCATTGTAATGTGCCTGTCCTTAAACTCTTGTCCTTACTGAGCACTGAGGTACAATCAGAGCACTTTAAAAGGCCTTTCTACTATTTTGAAATGCCTGACCACTTGTGTGTTTTCTCTGAACTATCCATGCTAACTTTCCCCACATTTCTCTGGAGTAAGCTTAATTTTTGTACTTTTTCTCACCCTTTAAAACCCCTCCCTTACAGTCAAAGGGCAAGTATCAGTTACAGGTGTGGATTTCAATCCCCATTGAATATTTTGTACTAGCTAATACAGGCTAAAGGTTCTGGCAAACAGGGTTACTAATTAAATGATATGAAAAGCAGGCTGGTTTAAGAACCAACAGAGAAGCTGGACTTGAGATTTTAAGAGTATTTTAAACTAAACATTAATAATCTGGAAGTCAAGAGAGGATGGAAAGAGAGTTTCTATGTTAAAATAGGAAAAAAAAGTGTCATTCTTAGAAGAAATGTCTTAGGATACACTTCATAATTCCTGATTTCTTTCAGCAAAAAAAGAAAATCTCAGTCTCACAGAAATTCATGTTGCAAGAGGTAATTTTATTCAATTCATAAATCCTTATAAGAAAGATTTTTGCTTTGCCAATTATCCAATATTCATTTCACAGGAGATAATGAAGTATGTGGTATATGTTTCAGCTGATCTTATTTTAACATTTCACCATTCATGTGACAAAATGCCACACATAAAATCTTACACTGAATTTTTTATTGTTGTAAAAAAATGATACCTCAAAACATTATGCACGCTCATGAACGGGAGTCTAAAATCAAAACCCATAAAAGGTGTTATCAGAGGTTGTGTTTTTCATAAATGGCAGCTGTGCTCTCCTCCAATAATGTCACTGCCAAAGCAAAGTGAGATAATAAACCTCATTTTTCTTTGGCTCATTTTCTTTATAAATGATATAAAAAGTCATACATTTATTACCTTACAGAACTGCTTTTTAACATTTGATACTTGCAGACAATTGCAAAATGTCCCTTGTCTAAGACTCACAATGGCTCACTGAAATGGATCCACAGCCTTGTCTGCTTGTCTTTGACTGTTAGACTGCATTATTTGCTTTTAATTCAAAATATGGATATTGTAATTATGTGAGGGCACTGTAAATGTGGTAGTACATTATTGGCTACATCTTGCTGTGAAGCAGTTATGCAGCATACCTTAAAAAGAAGAGCAAAGTCCTGTAATTCTAAATGACACAACTGTATAACTACACAGTTACATTTAGACAAAAAAAGGATTGCTTTATCACAAAAGTCAGTGTAAAAAATAAATAGGAAAATGAGTGAGAAATATCTATTAAATCAACCTGAGAATAGTTAAATAAAGCTACTTTCTCTGACTGTGGATTGCTGATAGGATTTTTGGAGAACATAGATAAAAATCCCTCCAGTTCTGGCTCACCTGACGGCATTTTGGAGCATATTCAGTGCTATATTTTCTATTTCTGTGCTGTCACATGAAAAATAGAGATTTTTTAAAATTCTCACAAGTCCTAACTGTTTGCTTCTGATGATTTTTTTTTTTTTTTTTGGGTGGGAAAAATCCTATAGAGAAACAACTTCCACAGCATTTGTAACCCTTGAAATTTGTGTGCAATCGCTCCAGAGAAATACCCAGATCCTGCTTCACCGTGGCCAAGTGCAAAAACTAGGTGAGCTCACTGTGGAACTCCACACAGCTCTTTTTAGAGGGATCAAGTTCAGAGCAAGAAATCCCGCTACGTTTATGTATTGAGTACAGGTACAAGCATCATTTTGCACTCATTCCTGTGGTTTTCTGGAGGGACTTGTTCCTAGTAGCTCTTTACCTTCTCGCTGTTCTCCTTTTCAGCTTTTCTGACCTGGTTTTCTCTCTTTTATGGTTCTCATTGCTGGAGCAGAACGTGGCTGCAGAAAGACTGAGCTCTGGGTGGGAACTGCATTCACAACAGTGACAGGATTACTGCCTGGCTGTCTCTGCAAATGTCTCTTTTGATCTTTACTAACAAACAAACTCACTTGAACAGAGTTTAGTACACATTTCCAGTGAGCAGGAGCAGATGTGTATTAAAGCGGCCATCCTTGTCCTCAGATTGTCATCTAAGGGATACTTGAGGTGTGGACATGCATAAAATCAAGGATTCATTTTGCTAGTTCAGCCATCTCAGGACTTTTACAGATTTAAAACAGTGTCAGAGACACAAACAGTGGTAAACTACAGCCACCTGGAGAAACCTGAAAAAGCTGCTTCAATCTTGAAGGACAAACAGAAATCAGCAACGATTATTCTCACCACTGTAGTTTGTAATGAATTATAGCCTTTTTTTTAAATTTTCTGAAGATGGCATTTATTTTAATGGACATATTTCATTCATACATTGCAAGTATACCGTCTTGCAAAGGAGCTAAGAATTGTCACAACTTTCCCATACACTTTAAGAGCAAAATTTTAGAAGTGGTAATCTTTTTCTTGAAATACCTCTATGAAAACCCTTGTGGCAAAACAAGCAGGGCAGGGCACTGGTCTGAAATACCCAGCTCTTCAATTCCAGCTCAGGACAGCAGAAAATATTATAGGATCATAGTATTGTAGAATGGTTTGAGTTGGAAAAGACCTTAAAGATCATCTTATTCCACCTTTCACTAGATCAGGTTGCCCAAAGCCCCATCCAGCCTCTCCTCGAGCACTTCCAGAGACGCGGCATGATCACATAAAAAGTGATTTTAGAAGCAAGATTCCTGAATTTTGAAAGCTTGTTTTTGCTAGTATTTCACACTTCCCCACTGTGTTTTCTGACATGTATAATAGCACCAACAGTATGCCAGTTTTTGGTCATTACAGGAATTAAATTTTCCCTCAGCCTCTAGGCCTGAGCCCTTAATTAGAGAGCTGAAATGGGGCTTTCTGTCATTCGTCCCGATCAGCCAAACTGCTGGGCCAGTGTCTGTTTTTTAAGAAACTTAACCTCTTACACTAAGTCTTTTAAATGTAAAATGAACTGGATTTATAAAGCTGCCATCACTTACAATTCTGGGTTGAATACCCTGTGTTACACAGTTATTTATATGGCACTGAAACAGCCTTGGGCAAGATCGTAAGGCAGCACTCCTAGTGAGCCCTCATAAAGACGAGATGTTCATCTCATCTGGCAGTTGCTGAGAACAAAAAAAAGATAAATTATTTTTAATAGTACCTGGAAATGCTGCTTGCTAACAATAGAAGCATAATCCCTCTCTCATGCCTCCCTTCTGTAACATCCTCAGCAATAACCTTGGGGTGGAGCAGCCTTTGCAGAACAGTTGGGATAATGTCCGTAGAAGCAATCCTTGCATTTGCTTTTCCTTTCAGGAATGAGTATGCTTTGTTTATCTGAGCTGTGTACTGGGACTATTTGCAGAGTATCTTAAAACTTTCAAGAGAGACATTCTCCACCTAAACCAACCACAATAAAGCAACTATAAAATTTAATTTCTGCTGAAAGAGTGAGTTGCCTTTCACTTTACTACACCATTAAAATGGATACTAAACATATGTGGAAAGGTCACAGCTGGAATTGAAGGAAGGTTTTTTTTAATCACTTGAGTCTGAAAAAAATGAAAGTACTCTGCATTTGTGGATAAAGGCATCGATGTTTTTATTCTCTCTACAGTGCTGTTATGTGTCATGTTTCTATGAACTTCAGCATAGTAGCTTTATGTTATTGTTGTGCAAGTAAATATATCAATAAACCAAATACAGACTGAGGTTTTTAATGCAGGTTTAGGCACCAGGTGCCACAGAGAGGACATGAACCTCAGTGAGAATGAAGTCCAAAGTTAACCCCACTGTCACTAGACGTGTTCTGCTCTCTGCAGCAGGTGGGTGTCCCAAGGCTGCACAGCAAAAGCTTTCACTGCTCCTGCACCAAGGGCAGATCTCACCAAAGGTTTGCAAATTGTGCCACCAAATGGCTCTGCCTGCTCTGACCTTCTCCACAGAGATCCTGCTCCCATGGTGGCTACGGATGGTGTGTTTTAAGACCCCTTTCCTCAGCAAGATATTCTGGTATTACAAATCATAACTGGAGTTTGGAGTAACTGAGCTCCTTGCTGTCAGAGAAAAAGAGAGTGATTAAGGCATCATCTAAATTAAATACCCTAAACATAACAGGTGGCTGCCTGGGCCATGCAGATATGTCAGACCAGGCAGGGAAGGTGAAAATAATTTTGGAGCTGATTGATCTCAATAGTTAGTCAAGACACAGCAGTGAAGAGGCGATAAGAAGCAAAAAGGTTTAAGACTTAATCAGCCTGAAGATGTCAGGCTTCATGCCACTAAAAACACAATATTCAGTGATTCACTTTTAGATCTGTACTGAATTAATAACTAAACTAGTCTATAGCTTCTTTCTGGCTATCAACAATGTAAAAATCAGCAACAAATACAAGATCTGTGTGTAGGAAAAGGTAAAATTTAAAAGAGGAACTTGATATATAATATGCAAGGCAGTTTTGACTGATGAGAGAAGAGTATAGGCAGGCACTGGCGGGAGAAAAAAAATATGCAGAAAGCATGATGGATTTGTTGAGGCACAGTACAATGAACATAGTAGACAACAAAGTTATGAAAAGAAACATTCATAAATGTTTTCATTATCGCCGTTGGATAAGTTCCTCTGACATGCAGAAAAAGCAGGTGGAAAAAAATGTCTTCTCGGGAAGATTTGAGAAGACATAGAAAAAGAATAAGCATGTCCTTCAAGAATCTGGGTACTTAGCTGAAGAGAACAAACAAGAAGGAACTAAAATACCCTTTGTAAAAGATGCTTGTATTCAAGAATTTTGTTAATTTCATATCATTTGTATGGGAAGGAGGAGGAAAGTTAATAAGGTTTCAGCTTCCTCCACAAAGACTTAGTAATCAAAGGTCATTAGACTATATATCTTACAGTAATTAATGTGAAATGAGTGCAATTAGTGATCCTTCATTAATGAATCTGTTACATTAGATTAGCTTCTATTTTTGTCAGATGCTATTTAACACGCTTCAGGAAAGACTTTTTTTTCAGACTTCAATCTTCATAAAAATTCTGTCTGGGAAAGGTTTGGAAACAGTAACTACTGACCGAGTTCTCCCAGTCTTTTATATTGGTGAGTTCCTTACTGACTTTGCTGAAGCAGATATCTACTGAATTATTTTGATTTTGGCTAGTTTCAAGGTTCAAAGGCCATCAGGTAGCCACTTATCAACAAATCAACTTCCACTTGGACCACTTGTGTTCAACTTCCCCTTTGACCTTTCAGATTTTTGCTTCCACTGCTAATTATCTGCTGGGAAAAGAAATTCAAAATCTCCACTCAAAGCCATTCTTACTTCAGGATATTTTTTCAAATATTACTCTAGGAAACTCTGTGAATGTTATATGGATTCTGTGCTTACTCACAGTGAGGAAGAAGTTTGCAAGTGAGGATTCACTGCTCTGCCTGTGAACTTCAGCAAGTCATTCACAATTCTCTGCTCACTGTTCTCCAGCTGCTTCCTACATCCTACCTGTTGTGAAGATTAGCCACTCTCCAAAAAAATTTATTAGATGTTTGTAAAGGACACTGAACTCTTCAAATGGAAAATTTAATACAAGTGCAAATTATAATATCACTATTCCAAGCTATTTAGTATAAACACACAGCTAAAACAAATTACTCATTAAGGGACTATTTTCATGTTTCACTGAATCTGGATATTCAGTTGCCTTTTCCATTATTGGCAGCAAAATTAGAGTACCATCTTTACTGTGAGATTTGACCCTTTCATCTCAGGTGATGTGAAAGGTCTTTTTCAAAAATTAGAAAAGCTCTACTTGCATATTCATTAGTGGTAATAATTTACTAAACCATGTGCTATTTTTTTCCATTTTCTTGTTCTTTGCATAGTCCTGATCGTGAAGTTGTACTGTTAGCCCCCTCAAGTGCAAGGCAGATGAAGACTATTTATAGAAAAAATTCTATAGGAGACTTATTTCATTCAAATTTTGCTGACAATTAAGACACAGCCTGTATGTGAGGATTAGTGAATTTCCCACAGTGTTTTTAATCCAAATCACTTATGGCAAAAACGTGTGCATGAAAACTTTATTTCCAAAAATGCTGCCATAGATGGCATTGCTGTGCTGTGCCAAGAGCGTAACCAAAGCTCTATGCCAAGTAAATATTGACATGTTTAAACTTCACTATTCGATAAAATACAATAGTCACTTCGTTCTGCCTCAGTCAATGAAGTCTAAAGTACATATTTAATTGTTTTGTTAACTCAGGGACCAAATAGCCTCAGTTCTTAATGGCAAACTGAGCAATTGCAACCTCTATTTCCAGCAACAGAAAAAGTTCTGTGTTTGTGAACAAAAGATCAATGATCAGGGAAAAAACACTGGGGTAAACCATCCCTTTTATTGATCCAAGATTAATGTCAGCTATTAAAATAGAGAAATTTGGAAACAGTAAAACCTTAAAGATCTGGAATTGACACGGCAAAGCAAAATGTCCAGTGTAATTCAGTGTTGACAAGGATGCTACTCCAGCCAAAGATATAGGTACCAACAAATCCTCCAAGGAATGTTCCAGTGAAGCCCTTACTCATTCTGCAATAAGACTCAGTCCAAAGAGGTGTTTAATGTCAGCAGGTAACTGGACAAAGGGGAGCAGTAGTATTGTACAATGTGAGAAGCAAGTTGAGCTCAAGGCTGAAAATACTAAGCCTACAAGAATTGCCCACTGATGAAAATACTGCTTCTACAGCCCATAAAATCTGTGAATAAAAACAAATCTGAGGTTGGAGTCTTATTTGAAGCCAACAGTTGATTACCTACTTCTAAAACCTTGTCTTGTGCACTCTATTGGTCTAAATGTTAGAAGGCATTACAGATCCCTCAGAAATATGACTTTTTAATTTCCCAGAGGTCCAAGACACTTTCATCAAAAAGGAAATTTAATATTGAAATCATAAAAAGTCTTTAAGGCTTGCTATATTAGATTTTAGGATATGTTTTCTTTATTTTTCATTCCATCTCTTTCTATAAACTTTAACATATGATATAATCTATCAAACCACCAGATATAAAGGGAAAAGATGTCAGGTGTACTACTACAGCTGCCAGATTTAGAATTCATCTGAGCTCTTTGTTCTGCAATAATCTACGATATTAAAATTTCAAATATGTAATTCTTTTTATTCCTAAATACTACCAGTTCTGACTTTTTATATCAGTTCAAAATTACTATGAAACTATTCGTTTGAAACTTGTGTATTTATTTTCTATGTGCAGGATGATTAGAAAACATGTATCTGACTTTGGTTCTCCCTTATTTTCTCATTATTGTTACTAACACTATTGCACAAGTTGCTGAGACAGTAAATTTCAATCTACAAAATTCTAGACAGCATATTTTGCAATAGCAGACTTTATGATGTGAGGATGAGTTGTTTTAGCAGGAAAAAATATAGTTTTAGGTCTCCTTCTTACCCCCTTCCTTAGGAAACAGAACTAGAACCACAGGGTATTTAGAGAGCAAATCTGCCAAAATGAGAGGTTTTGTTGATGCTTATTACAGGAAAAAAATAAAAGAACAGAGAAATGAACATCTGAAATAATTCTGTCCAAAATAGCAATATGGGCACCACTCTTCATTGGGTCAGCTAAACAAAAGTAAATAATAACTTCTTAATTTCCTTAATGACAATGTGATTATCACCAATTCTTATACAAAGAGGCAAAATAGAGATGAAATTAATTCATGCCTTTAAACTCAGGGTACATGAACAGGTAAGAAATGAGAGCAATTCCACTTTTTATCGCCCAATAATGGCAGGTAATCACCTGCCCCAGAAAAACCTGCTCTGTTCAGGCTCCCCAGGTGCTGATGCTTGGCCTTGAATCATCCATGAGAATGACCTACTAACTCCTCTGTAGCTGATACATCTACATTTTGTAAAGCCTGTTTTACTCAGAGTTGTTAAAATGATCGGTAAGAATTATTCATTCAGTTTTATTTCAGTGACTCTCATAGAAATCCATCTGTGACATTTCCAAAGCACTACCCATCTAATCACGGCCCAGGCAGCCGCCTCTCAGCTCTAAATTGCTTGGCAACGTCATGTTGTGTGTATAAATAGATGTCCTGTGAGTTGTGTAAACCTGCAATTACAGAAATAAGAATGCAAAAATCAAGCCTATGAGCATTCCAGTTGCTGATCGTGTCTCCCTCTGCACAGTGTGGAGCACATTCTTATGTCTACATGGGTCTTCAATTAATATTTCATATTAATTGCACTAATAATTGAAATCATGTGTAATGGAAGTCGTCATTATATTGCTACTGAAATAAAAGTTGTGAAATGTTTCATTCTCATTCCTGAAACATTTTATTATAGATAATATCTGTTCTTTGATTTGCCTCTTCATTCTAGTCATACACAAACGGAAAGCTCCTAAAACACCCAAAAAAAAAAAAATCTGATGCAAATTTTCCTTTTGTTGCAGTAACAAATTCCTCTCTAAAGAAAACCCCTACAGGTTTGTGCCAGAAGACAACTGAATAATTTGAAATTCATAGGCAAATTGTCTTTCCTTGCTTCATTCAGTTTCGAAAAATTAAACAAACAATTCTTGGCATTTTCCAGATAGTAGTTTGTTTTGCACTTTCCTAGGATGTTTCTCCTGCAGTGACATCGTTCTGAAAAACCACCTGGCCTTTAAATATTGCAACAAACCTGGTGGTCTGATAAGCAGGTGGATTGTAGCATGTCTATCTCAGTCTATCTCACAGTACTTTCTTGAGACACACAAGACTAACATTGAATTCTTAAATCCCTAAATCCAGACAACCCCATGATATAATCCTTTATATAAACAGCTCAAAAAGTCCTTTAAAAAGTAGAACTTGTTTACTTTAACTCAGATGGGAAGACTGTGTCTTACTGCTTTGATCTTTAGATGTTTGGGATTTTTTTACTAATTTCCAGAATAAATATAGTTAGAAAAATATTTTTTTTCATTTATGTGCATTTTTTTTTAATGTTAGTAGGGGTTTATGTTCACCTTTTTCTGTAGACAATAATCACTTTCTCTTTCAGTCTGAATTTTCCTTCATTTATCCTATTTTTACATAAGTTCTTCACCCCTCCGATCACTCGAATATTTTTTTTCTGTACAATCTCCTGTGAAAACTCACCTTTACTCTCAGCCTGTGTTGAAGAGGACATACTACCTGTGTTTCTCTGTTCCACACTGACATTTTCATGGCTGATGTTGAGGTTCATAGTCATGCCTTGATCTGCAGACCTTCCTGAAGCTCCTGTTCCCAGACCTTTACCACTTTTGTCATTTCCAACTGATAAGATCCATTTTACAACAGAAATGTGTAGTGTTGAACACTATGTGCTTGAACTTGCACTTCACTCCCCAGATCTATGCTGTCATTGCTCAGGGCTCTGCAGCCAGTGATTATTATCAGTATTGGTGATGCCTCTCACCTTTTTGTAATCAGCAAATCTCAGACTCATATTATTGTGCTGATGAACTAAATGGAGGTTAAGGAAAGCCATAGTATAACCAGGTCATCATGGAAACAGTCCTTGGCAAATTCATTTTCAACATTTCCTCTCATCTGCTAATTTCCCTTAGATACTTCATTTTTGCTATTCTTCATACTCCTTTTATTTTTCAACTAGCCCCCATTTATAAATTGTCACGTAGAATCACATCAAATGCTCCATGAAATTCAGATGCAGGTAAGTTACTGTATTTCTGTCAGACAGTTACATAATAAAAATTATTTTGGTTCATCTGGCTGCATACTTCTTTCTGTAAAGTACTGTTGCTTTTTCTTCTATTTGTCATTTACCTTCATGCTTTTAATTATTCTTTCAGAGTAATGAATCAAAGTCAGACTAATAGACCAAGGTCAGAAGTGATTTCCTGAACCTCCGTCCTCACTCATCCCTCTTCTTAAATGCAGGTTCTTCAATTGCTGGTTTTGATTTTACAGTGCCACTCTAATGGTTGTGCATCTGTTTTAGAAATATAACAGCAGACTCATGGCCCCCCTGGTCCTCCAGTCCTGCAGAAGGGCAGGAATGGGGATGTTATCCTCTGTCTGCAGCTGTTGCGCTGCTCCAGCGTTCCTTTTCCCACCTTTACTGATCATCTGCTTTACCATTTGCCTGCTGGAAATCTCAAAGTTATGAGGATTTCAGTGCAAACTCAGTACAACTCCGTACAAACTTAATGGAAAATCCACTGATTTCAATAACAATGCTCAGGTGCCTGCAGGTTAATGGTGCTTAAGAGCCTTTCTGGACAGGGGCCTAAGGAAGTCACACGTTATCTTTGTGTGTTCCCATTATTGATGCCACTCTCTCAGCCCTGAACCTGCCTTGTCAGTGCTGCTGCGACTCTGAGCACACCATAAGCTCAGACATTTCTTTTATGTCCCGTTTTTCAGTTCCCTTGAGCAACAGCCACAGCCCATGTGCTGGCACCCAAAGAGGCAGAGTCAGGTCTGTGACATGAAAATTAATTTTTTCGTGTTAAAGTAAGTAAAACATTTCTACGGAGCTACCCATTCATCTGAGGAGTTATCTTTTCCTTTATGCATTCATTGGAAGAAGATGTTTCACCATTCCCTTAGTGATTTATTTCTGTGAATCTCATCAGATTAAACACTGTAAGATTTATTCCTTCAATAATATATTCCATGTAGAATTTAATTGTAGAGCAGTGGGAAAAGAGCTGGAGCAGAATAAAAACATATGGATGTAATTCAATTTTTATACCCATTTCAAGATTTTTTTTTACCTTTGGGGGCAAGTGTGTTTGGGGATGGTGAACACAAGCTATAAATTCTGTTTGAATTATCAGTAATAAAAATAAATGATCTTATTAAAAAAATTACAATTAAGCAATGAAATGTTGAATGACCCTATTAGTATGACAATAGGTGCCATGAGGCATATATATAAGGGAGTAGTGACAGAGCAGCAAAAATCTAATTTTAGTCAAAGAACATTCTTCACTATCTCTAGAAAATATGGCATTTTTTTGCATACATTTGGATTTATTTTCCTGCAAATGGAGCTTTGAAATCAAGACGTATTACCAACAGAGGTCTTTTCTAACACCACAGTTGTAAAAATCTGAAGAAATGAGAGGGCATTGTGGTCAGGATTTACCCATATTGAGATATTTTTAAATTTTTGACAAAAAAAATATTTATTAAAGGTTCATTTTAAAAGTGTGATGAAACCTTTTCATAATGGACGAGGTTCTTCTCTAAGGGGTAGTATGTTACACGGGGTAAACCATTAAAGAGAGACATTTTGGAATGATGTACAAAGACCTGAAAATCTCATGGCTTCATGCCTTCCTGGCAGTGGGAGTTACGTTTGAAGTAATGGGCACTGGGGTCACACCTAGTGAGAGGGAACATGCGAAGACCAACACAGTAACTGTCCAAAGAGGCTAATGGAGAGGAGAAGAAAATGTATTTGAAGAGGCCAAAGCCAAGTGCTGTTTGAAGCAAGACACTAAACTGCGAGTCTAGACAAGAATATTCATCTCTATGAAGAATCAATGAGTGTAAATTGCAGCACAATCAAAATCTCAGTCTCAATGAAAGAGATGTTCATTCTGTTGGAACGTGTATCCAGCTAATGGTTAAAACTGATACAAGTGAGGCAAACCTTCACAACTCTGATGATGTTGAGCCAGGATAATGCATTCGCTCACTTCTTTTGATGTGAAATAATGTTAAGAGCCCAGCAAAATATATGACACAATTTTTCAAAGAGCTGTATTTTTTTAACAGGAGAGAACAGTTGTGCTTCATATTTTTCTTTTCTTTTGCACTTAGAAAAGTTTCTCTCCAGATCTGGTCTCCTTTTTAGTTCAACTTCTCCATCTGTTAAATGGCAGAGAAAATACTTATTGTTTATGTTAAGAGGCAATGAATGGGTCTGCTAAATAGTTTGAAAATCAGCAGTACCATAGATTTGATTTTTAGGCACAGTGAGTGGCTCTGATGCCAAATGGCTTTAATAGAACCAGCAGACACTGAAAACTAAATGTACAGATCTTTAAGTGTTGGTTTTTTGTTTGTTTTGTTGTTGTTTTTTTGTTTTTTTTCCCTGGGTTAATATCTATAGATGAAAAGCAGATAATTTTAATTTTATAATTTCAAGTTTCTTCCCATATCTTTTAGCCATATGGCAATTTTTGAATTCATCATCTGAGTTACAGACACATGGATCAAGACCAAGTCTCCATCCCAAGCATTAGCACTTGTTCCTGGACTTTCATCTTGGGCTTTTGGCATTTTACTAGTGACTTCACAGGCATCATGTTTTCATTCATAATTAATAATCAAATATTTCATTCAGTGTTGTCAGTGGATAACATTATCATATTGTACATCATGAGTTTAAATCAAAATAGACAAAACCTAATCCTTGCTATTATCTTAGGAGATTTTGCAGATGTCAAACAGGCTGGAAGGTACCTGAACGTTGTTTTTATGGAAAAGATGAAAGTGTTTCACAGCATATTGATCTGGGCCTGACCATGAATGATTAATATCCTTTTGGTCCAGCTTCAACTCGACTTTTTTAGATAACAGCCAAGAAGCAACCTATGATCTCATGTGTCATATCTATAGATAGATCAAGAGATAGCTATATATATATATTTTATATAAATATAGTTGCCTTTATCATATGTCACACCTTGCATTATAAATCAAGGCTTGGCAAAAAAGAAGGTACAGAGATGCCAGGTTTCTAATGTTTTGTTTTGGTTTCTTTTTGGGTTTTTTTGTTTTTTTTAGTATTTATTAATTCTTACTTTTATTTTTGACTGAGATTCACTTGACATATCATGTCCTCAGTTTTGCTCTGTACTGAAAAATTGTCAGTGATACTGAGATGTATTACAGAAAGAATGCCAAGTCCCCATTACTCTGCTTGAAAGAGGCCCTTATTAAGGGACTAATTTCTTAAAATCTTCTTTGCCTTCTAATGTAAGTTGAAACAAGTAAAAAGAAATACTTGAAGTTGACTATGAAGTTGAAATGGGGAACACGGGGACAGAGGATGAGTAATTCTTGCAAAATAACAAGGACTTTCCTCTGTGTCTTACCTGAGCATCAGAGACTTCATGTTTCTGGTGAGAAGGAAGAGTAAAGTCAGTACATCTCAAACAGCTGCACTTAAAATTGATATATTGAGGAATGTAAGTTGCTACATTAATCATCCTTTCTCAAAATTTTCATGGAAATAAGTATTTATTTCTTCATAGATTATTGTCCAAAGATGTCCGAAGTTATCTTCTCTTTTCCCTATGCTATCATTTCTGACAAATGAGCCTCATTATCTCAACAGAATAGTTCTGCTTTCATTGCCATGCACTGTAGATTGCTTTTAATGCCTAGATTATGTTTCCAGTCTAATACCAAGAAAAATAAGAACCTTTTTGAGAAGCTTTCAAAATAAATTTTAGGTCTTATAACCAAGTCAGACTCCAAAGAATGTGCTGTTTGTTTTTTTTTTTAAGGAATGACACTTAACAACTGAATAATATTGGAGCTGCCCAAAGTCTTGCACACAATTATAGATCCTGCTTCATATTGATGCTGGAAAAACATTCAGTCAAAATTATTGTAAATGTGTAATCTGAGTAATTTGATATGTCAGCCTGAAACATTGCCTGACTCTTATATCCTTTGTGAAGCTGTCACTTTTCTGGAATACTTATATTTCCATTGCAATAATCCTCTGTGAACCAGTAACAAAAGACAGGTAAATATGGAAATTATAGTGCCTGAGGAAAACCTGCTCAATACAGTGAGAACCAGCTCAGACAAGAGGCATTTGATTCTCTTCATCTGCTTCAAAAACACATTCAATTTGGCCTCATGACAGAAGAAATTGGTTTGCCTGGATGTAAGAAGGTCTGGGACAATTGCATGGCTCATATTCTAAAGGTGAAATCACCGCCTGCTTTTTCTGGTGCTGAAAACTGAGCCTTTACCCACCAAAATGCTTCAAGGCTGGCTGCCTTACTGGAGTCTTTGAGAGACAGAAAGTTGATCTTGTTCGTGGTAATATCATTCATGTTCACTGTACCTACAATCTTGAAATGGGAATTAATCACTTCTCTCGTGATTGTGTGTCATGCACTGGAATAAACCTGGTGTGAAGTGAGGCATCTGACAGCTTGGTGACAGTATCACAAACAGGGCTGTGGATACATCCAGCTTAAACTACCAGGGGGTTTTTAATCAGAGGAGCCTGAATTTAATTCTTGAGAAAATGAAATTAAATTTATTCCCCACCACCACTGATCAGTTTAAGAACAAGACAAGGCATGAATTACTTGTAGATTCTTCCAGAGCTTTTTGTCAAATCAAACAGTTAAACCTGGGCTCTGCATATCTATCTGCTTAAACATCTAGCTGTCTGTCTCTCTATATGAGTTCTTGGCCTGTTTCATAAAGCTGCAAGGTTGATATTTCTTGGACAAATGCACACAATAATTCATGAGCCCTAGTTTTTCAAGTCAGAGGTTTCTCCTAGAGATTATTATTTGAGGCAAAACCCAGCCACAAACCTCACAATGTGAAGTAAACAGACTTTTCACAGAAGTGACTGTTTTGTCCTCCTTGGGATCCTCGAGTCTGAAATGTAGATCCACTGGGATTATATAATTTCATAGCTCAGAAATTAATGTGCCACATTTCATTAGGACCTATGGCTGCTTCACTGCAGAATATTTTCTCTTCTTCATTACCATCTGTGACATTGCATTTGGAAGTCCAAAGTGGACCACGCTGGGGTACGGCTACAGCACAATATCATCTGACAAACTGCCATGAAGAAGGGACATACAGCCTGCCCCTAAACAGCCTTTCACCAGATGCCAACAAAACTCTCTGCATCTGCCTGATTATAGTAAATTGTAATGATTTTCTTGTCACGTAGCTTTTCCTTCACTGAGCTGAACCATGGCTGCTTGCATGTTGTTGTTCTCATGTTAGTAGCCAAAGCTGTTGACTTCCCTGGCCTCTGAAGGCCACCAGCTGTAAACACTAAATACTTTCAGTGGATTCCAAAATCTGCATGGAAAGAGACATCATTCTCATTGGCTATAAATACAGGAAAACCCCTCCTGTGTAAGTACAGGAGTAAGCTAAAATTTTACTCATCTGAATGCCCATACCCACAGTATTCTCATGTAAAGGAACATAGCATATGGATGGGACAAAAACCTGCTGAGTGGGAAGAGCAATGTACAATGGATGCAAAGAAACTCTGGAAGTTAATCTCAACTGTATTATTTCAGTAATTAACCCTGAGGACCACTGCAGAGAGCTGGCAGCTTTTTGTAAAGGTTTTGTGTAGGCTTTCCTTACCAAGTATGAAGAAATAGTGTTCAGAACGATTTGCTATTATTTTTAATAGCTTAATAAAGATTATTAATGGTAATTTATTCAGGTTTTCATAATTTTCTCTATCATAAAATATGCACAGTAAGGACCCTGTAAGTGCTTTTGGTCAGTATGTCATTTCAGGAAGGGATTTTCTGAGGTTGTGCCAACTGACTTCACTGCAGTCACACTGAAATAATTATTCAAATATCTTCCCTGGAAACCTTTCCTTTGGCATTTTATTATCGATTTTATTTTGATTCATCAACTGTCATGTATGTCATGGTGATACTTCAGCATTTAGACACCAAGGCCTTGCATCACTCATGTAATTTCTGACAAACATGTGGCTTCTCCCATGCTTGCGAGTCTTTATTAAGGTTTGCAATCAACTTCAGACTCCTCAGAACAGAAGCTATTGTTTTTTAATAATTCCTGATCATACAGCCCAACTCTTTGAAAAATCACCTGCTCTTGCTCTCCATATGGCAACAATCCACTAACTGAAGACTTACATGTGTTATCCACCTTTATTTAAAATCAAAACTCTCTTTCTTGCTGTAATATGGGTAATTATATTGTCTGTATAGTCCATTATAAGGAAACAGCTTTTCCAACAAAAATGTCTCCTCCAAGGTGTTACTTTCCCGGGACTAATATTATTCCTTTTTCCCTTCCCACCTTTATTTCTTCTTTTCTTGTATTAGTAAACTGTCAAATGAGTTCGGAAGCTGAAAAATGCAGCTAATTCATCCTTACCTGATGCCTTGAGAGCATTTATTTCTGCAAATGGAACTTTCCCAGTCAATATCTTCTCTATTTTCTGAGCAATTCTCCTTTTTACCTTACTGTCAGGTTTGAGAATCTTGTCTGAAAAAGATATGATAAAATAATGATATTTTAGTAATATGTGTAAGGAGAGAAAGCATATTTGACTTTCCTGTCTATATATCAAAGTGATTCCTGACCCCCACACCCCCAACAAAGTAAGCAAGAACTGAACCCAAGGTCCCAGAACCCTCCCGCTTCCTGGAGGGAGCTAATGAGGGCATTTGTGCCTTCTTTCTTTCTTCCCTCCGTTGTTTTCTCTGCAGTACATCCTCCTCTGTGAAGAAGTTATTTTTACTTGACATGCCCTTTATAAATATTCCCTGAGGATTCTCTGCTAAAATTGCCCGGTAGTTTAGACAGCTTCTTCCTGTTGTGATATTTAACCTTCTTACTTGCCTAACTTGGTGGCAAAGCTGTTATTTTCAGCTTATTGGACAAGCTTTTGGGTCTGTCTTCTTTTGCCCTTTTCTCTCTTTCTTTTTTTTTCTTTTCCTACAGAGCTGTGTTGCAGCCTTCATAATTAATTACAGGCATAAATCCTTTCCAGTTCAGCCAAATTTCATTATAGAGCTTTTATTTAGCTTCTAATAACTTTGTTTACAAAAAAGTGATCTGCCCTGACAATTTCCCAGGTTTATTTTTTTCAGACAAAGGACATTTTAAAGTGCATTCTGAGAAAAGTGTTGAAATTGTTCTCCATTTTTAATAAGTATCTGAAATTAAATTGTGCAACTGCAATTCTACTTTTTAAAAAGGCTGTCGTTTGGCACAGAAAATGAATAATATAATTTAAAATGAGAAATTATGGAATAAGACTGGACATTTTCTGTTAAATAAAGGACAGGCAAGCCATTTATCAGTTTGAATTGCTTTACCTGCTTTGTGATGTGAACCTACTAAATTTTCTGTCTCTCTTCAAACTTCTCATGCTGAGGCTTCACACCTGTCAGTGGTTGCTGGATTGCAACACTTTGAACTTCTGGTCTCATGGTAGACTCGACTCCCTGCACTGGAAACTGCATGTACAGCTGGGATGGGAGAAGGGTCTTTTAGGGAAAGAAACATTTTTATTATTATTATTTCTTTTTAAATCCAGAATAGTCTGGTCTTTACGGAGTTACTGATTTTCTTTCTGTTTGACCAAACATCCAGGTATAAAATAAACGTGTCTCAGTTTGCAGACCATAAGACAAGCAAAGTGCTAAAGATGCTGAGTGGATGTCAGATATTTTCTAGAGGATTGAATGTAAAGTTTTATCTGCATGCAGGGATTCAAAATTTTGATGATCTATGAGAGCCTTGGCGCAGAATTTTAAAAACTGTGCCACTTTAGAAGTACAAATAACAAACTTCCAGGGCATACTTATCTTTAATCTGACCTTTCCACCTGCACTGTGAAACACTGAGGCTGAAGTCCAGGTAGAGCTCTTGTACCAGTTCCCCTCTAGCTCCCCCAAACACTGGCTTTCCTTTGAAGGGAGTATTTGCTGAAATGTGGGCAAGTTAAGTCAGACATGAAGATTTAACACAAGGATTAGGCAAGTCCTGGGCACGGATCAACACTACTTACACAAGTAGGGGAAAAAGGCACATGGATGCAACCCTGCTGAGTGCAACAGGAGTATGAAAAAGTATCTCTGTTCAGAACAAAGCTTCCTATTGTGTGTTTGTGTGTGTGTGTGTGTTTGCAAAACCCAATTGTTCTTGTAAAAACACAGAAAACTCTACTGTCTGTAGAGTTGTCAGGACTTCGAAAAATACATTTCAAACCTATGGGAAAAAATTAATTTCATTGTCTTCTATTTCTTGAGATAATGCAATGTAATAGCTGTAAAAGTGCAGGTTTCATTTTGATATATGCTTTCTTAAAAATGTGCCCATCACCCTAAGTAGCAATATTTGCATTAAATGATGCGTAGTTAAGACTGTAATGTTTAAAATGATATCATGAGAAGTTGTAACAGAAGGTAAAATACAGTAAAATAATATTGGTTCTTTTAACAAATCAATTTAGACAAAACTTGTAGAAACATAAAACTGCCAACTTTATGTTTATGCAATACACTTACTTTAGCAACCAAAATATAGATATATATGAGATGAAACAGGAAAAAAGTAAAATTATACTATTGTTATTATTACTGCTCTTGTTGTCAGTCAGTGTTATCTGACATTGGAGATGGATGGTGAATAAAGTCGAGACAAAAATCTCTGTGGACTGAGACTAGAAAACTCATATTAAAAAGAAAAGAAAGAAAGAAAAACAAAAGGAAAAATCAAAAATTAATCTTCTTTGGGTAGCAACTATATTGTTTATGGAGACGTTCTTTTCACAAAAAGGCTTTCAACAATTGGGCAAGAGGAAGATTGTGAATGTCCATAGTCTGGCCATATCTTTTGAATTCATCAGATTTTCAAAGTACAGGGTCAGATTTCAAATTATATAAAATAGAAAAAGAGGGCAATTTTCAAAATTTTAACTTCTTTTCTCTTTCATATCTGGACTCCAGTTCCCCTTCCATCTGAACTGGATTGATATCATATTTTTATGCTCATGGTAAGGAGTGTCTTTATTTTCTTGCTAGTAGGCAACTTAGCTATTATTTCTGAGCAGAGAAGATAAATAACCTAGTTACTTAAAAGGTGCAAAAATCTTACCCCACCCCCCCACCCTATTTCTCCACATTATGCTATGAAAGACTAACAAGAGAAAATAATAATATGTTTTAAAAAACCTATAAAATCCCACAGCCTTTCACTGGTGATTGACCCTCCAGCAGGACTAATATGTGATGGATGAGGTGTAGGGTGAACTACACAGACACTGCATTAAATTTTCCTTGCCAGTTTTCAAAATTACTTATCAAAAGGCAAGGCAGGGACAGTAGATAGAGAACAAAGTATTTATATACATGTAGATGGTATATGCAGGTGCAATACATGGTAACTGAAGAGTTTCCAATTTGCACAGCAACTTTTCTGCATAAATTGTTCTCCACACAAGTTATGCTTGTTTGGGCTTTTTTTCTTGACAGCCAGACGACTAAATGAAGACTGTCTTGGACTTACTGAAGCCTACTGAAAGTAGGATATCTGAAATGGCACAGCACAGCAGTGTCCATGAAATGCAGACAGGCTTCTCGAAATTGCAGTAGTAAATGGACTACTCTAATTACTATTGTCAAAGTTTGCCAGTCTTCACTTCGGCTGAGCAGTACCATTTTCTGTGAATAGTCACACTGAATTCACACAGGGACTTCACCAGAATAATATGACAGGAAAAGTGACAAGAAATTTAATAGAGAATTTTGACTACCATATAGTAAAGCAGAATGCAGGAAACCTGGAGATATCTCTGTGGTGCACAAGGTGTATAAAGGTACACTGAGGGTATAATTAAAAATTACACCACATACAACTCAAAACAGGGTAAGAACAACTGTCTTTTGAGGTTTTTACAGTGTGAGCGAGTAAAGACAAAAATAATGGAGGTCTGCTTCAGCTGTGAGAGACTCTGACTGATATCAGGGAGCCTGTATGAGGGATGAGTCCTGGGAGTCCTCTCAACAAGAGAGGGAATTACTGTTAGCTCTTAGTTCTGTAATATTTTCCCTGTATTTTTGTTCAGAACAGGACAGGCAGCCAGACTCCTGTGGAAGAATCTTTAATGGAGAAAGAAAACAAACTCATTTTCAAACCCGAGCCTAATTTGT
>JAWWES010000171.1:7745519-7768044 GCA_035583135.1 Lophotriccus pileatus
TAATAGAGAATTTTGACTACCATATAGTAAAGCAGAATGCAGGAAACCTGGAGATATCTCTGTGGTGCACAAGGTGTGTAAAGGTATACTGAGGGTATAATTAAAAACTACACCACATACAACTCAAAACAGGGTAAGAACAACTGTCTTTTGAGGTTTTTTCAGTGTGAGTGAGTAAAGACAAAAATAATGGAGGTCTGCTTTAGCTGTGAGAGAGTCTGACAGATATCAGGGAGCCTGTATGAGGGACGAGTCCTGGGAGTCCTCTCAACAAGAGAAGGAATTACTGTTAGCTCTTAGTTCTCTAATATTTTCTTTTTATTTTTGTTCAGAACAGGAGAGGCAGCCAGACTCCTGTGGAAGAATCTTTAATGGAGAAAGAAAACAAACTCATTTTCAAACCCGAGCCTAATTTGTGGAGGTGGAAGTCAAAACAAAGACAGAAACCTTGCCCTATACTTCTGAGTTTTATACAAAGTAGGTTTGACCTGCCACTACTTGGGAGGAATAAATAAAGCAACCCATGAGATTAGCCTCTGAGGCATTTTTGTGACCTGATCTTTTCCTAAAAAGCAGCAAATCCTCCACTCTGGAATGAGTTTCTTTCTGCAGCAGAACAGATGGAAATATCAGCTCTAATTGTACTGTCTAAAGAAGGTTTTTGTCTCCATTTCCAGTAATACGTTAATATTTCAACATCTTTTCTATTAAAGTCTAATTGTTAAGGAAAAATATTTAAACATTTTTAGTAATTGACAAGTCTATTATTTGAATTTGCCAAGACAACAGGAAACTTTCCTAAGCTATTTTGTTCCTACACTTGTATGTACCCATGAAGTCAGTGGAGCAATACTGGAGCTTTGCCAAGCCCAAATATCCTTCAAAACATTTTCAGAAAGTGAAAGAATGGAAACAAAGGAATACAAATATGGGAAAAGTAGATTGATGAGAAATATAAAAGTTGCCATTAGCTTTAGATTTCACTTCACTGTTAATAACATACCTCAAGATATTGAGTTAACTCAGAAGTCAAGTTACTACGGTAGCCCAAAAAATTTGTTGTACAGTGTTTCTGTGCAACAAACCCCACCCTATTCAACAGCTCTACAATTTCTCTATATTTCTGGTCCAGTCAGAACTTCTGGGAAACTATCAAGAGGACAGTGAGGTGAAGGAAAAGAGTCCTACTGGCTATTGAGATTCAGAATAAGAAGAGTTTTTATTAGCTCATAGGGATTAAAAATATACATACATATGGCTCCTTATAATTGCCAGTGTAGTAGTATGGCAGAAAGAAGAAAATATTTATTAGTCCTAAGGGCTGTAACTTTTTAAAGATTATTACCTTCTTGGGAAGCTATCCTTGGTGACTGGAACAGCTGCTTTCACCATCTGAAGGGCTGGGCTGTGCTTAGTGGCAAATAACACCTGAATGACATTTGGGAGGTAAAATCAATTTGCTGGTTTCCTGTTGTCACTGTCCTCCCCTCCTTCTTCAGAGTCAAATGCCTTTGCCTTGCAGAGGAACTAGAGGAAGGCTCTTAGTTTTCATTGTCTTTGTGAGCCTAAAGGTTACTCACCACAACACACAAATCTCCAGCATTGGAAAAGAGCAGGAAACTGTGGGTTGAGCAAAGCCCATCAACCTGAAACTACTTTGCATCAAAAAAATCTGAATTTGGGACTTGCCCTTGATTTTACAGTGTCCATGAAATTTTTTAGTTCAATTATCTTAGTCCTTTTGAATGCTCTACTCCCCCTCACTTTGTGAATCTGTGCAGCTCCCAGAAACTGGCTGTGGTTTGGTTGAGCCCGCAACCACTCAGGTGTTAGGACCATTTTGCTAAATGTACAGGGAAATTGGTGGAAACAATAAGCACAGAGTACTGACAAACGAACTAAACAACCAGTATGACATGGAAAACCAACACCTGTCCCTTATGATTTTTTTAAATTATTTTTTAACAGGCCTGGCTGGCAGGAGAAGTGGCCATGAGCCAGTCAGATAAGGATTTGAGTCCTAAGACAGAGCATCTCTAACTTTCATCAGTTTCCTCACTGCAATGAGGATTTTTCCTTATGCATAGAAAAGGCAATCTCATTTATCCTTGACTGAGAATCACCGGTACATTTTAACAATGGAATTAGCTATTCACTGCATTACAATGACTTGCTTTCTGTAATTTGCCATTAATATGCTTCTACCTGAACAGTGCAAAATGTGAATTAAATTGCCACAGGGAAAAATGATGAACCTATTCTTTGATTTAATCTAAAGGCTGACTGTTATAGCCTCTTTCCTCATAATAATGTTCTTCCCTCTCTTCCCAAAAATTTTACTTTAACTTGTCTAGGTTTTCTTTTCAATTTGTGAAAAAGTGCAGCATGTAATGTGACCTTCTTCTGACCACTTTTAAATTTATAAAACATAAATATTTAAATAAATAATATAATGCTATATTATATATAAAATTATATAATTATATAAATTATTTTGATATATCAAATCATAGAATTATTAAGGTTGGAAAAGAAGTACAAGATCATCAAGTCCAACAATTAACCTAACACTGTCAGGTGCACCACTATACCATGTCCATAAACATCACAACTACATGTTTTTTGAACATTCCAAGGGCTGGTGATTCCACCACCTCCCCATAGCTACACATTAAATGAATAATTATAATAAAATATAATTTCATAATTAGGATTTAAAAGTAACAATAATTATCACTGGTTTATAATCAGTTCCTTTCCTCCTTCCCCCATTCCCACAATGAAAACGTTAAGAAAACATTAAGGATTCAGTTGAATCTCACAAAAAATAACTCCAATAAGGAGATCATGCTGAAAAGTGATTTTTAACATATTTCCTAGCCCAAGGCATGTCTCTGGCTTATGTCTAATACTGTACCTCTGTAGACTGTAATGCTTCCAAGAATACACACACTTTTGATACAGTCCAACAAAGCAGAGATAAACTTTGCTCCTTCTGCTGGCTGATCTCTGTCCTTGTGGAAGACAACTGCTTAAGCCATTTAAAAAGGAAAAAATTCTTATATCTGCGGCTTCACCAGCTGCCTGCTTCTTCTCTGAAATCAAGGAAAGAGAATATTTCATGACAAACTGCAAAATGCAAATGCCAAAAATACATAAATGTGTTCTTTGAATAAGGCAACATATATGGATGATGTTTTATGCAGAATGTTTTTTCTCCCTCAAACTGTGATTTGTTAGATATTTGTAAAGATCTGAGGCACCAGACTCCTTTTTATGTGATATTTTTATGTGCATTGCTAAGTGGTCTATCTGGAAAACAAGATTATGTGATCTGTGTTGCATTTCTTGTACCATCCTTTAAGTCATGAATTCAGCTTGTTTGTGATGACAGCAAAGGTGTTGGTAACACATTCCAAGATATAAAATAGCCACCTGGCATTAAGCTATTCCCATCTCACATCTAATAGGGCTCCTGTTTTCATTGATAAGCCTTGATATAGAAAGGAGTGGAGCAGGAACACAGTCACAGTCCATAGCAGATCTCTGGGCATATGTGTTGATTTTCGTGCTATTGGTGGAGGGATGGTGAAAGCGGTGTTGGAGTTTCCCATTGCCAAAATAAGTCACCTCCCTAATACAAATGCCTGCAGCCCCTCCTGCAGGAATCAGTGCAGGGCTTGGCTCCTCAGAGCCCTGGTGGAAAAGGCAGCAGGATGTCCCTTTGCCCTTGACAGCTGCTTACTTTATCCCTGACTACAGCTGGGTTTTTGGGTATGTATTTAACTTAAAGAGGAATTTTGAGGATTCTCTCATATATGTCTCTTGTAGCACCTAAAAGATGCAATGTTTTCATAGTTAAATATGCTAATGATCAAAAAAACCCAATAAATTATTTTCCCTGTTGCAAACACAGGGCAGACTGGGTGACAGGTGTGTCCTAACTCATTCTGGCTTTCTCGTGATCTTAATTAAAATTAGTTCTCTATAAATCATTCCCTCTTCTTGCTCCAACTTCTGCTTAACAGGACATATACTATTTTCATCCATTTATCTTAGTTTTCTGTCCTGCAGTGAGGCAAATATTTTTTTCTGGTGATGGACATATTCTAACATTCTATATTAGTATATTACATTAATATATTATATAAATACATTTTAATATATATAACACCCTATATTAATAAAATCACCTATATGTTATTTATTATTATTTCTTGGTTTTTTATCTGCTTCTCTTGAAATGCAGCACACACACTGGGCATGGTAAATAAGTCTCTTTTATCAGTGAACATTCCTCCATATTAAATCTCTCATTCATTCTGGAATCTACAGGCAGCTTAAAATATGCCTCATGCCTCTGCCATCACAGCCTGGAGACACATTGCAAGGCCGGGAAGAGATTGACTTTCTGATAGCTATCTGTTTGTGATAATAGCATGGAAGGAGTGTCAGTCATACTCCCCACATCTGCTCCAGCTGGGGAAGAAGCACAGCCTGATCATTTTTATGGCTAGCATGAGTATATTGGGCAGGACCCCAGCTGATAAGCAAAAATAATGATGTCGCTCTCTTTATCTCAATATATATTCATAATATATTATTCTAAATATCCTGTTGTCTAAAACCATGGCAGAATATAAAAGCGTATTTTTCCCCACTAAGTATCTCAGAATCATCACTGGCCTCTCACGTAACTACTGAAAAGTTACCCTGTGTGAGACACATATTTGTTCTTCCTTTGCCCCATGGAGTGCTAAGGGTCCACAGTTTCCTAGGTCTTGCCCCTTTGAATGGGGAACTGCCAAGTCTTTGAGCCTCAGCAATGGAAAACATGTCAAGAGCATTTTGGCTCTCCTCTTGTTTCCATAATATTTACTCAGACAAGCACGTAGAGGCCTTACTTTCCATTTCAGCTGAATCAAACAACACTGTGCAGTGTTCCATCTCTCCTGTGACCCTATTTATACTTTGTCATGTTCTCTTATCTTGAACTAAATGCCATTTAAAACATTTGTCTGACTTTCTTCCTAAACATGTGTATCAGTAGCTGCTTAACCAAGGGCAGGAGAGAAAGGAAGCAGACTGCCCAGCTTCGTTCTGTTTTTTGGTCTCCACATTTGCTTGCATTTGTTGTGTCCTTTACCACCAAAGCAAACTCCTGGCCATGAACATTCATTTCTTCAGAGCTCATTGAGACATACATAGTGGAATAAGATACTCTCTTTCAGTCACTTTCTCTTTTAAACCTTCCTGTAGCAGCAGACCACACAATTATTTTTCCCTGCATCTATTAATCTAAGCTTAAGCACCATAAATCAACAGGGTTCCACTGATTTAAATAGAGGTTTGATCATATCTGGCATCTGAAGGCTGATTATCTTTGTGGTGGTCCATCACTCAAAACCTTAGCTATTACCTTACACAAGATTTTTCCAACTTCATTTTCATTGCTAATGGAACATGGCAAGCTCTACCTTCTAGGAGGCCCTCCCGTGAACCTGGATTTGGAATCTCTTTCTCTGGATTCCAGTGCTCGTGTTGATTAGAAACCATTTGATGTGTCCCTAAATGATTCTGAGCCACAACAGAATAGGAATTTCATATTCAAAATACTGATTTTCATGACATATCTTTTATAAAGGATGTCACTAGGGGATCTCTAAACATTTTGTAATTTATTCAGGTTTAAATTTGGCTTTGTCATTAACTACAGTCTGCATAAATTTGCTAGAATCTTAAACATATTTTTAAGGAAATCTGTTAGTACTTGGCTAGCCCAAACTGGTATGGTCTTTGAAAAGGTCAGTTTTCCTGATGGTATTAAATGATAGACTGAGTACGGATCTTCCTTCATTAAACAGTAAGAGAGAGTTTTTAAAATAATATAGTCTTCTAAATCATATGAAAAGTAATACAATGGAGATTAAAACAATGATACTGTATTCAGTTACTGGATATGTTCACTATTACCTCTGAACAAACCATATTAGTGTAACCAAGCAGTAATTTTTTTTTCTAATATTTGAAATGGCTTAGCTGAAGTACTGGGAGAAATAATTTATCAGTCTTACCCTATACCTTCTGAATAGGAGGTTTGGTGACCCAAAGACCTGTTAGAGTGCTTATTTTTTTAATATATCTTATTAAGAGAACATGAACAAGAAAAAGAAAAAAAAGAGAAGAAAGTGTAGAAACAATAAGAGATTTATATATATATATATATATATATATATGTATGTATGTATAAAGAGTGGTTTCTATAAGGTTTACAATCTCTTTTAGTTCCTCATTCCTACTTCAGTATTATTAAAGTTTTCAGTATTAAAAATTAGAGAAAAATCTGGAGAGAATAGGCATTATTAAGATTCTGAACTAGCCAAAACCAGTTACCTCACAGTAACACTTTCATGTGTTTATATAATGCACATCAGTGGCTTCTTGGCAGTGGAGGTAGACGCAGCATGGAAGGCCTCCAAGTTCAAAGGTGGCCATTTGTTTTCCCTTCTTATTCATCATTTATTCTTCCCTTTTCATTCTTTCCTTCTCATTCACAAATTTTTGGTGGACTCTCCTGTTTCTGTGATTATACTGGTGGCTTCAAGGGGCAATTATGAATTATGAAAATTAAGCAGTTGTTTTGTGGGGGAAGGCAAAGCACTTGAAGAGATAAAAAGCTGGATGAAAGGAAGGATACAAGAAGGACTGATGATGGAGTGTCACAGACACTGAACAGGGATATAACACTGTTCACAGCTATTTGGAAAAATAAGCATGTAAAATCAAAAGACCTGAGAAATTCCTGAGGGATCTCATGAAGCTCCTTCTTTTCAGTCAGTGATGATACAAGAACTTTTTGTTTAGAAGTATTATTTAGTGCATGGATGGAGGAAATAATTTAATTAATTCACTAGATTTTTTTAGTTAAAAAAAAAGGCAGCCTAAGAAAAGACAGAATTAGACATAATTGATCTCTGTCACATAGGAATAAATTGTAATCTGCCTTAAAATTTGTCAGTTGTAACTAAATACAAGATCTGAAATGTCTTTGTACCATTTCCCAAGGTTTTTCAGGGCATAACCTTACACTGAAATATCATAAAATAGTTCATGTGTCCAAATATAAAGTGAAAATTCGCTGTGTTTGTTTAAGATTGGCAGAAATAGAAATGGAAATTGAAGTAAATCATGACTCATAAATGATGAGGTTAAAAGAGGCAGACATGATTGCACATGTCTACCTCTTTTGCACAGTTGGTATTGAGTTCAAAAAAAGGCAATTAAGCACACGTCATTTAATCAAACCTTCCTCTCCTGCTTCGAGGAGTTACACAGCACAATCACCTCAGACACACAGACTGAGATAAATAATGCAAGCAGGTACTCTAATACATTTTAAACAGCTGTCTGAGGAAAATATGTTTATTTCTTCACTCACTTTCAAACAAAGATCCAAGCTGCAAATCTCTTCTTTTTTCCTTGCTTTATGATCGTGATTTTCCTTATGTCCTACAGCCTAAAAATTATTGCTTTGTGAAAGACTTCACAATGGCTTCACTGCTAACATCCTGCAAGGTCTCACAGACTAAAAAATTATGGGCTGACTTTTCCAGCCGTGTCCAACCTCCCTGGCCTGCCTTCCCACCAGCCCAGCAAAAGGAAGCTGCTGGAAGCAAAAGCCTTCACTCCATTGCCAAAAACACCCTGTTGTACATGAAAGGAGAAACTCTTACAGTAGTGATGGAAAAAAGGTCACCTCTATAAGATTTTGGGTTTCATCCTAGGAAATGTCAAGTGATCATAGCAGTTCTGCTTTCCCTGACCCTAACTTAGAAAGGACCCTCTCTGAGGCTGAGCACATTAAAAATCAGCCAAGATAGGGCTGAAAGGAATTTTATATAGAACATACAAACCCCAAAATTTTGTCAAGAATGTTGACGAGCTTTGGTCAGCAAGGAATAAAATTGACATGATACAGGTTTTAGCAAACATCTATTTCTCTCTATCAGATTAGAAGCACCTTTAACACCTATAAAAGCACTTCAGGGCAGAACCGAAATTCTTCTCTAAATGGCAAATGATTAGCTACAGGACTTTTACTACTAGAGCTTTTCTTTGTAGCTTTGTGAGGAGTGTTGATGATTATGGGAAATGCAGTGATTAATAACACATTCTCTCAAACCAGGTTGTTAATTATAAATCAACAGTATCATAGTTAGCTGAAACAAGAAGGAAAGAAATGAATGTGTGCTGAGGTCTCTCCTTTTGCCCAGGCCTCAGACAGGCCAGATGTCCTGAGGCACCTTTTGGAGCACCACCTGCCCTTAGTGATCCTCACTCAAATCAAGGCTGGGTATCTTCTCTACTCCAGATTTCCTCAGTTCAAGGAATACTCCACAGTGCCAGCCTAAGTATTTTTGAGGTCAGTTCAGTTACAGCAGTTTCTCTTCTAAGAACAACCATTTCATAACATTGTTGACTGGCTGCATATCTGCTGAAAGCCTCTGAACCCTTTGAGTCCATATATTAGACAGTATTACCAAATACTTATAAAATCAATAAATATAATTAATATCCTCAAATACTCTTCAAAGTTTTGACTGGAGTTTGACCTTGCTGAATTTTCTTCAGAAGTCAATATACAATTAAGATTGTATGAGGCTGATAGTGGTAACAGTTGTAAATATACCCAGGGAGCATTTTACAATTGCCTGATGAAATCCATCTGCTTAGGCCAAATTACATTGTCCTTGGTTGGTAGTTTCTTTGAAAAGGGTTTCGTTATTCTTCTACCACAAAAAAAAATTAAAAAAATGTAGATATTTAAATAAAAGTTAAAAAATTGTGCAGATAAGGTTTCTAGAAAACTGTTCAGGCTGTTCAACAAAATGTTGTTGTAAGCAGAGATAGTGAACTTAGAATAATAAGTATCAACAGCAAGTTTTGCTTTGATGTGGTAACGCAATGAAAGGGAAAATGCATGATTAGATTTTCAGAGATTAGAAGGTGAAGAAAGATTTAAATTGAATACTAATTTAGTTTGGAAAGCCTTGAGGAAGCTATGCCCTTCATGTAAAAATTCTTTTTCTGAATTAGCAAGGTGTTTCATCTGCCAGATGAGCATAATTGAAGCAAAGAGTTTAGACAGACAGAGAAGGAACAAGCCTTGTTTTTATCCTCTGCACAGCATAAGCAGTCACAGCTGGAGGCTGGTGAGGAGGTCAGTGTTTGTGAGGAAACATGGAATGCTTTTAATCTGGCAAGTGGCTAAGCAGAAAGAAACTACTTGGAACTGAGCCTGCTTGTAAAAGGTGGTGGTAAAATTCAGAGCCTGTGTCCTCTGAGCTTAGAGAATGGAAAACGCTGCAGAAATGGAACAGTTTGGTTAGAGACTCATGCAGACACGACACTCAAATCCACTGTTTTGTCAGCAAATACACTCTTGGAAAAGACACTCTCTCAAATTTATTGAAACCATCATTTTCTCTTCCAATATTAGAAATTCTTTTGCTGTTTATTCATGCATCTGTGGCTTCAAGACCACACAAAATAGTAATACTATACAAATGTATCACTTTTAAGTTTTCAGTCTATGTTTACTTGCAATCATACTTACTTGGTTTTATTCCTTTTCATTTAAACTGTGATTAGTGAGGTGTAGACCAGTTTCTATGAACTAGCTGAGAAAAAGAAATGGGCACCCAAGGGAGCCAGTGGGCAGAAATTACCTTTCCCCACTCACTATCTGGCAGAACTGGATTAGTTTTTCAGTGACTGGTTTTGAACATTGTGAATAAGACACAATTTCCAGTGTTTTTTTCCATAGTTTTCAATAACAACACTGATAACAACAAAGTAACTTTAGGAACTTTAGACAGCTCTGACTTTTGTCAAGGAACACACAACTAACTCAGTCTCTGTGAGGTGTCATAAGGTAGAAACCCAACAACTGAATCATCTGAAAACATTGAAAAATGTGTCTCTTATTTGGTGGAAGAATTGCTTTCTTTAGAACCATATTTAGGATTATTAATAAAGAACCCTTTGATAATAACAGAAGGAAACCCACAAAATAACATTTAATTTATTGTAATACCAATATTAATCAGTAAATAATCAAAGTAGAATAATTTAATCTTCACAGATAACCAGACAAAGCACCAAAGAGAAAGTAAGCATTTACCTTGTATTTTCCATAAAACACAAAATACCTTATTTCATCTTTCAATGTGTTTTGATTTACCTTGAAAACCAGTGGCTCTATTGTTTCTCAGGACCATTATTCCTGCGGGTTACCACAATGAAATTAGTCCTGGAGAGAGGAAATATCAGCAGATATGATGCACTTCCCATGCAAATAAAAAACGTCTAAATTCTAATTTACACCTTTGTCAAAGAGTTAAGGGAGTTTATAGGATAATTAATGATCTGTTTTATTTTGCAGTTCTCTATTGTAATATGAATGCAATGCCACTAAAGTGGCTCGGTGGAGGTGAATGAGAAACACATCTGATATTAGGAACACTTCATATTACTCTCCCTAAATAACCCATGGTCAGAAGTGTGCTTCTGAATTGGGTTCTCTGAATTAATGTTCCAGAGGTATCTTGTCTTCATTAGAAGTTTACAGAATGAGGTTCTTAATTTAAAAGCAGCAAATAAGCCAGTTGGGGTCTTCTGTTTCAGTAAACAAACACAGTCGGATTCAGTGATCTTTAAGGTCTTTTCCTAGATTATTCTATGATTCTATGATTCTATGATTCTATTGGTTTAGCTGAGATTATAGAATCACAGAAAAGTTTGCACTGAAAAGAACCCTAAAGATCATCTCTAAGTTCTCTGGTTTGCTTCTGAACAACGCCTATATTTTCCCTGTTCTTCCTTTAATCACTGACTATATACCTATAGAAGTTCTTCTTTTTCCTTTGATGTCCCTGGACATATTTAATTCTATGACAGCTTTAACTTTCCTTACCTAATCCCTGGCTAAGTGAAAAAATTCTCTGTATTCCTCCCTTGCTTCCACCCTCTGTAGATCTCACCTTATAATTTGGAAAATCTCAGTATTTTTCTCTCTACTGTCACTATGTGAAATTCACCTTTAGTACAAATACATCCAAAAAAAGCTGGTGGGCAAAACATGAGAATCACCTTCTTAATATAAATAAAAATTTTCATGCCTATCAACAGCTATGATTCTTCTTTCCAGTGATTCATGTATGCACTGGACAATATTTTTTGGCTACTGTAGATGTTTAAAAGATGTGAATATTATTCTGCTTATTGATTTCCCTTCATACTTAGCAGATAAATCAATAGGATGTGAAGATGAGGCTCCATTAAAATGATTTCTGGTGACATCATTTTTGCCTGAAAGTTACCACAATAACGACCCTTGAGTTTGTCTGCAAGAGGCCATTCAAACAAAGGAACACAATAAAATCACATGCCTCTCATGGGTTCAGGCTGTAATTTCTTCTCTTAGCATAAATTTATGTCTTAGTTATAATTTCTGCTATGATGTAGGTACAGTTTGTTCTGATGAAAACAGAAAGCAGAAGAAAGGAAAAAATATGCAAACAAGTGCATTATTTCATGGTGTATGTTAAATAACCTCAACTTACTTCTCAAAACCTTACCTTATCTCTCAAACACAACTGTTACAGTCTAATACAAGAAAGCCCATAATAGAAACACATCTCAGAAGAGCTGTATATACACAGTCATACAGAGATGCCAAAGATGCACCATCCTTTGTGAAGCTGCTGTGTAAGCTGCAATGATTGTTGTAGAACAGCACCTTATGGCAAAACTTTTTTGCAAGTTTTGTTCCCCAAAACATCCAGTGCTTAACTGAAAATAGCCCTCCAAAGGATCTGTTTGCATTTTGTGGTTAACATTTCCTTACTACTGTCCCAGTTGTCATAACAAGAAACATCCTCAGGGATGAGGATCCCTTACTGCAAGGCATTGTAGAAAGAGCAAATGGAGGGTCCACACACAAAACCTTCTATAACCTGTGTTTGAAACAAGAAGTGGCAGAGAAGTACTGAAAGGGCGTAGAAGGATGCTACTCATCAAAAAAAAACCCAAAAAAACATGACCTAAGTGCTACTGAAATTTTATTAGAGGCTTATTTTCAAAGAAATTTGAAAAGTACCATGAAAGGGTTATGGTGTGAGATGGCTTTGCAATTGTCTGTTGGGTCTTAGTTGGACATAACTTGCAAGAGGAAGGGATTGGAATTGAAGAACCACGTTTCATCAAGTGTAGGTTAACCTCAGGTGACTACATATCCTTAAGCCATAAGCCAAACTGGTAGGAACTTTACTTTTTAAAAGGAGAGAAACAGATTGAATTGAGATGTAAATCATGTAATAATAGAGTAAAAAGATGGTTCTGCTTGTGGAATTAAAAAGAGAATCCTGTGGAGAAAGAGTGAGTGAATAAACAGTTTGGAGGAGGACTAGGAGAAAATTGAATCATCAGTGAAAGGCAATATTTCAAGAAAAAGAGAATGGTAGCAGTATTGAAGGCAGCTGTCAGGTCACAGAGATGAAGACAGAGTACAGGTTCTGGGACTTGGCTAAGAATAGGCCATTAAAAATTTTGGCATGAGTGCCTTGAATTGATCGAGTGCAAAGGATACAAGGCAAAACTAACAGGTCTGAGCATGGAATTGAGGGAATTGAAAACAGCATGGTAAATAGGAATAAAGATAAATGAGAACAGGAAGGTAAACTGGTCTCTACAGAAGAAAATGTGCTAAAGTGTGAGATTATTTTTTTTTAGTAGAAAATACTGGAGCAGGATTGTATAATAAGGGTAGGAAAAATAAAAACTAGTATACGAGAAACTTGTAGACAGTAGTAATATGACAGTAAATACAAGAATAGTCAGCATATGTGATGAGATGTGATAAAGTGCAAAGGTTGGATGGTATTTTTCAATCAGAGTCAAGAGGGAAAAAAAGAGAAATGAAAAATAAGGTAAAGAGAGGAATAAGGTCAAGTTATATGTTTGATAATTTTATCTTCCAGTAAACTATTAAGAATGTGCGGAGACAGCAGGCAGGATGCAGAAGAGTGACAGAGATTTAAGTGTGTCTTGTGATGAAAACATGATAAAAAACAGTATGAGAGATGAAAACATAAAAATCAGATATGAGAGAGATGCGAACAATCAAGGATTTATGATTCTGGTAGACTACAGATAACAGAAAGACCAAGTGGGAGGGTCTGATTGACTACAGAAAGTTCATTGGGCTTGTAGAGTGGAAACTCAGAAATCAAATCCCCTGGGAGAGTAGGACGTGGTAGAGAAGAATTGATTATATTCTCTCTGCAAGAGGAGAAAACCAGCATAAAAATCTGCAGTCAGGGGACACACCATCAGCTGGGTTGGATTTTCCTCCAGTTGCTTCCAGAATGCACATGACCACAGTGCCTGTAAAAACCAGAGGCAGTTTTGCCTTCAGTGGTTTAGACAAGCTCAGAGATCTCGGCAGGTTCCCAGTGATCACGTTCAGATGTCTGAATGCCCTTTTTTGTGACCATCATCTCCTCACATGTGAATTTTACCCAGACAGAAATGCTGCAGCTACTCTGGCTATTCTGATCTTTTTCCTCCTTCTAATGGGAGACATCGTCATCTGTCATTTGTACAGCACTGAGATAAGGTCAGAACAAATGGCCTCAAAACACCTGGGTCATCTTATGACTAGAACTTCATTTGGCCTCTGGGTTACAAGACACAAAATTGTGGTTTCTGTCAATTATGAGGGACTTCTTTAAATGGCTACTTGTTCTAATTTTCCAACTATGCAATTCATACTAAGTATTCAAGGAAATTAACATTAAAATCACTGCATGTAGATTTGTGATAAGCAAAAGTAAAAGCATTAAATGTAGAGCTCTACACAACAAAAAAATTGCAGAGCATTTGGTTTTGCTTTGGTTCCATAGCTTGGACCATCTCCTTCAGGGAAAATGATATTACAAAACCAATCAGTTGAAGTCTTTTTAATATAACATTGAGTCTACATGGTTTTCCCTGGAAGAAGGACAATATTGCTTTGAAAGATGGGGACCAGCATCTCCCAACAGACACTCCAACATGCTGCCAGTGCTCTCCCTATGGCAGAGGACTGCTCTTGGATTGCAGCAATGCAGAACCTCTTGGACAGGAAGATTTTATCAGCTGTGTAAAAGAGCAAGACACTCCTGGATTGCCCATCACCATGGGGTATAGTGAGGTGCTTCTGAAAACACTGCACTATCGATGCACAAGAAAATGAGATCCAAATGCTAACCAAGAAAGCAATTACTAATATACCCATCTTTCCTAGTGTGCAGCACTGTGAGATTCACTGGTTGAAATAGTAAAAAGGTTTTCTTGCTCCATCTCTTTTTATATTTCTTCCCTCCCTCTGAAGCAGCTGTTACGGGCCAATTTACCCTGGCAAATCCCATGACCTTTATCTCATGAGAGATCTTACTCTGGGATCATGCACTGTGTGAAAAGCTTATCTAAACATGTGTCATTACCTCACACCCTTTGGTTGTCCTGCTGCATTGGGGCTGAACTGGTGGCTCAGAGGATATTAATTATTTTCATCCCTTCTGGATAAATGTAAAAATAGGCATGAGATAAAAAGGACATCCACTGAAGACATCCATGTTTATTGAGAGGATCTATATTATTAACTAAAGCAGAAAGGTGCATCTTGCAATAGAAGTCTGTCCTATAAACCAGGCAAAACCCCTTCCTCTGTATGCCAAACTCCATGGCAACCATTTGGTTTCCAACATCTCATCCAATATTTTGCTGATGCCAGCTTTCTTTTGAGATCACTGCTCACTGGGTTGCATTTCTTCCTATTCAGACCCCTGTGATGCCAGCTTTTCCTCTGTCCATGGAAGGGACTGCAACCAATCACACCTAGGTTGCTCTGGAGTAGTTAGAAACTTGCTCAGATAGTCCTGGTCTGGAGGTTTGGCACAATCTAGGGGGGAAAAAGGAAACCCTAGAACAACAAAACAGATAAATGACCTCTTTAAATCCTCTTCTTACAAACTATGTTCTATAGCAGGGGGGTGTGAAGGTGTTATAGTCCCCTTCCTAAATTCCCAATGTGCACAGTAGCCAATGACCTTCACAAGCATTTTCCAGTTGCAGTGATGTTTTTTGGGTGCACAGTGTTGAAGATAGCCTGCAGATCCTTTTGGGATCATGCCTTTCATCTCTAGAGAGGTGCCTGCCCTATTCCGGGCCCTCAAATAACTCTGTGTAATCAAGTAGAGTTGAGATAACAAAGATTGTGAGGGGACGAGGCTGTTAATCAGCATTTTGGCTTCCTCTGCTGTCACTCAGGCTGCAAATGGTGTTGCCATCTGCTTTCCTCTGGGTTCTCATCCAGGCTTTGGGATGTGCCCTTGAGAGATCGAAAAAAAACACAACAAACCCAAACCAGGAAAGAATAAAAAGGACCAGCTTGATTTCTGGCTGCAGCTTGCTGTTTGTGCCAGTCATTGGCAGAACGCTTTGTTTGTAGGCAGCCATGGGGTGTTAAGACAAATGGCTGTTCTGCTATGGAATGTATTTTCCAAGAAAAATGTTGGGATTTAGCCACAAAACTCTCTGAAGGGTTTTGAATGGTCTCCTTGTCTTCTTAGAAACACATTTTCTCCATTGGCAGAAATATATTTGCACTCTTTCTATATGATTGAGGGAGCTCTGAGGCTGATTTTGGCACTCTCATTTTCAGAGTTGAAACTTCCATTACAAGAGGTATGATTGTGGAGATCTACATTGTTTTCAACCTTAACAATTTTATATCTTTATAGGATCTGTTTAAACGTGCATTTATGTAAGATACAAACAGAAGAGTCTTGAGAAGAGCCTTTCTTGAAACGACGTTCTCCATCTTCTTTGTCTAAACTTTCATACGTGAAATGCATCAAGGTTAAGGGGGGAAAGTAACAATGAAAAAATGCACAACTTTTTGAACAAAGTTGAAATGAAGCATCTGAAAAAAAAAATGTGTTGTAACCTAAGATAACTTTCCAGCTCAGCTAATCCAACTCATCAAACTGCTAAGACCTATGGTGAGTCACTGATTTCAAAAGCAAACACTAACTGAGGTAGTACATACAAAATCAGATGAGACATAAAAAAGGAAAAGAGAAAATAATAAAGAAAATAAGAAAATAAAATCTGTGAGGACATAGACAAATTTGTTCTCTAGAGAGTTTAATTATTATTTAATGTCATTGCATTTATGCATGTCAGTTCTGATATATTATTATGATCTGGGTTTAAAGATATGATACCACTTTCTTTTTCTGTTTTTGTGGGAATTAAGTGACATTTATTCTACCATCTAATTACAACATGAGCTTTATATAAACTTGGAGATTTTTTTTCTTTTCTCACTCTACATTTTTCATATATTACTGCCTTCTGCATTGCATAGAGTTGAAAGGTAATTCTCTTTGTGTGTGTACAGACATTGATCTCTGCTTAGGCAGTCGAGCCCTATTGAGTAACCAGTATCCTGATATCCCTGCTTAGTGATTTACCAGAATCCTTTCCCTGAGTGCTTTGAACCAGGACCTTGAATGTCAGTTTCTTCAGCCCAATGTGAGACACAATGACCAGCCATTTCCCAAACCTTAAACACATCTAATTTTTAAATATCCTAATTTTTGAAAGCGATTTATAGTTAATTTACCTCAGGGTTTACCTATGCTAGATGGAAGCTTGCACGTCACTTGACTTAATATCTCTTGTTTTTTCTTCTCTCATATTAATTTTTCAATTTACCAAAACCTTAAGCACAGCACTACAACAATAACATGTCTTTACCTGGGAGGAAGATTTCAGAAAAAGGGGGAAAAAACCCCAAGATGACCAATGAAAAAACCCAACCCTAGTTCTTTTTAACCATTTCAATTTTTTAAAGGCAATATTATAAATCAAATTTTCATCTGGTGAAAAGTTGTCTAGACTCTGAAAATATGATTGTTGCCCATTCCTGAATTAACATAGCTGACTCAGCACTATCAAGAAATAAGATGGGGAGGAAAGAGCTTTAAATTAATAGCTTGCTACATTATGTGCTGTAATCCTCACTTTTTGAAATAATTGAGCAATGGTGAAAGCAAAATTCAACTGAGGAGGAAAAAAATTCTTTCATAATGTGTGGACATTGAGGTACCACCCATACAAGCACAATTTCAAGTATACTGTTGTTCTAAGCTGACTCATCAAACTAAACTACTGCTGATTATTAAAATCAAGGCAGACATAAAGGCATATATTGAATTTGTTTTCCATAAATGGAGATGGGTGGTCACAAGCACTTAAAATTTTAAGTATTTTTATAATTTTAGATGTAAAGTTCTTCTAAGAGGAAGGAGCTGGATTTAAATCTTTGCAGCCTTCAGGTAGGAACCATAATGACATTTTAAGGTGTAAAACAAATGCACCATCACTTTTCAGAAAAGATCTGAGAAAGGGAAAAAAGAAGAAGGTCTGACTAAACTTCTGGGAAAGGTAGGTCATTCAAGTTGAATAGTGGCTTTCAGAAAATCTGAGGTTCTCTACAGATGAGGAAAACAGAATACAGACGTTTACAATCAATGTAAGAGACACAGTATGATAGACCAAAAGTGCCTTGTAATTGAAAAGCAGTTTTTTATACACTTCATACATTGTTCCTCAAACACATGAGGAGTAAAAAGCCTTGCAAAAGGTCTCTAGAGTCAATAGATAATAAAGGTACAAAAGGAGCACTTTGAGAAAAAAGGGCGAACCAGAAAACTAAATTAATTTAGCACCTTTATATTCATTGTGGAAGAGCTTGGGGAGGTTCCTACACTGGAACCCTTCATTACTGGGCATTCACTGAAGATCTGAATCAAATTGAAGTGTCAATAAATTTTACAGAGCAAACAACAAAATTAGACAGGGACAAATTGCATCAATAAGTACTTACCTAAGAATTCAAAAGGAGTCCAAGGACCAGAAACTGAACAACTGTTAGTGGCATATAAAGTGTCCTTTAAACCCACCTTCATATCTGAGAACAAGAAAGCAGCAAACAGTAAGGATGACAAAGTTTCAAGAAGTATATTACGAATGGTCCAGGGAAATACAAGCCATTAAAAGTAACATAAAACCATCAAATCAGGAATGCATCCAGTTTTTTGAAAGGAATTCCTTAATATATATGACAGTCTTTGCTGAAAATACAGCTCTAAGGTTGTGAGAGCAAAAGACTCTGGCTGCCAAGGTTGATCTGAGGGTACTGCAAAACTGGATATGGGCAACAAAATGAATAAATATAATTCAAACCAGGTAAATGTTATGTAATGCAAATGGATGAAAAAAATGGTTATTTTACATATAAAAGGAGGGGATCTTCACTGAGCAATGTAGCTGCTGTCTGACATCTGGGGGGTATGACGTGTAGTTCAGGTACTTTCCCTAGCTCAGAAACAGCAACAAAAGAAAATAACATGGTAAAAGTTATTAGAGAAAGAATAGAGAAAAAATAGAAAACATCTATGTTTCTGCATATATCCAAGCCACTCAGTTCTCCTCCTCCTCTACAAAAAGGTTTAAAGAAGGGAAATAAAAATGAAAAGGAATATTGAATCCTGTTCTTACTTTGACTGAGCAGACAAGGACTTGTCCTACTGGAGAAAAGACAGCTGAAGGAGGATTTGACAGAAGAATGGAAAATCATGCTTGGCAAAGGCAAAAAGAGACTGATTATCCAGCGTCTCTTCCAGTACAAGAACTAGGAGACATCAAATGCAATTAGCTGTGAGCAGATTAAAAAAAAAAAACAAAACCACAGAGAAGCAGCTTTTCCTACATCTCATGTTTGAGCTGCAGAGCTCCTTGCTGCAGTACACTGTGGATGCTAAAAGTTCAGGAAACCAGAGAGAAACAATTCATGGGGAAGAAATACATCAAGGTGTGTTAAATAGATAATTTCACCGATGGCTCTACAGGTGCCTGACATGTAAGGTTTTGAAGGTGCCTTGAGATATAATATAATAAGGATATAATAATAAATAACTCATCCTTAAACAAAGTGTTTCTTGAGCTCTTGACTTCTTGATGTGTTAGGAAAAAAAATATATATTTTAACAGGTCTTTCTGTACAAGGCAAGTTATTCAAATATTCTTATTGTTAAAGCTGGAGGGAGTGAGAGAAAAGTGTAATAACTATAAGAATATAGTATTTTAATTGCACAAAGATAGCAAGGCAAACAATTATGCAATTTTTAAAAAATAAAATATTAATTAAAATAATATTAAAAATGAAAATATGGTTGACCACTTTTATATTAAAAAATTAAAGGAGGACTGAAAATCCTATACATCACAATTTGAATTTAACCAATTCTTTTCCATCAGTTCAAAATAACCCATTCAAAACTAACCCAATCTAATCAGTTTTACCAGCTTCAGAACAGAAAAAATGTCTACATCCATTTCAGGGGCACCCAACATACCCGAGGGTCTGATCTGTTCACAGTAGCTAAATTAAAGTTATCCTCTGTTATTATCAGACTCTTTTCTTTGACTGACTTTCTTAGGGGGCTGCAAAACTTTCATCAATCCATTGCCATCCAGTAAAAGATGTTTTCTTTCACTGTCATAATTCAGAAGGAAGCACTAATGTTCCTAGATACCTTAAGAACTTCATCCATACACACCATTCTGTAAATCTGATCATTTAACATGAGTGGTGGCAGGGATTTTTTCCAACTGGCTTTAAGCAATGCAAACCCTAAAGCCAGGAATACTTGTTCCTGCACAGGAAAGCCTACAAAGCTACGCAGAACAGGTTTGGTGCACAATACCCACAAAGAATGAAAGCCCTTCTCCAATTTTCATGAACAAAGCACTCTAAATAGTCAAGAGTCCAAAGGCACCACCATGCTGTTAGGCACTGGAACACCTTCAATAACGTAAGAGTTAAGTAAATTATTTAATGGCTTCCTTTGTTATAAAGGAAACATAATTGCAGCTCCTCTGGGTAACACTTTGAATAGTCATGATAAAAGCTTTCTTTCTGCTTTGTCTGCTGTACCATCTGCTCATTCCTTCCAGAACTTCACTCTGGCAAGTGACCCACTCATTGCAATAGAGCTTGGCAGATAAGTGACATTGCAGCATACTTTGTTTATGTGTGTCTGTGCTTGCTTAAATCTATAAATATTCATAAAATTGATTTTTAATGAAATTAAATATACGGCAACAGCCCACTTATTTGTGTTTTCTGTAGTGAAACAGATTTCTTGCATTTACTGTTAGGGAAAAAACAACACAAAATATAAATAACATTTTTAACCTGGAGTTACAGACTGAGGGTCTTGGTAGATTTTCTAAGAGTCCAGAGCTAAGCTTGGGAAATTTTGGTTTCTAGTATATCAAACTGACTAAAATTCATGGGTCAGGGAAACTAAAGGGGAAGGACCTATATTTGGTGTTAAGTTATAAAACAAATGAATTGTAATCTGGAGATTAATTCAGTGTACATAAAGGTGTCCTGGAGAACAAGCACATATTTGGAGGGTTACTGGTGTACACAGAGATCTGATGAATTTTGTCTGTGGGCACCTGGACAGGTGATGACATCCTAGTTATTATTTTGAATTCTTGAATACCATTTGTTAGTATCAACCTTGTCAGACAATAATAGATGGAAAAGAAATACAGTTGGTTAATAAATTGGATTTTCTAAACAAGCTTCTTAAAATGGCAAACTCCTCAACCACCAGGAAATTGTTAACAATTTTTTCTTTACCAAGTACCAGGGAAGGCTTTAACAAATGTATCAACCTGTTGTTGACATTTCTCTAAAATCCTTTGCCAGCCACCCTGAATATCATGGGTCACTATCCTTACAAACACAGATATGCTGTCTGGATTCTGCGAAGAAATGTTTGCAACGTGTACATGAATTTTGAGCAGGTGTTTGGTTTGACTCTGATTTCTCCCCTTTTTATTCTATTCATTAATGTTCTCAGAGGTTTTTATGGTTTTGGGGAGTTTATTTACAGAAATATTTTAATAACTGTGCAGCATATACCTTTACAAGCAAAAACTAGTTTGTCTTATGTGATTTTTTCACTCTATTTTGTTGACTTCTGTTAGATTTTTTAATCTATTTGAGTTTCAATCATGCCAAGGCAAAAGCAAAATGTACTCCATGCTGTGGGTGTCGTATTTATATGAATAATACCTTGTGAACATTCAAAGTGAACAAAATTCAGGCAGATTTTTGATTGGAAATGGTGAGCTCCAAGAGTCTAACAAATGTTTGCAAAATACTGCTTTAGGTCACAATGAAATGAGTGAGTCCATCTACAGTAGGCACATCCACATGTCAGTTGCTTTTCTTATGAAAGCCATGAATCTTACTGGATGTTTTATATGTGGAAGTCCTTTTCTATGGATGAGTTTCCGAATACCTCTTTGAACCAAGTGGGCTCTGGCAGGGCACTTTCTGCCCCTGACTATGATAAAACTGTAAGAATGAACAGCAAGATTATTTTCATTCATCTGTAAAAAGAATATATTCCTCTGGATGATGATGCAGGTAATTAGTACTACAACCCCTCCAAGGAATAATAGGATACACAGACACAAATAATTTATATTCCCAGTGCAGTGATAACTTAGGCAATATAACCCAAAATACTAACACCAGAAAGGAATCCTTATGATTCATCATTTTCATGGCAACAATTCATTTAAGCTGATTCACTGACTGTAACAAAGGAAAATTAATAATATATTGCTTCTTCATTAACAGCCTGTTTTAACAGAAGTTCAGAATATAAGTGAATATTTGAATAAAATTTTGTTATTCTGTTTGAATAAAAATTTCTGAAAGATAAGTGAATTGCTGTGGATTAAATGCCAGAATTGCTTATTTTTCCCTTATCTTCCTTCTAATTTGTCTAAATATTTCATAGGGCAATGTTGGATTGCATGTTCATAGTCGTATATAGGAATGTATTTAAGAGTTCAGGAAATTGGAACCTACCACTTTAGGTAGCTGAGAGTAGCTAACATGCTACTGTAATTCATTCAAAAACTATTTGGCTTTGACAGATTGCATTATTTTTCCCCATTTGAGCATCCAAATTACCTGATGGGAAGTTAGTAAAACATCAGTGACAAGTGCCAAGAAGTGCATGGACTCTCTTATACGGGGTCTTTATTTGAGAACCATGATATAATTCCACTAATTCTATATTTTATGGTCCAGTAGGTGTTCAAGTTCTGAAATGTAAACCAAACATAATGTTCCAGGCCTTTTGGGTTGACTGACCATAACATGGGTCTCTGTGATCTATTCTTAGCAGCAGCAGCTACATAGAGACAAATTGCCACTTTCCACGTTTTTAAAATGCGACATCATCTGTGTTTTGATATGATAATTGAATGAGGAGCTTTTGACTACTCATCAACTAGAAATGTGACAGGATTAATAGTT
>JAWWES010000171.1:7768144-7815981 GCA_035583135.1 Lophotriccus pileatus
GCTTCTTGGGCTACTTTTTACTGGGAAATTTTGAGACCCACCATGGGTGGGTCTGAATCACAGAAGTAAAACAAAACAAATCAAAAAGCTTGACGTGATGTACCCTAAACTAGAAGATGAGAAGAACTGAATAGCTTACCTGACTGAACTGTGAGATGACCAAAGAACATATGTAGGTATTTATTTAAGGTGACAAGGAAGTGTGATATTTTTTTGGAGTACTCCTTCAGGTACCCCGGAGACTTTCTCAGCTAGAAGTAATTTGGATGTCTTTAGGAATAAATCTTGTATTCCACCATGAACCTGTCCAATCTACTTACTGGAGTCATATAAACATTCAGCCCCCATGATGAACTTCATCTTGGACATCCAGGATGTCACACTGTTGGGCACCTGGAAATGCTTACAGATACATGTCTTAATATAGAATATTGAAGCACCACGTGGAAAAACTTAAACTTGCTCTGAATTAGAAGGATAGAATGTCCAGAACAGCACAGCCAAATTGCCATGACCTTCCACTCAGCACAAATATATTTTTCTGGATATTTTTTCCCATTCTCCTTTGCCTGTGAAGCTTCCTGCAGTTATCTGAAGCCCTGCTGAAGTTTGTAATATTACAAAATCATCGAGAAAGAAATGGGTGAGTAAGCAAAAAATAACTTCAGTTTGTCAGATGTCTTGGCAGCCAGTCACCTGCTACTACTAATATTATATTTATGAAATTTCTCTTTTAGAAGCAAGGGGGAATTAGTCATAAACCCTTTAAGAGCCTTTTCAGGCAGTTCAGTACACGATTGATTTGGATGATGCAATAGAAATACATACATTGCTAAGAAAATGTGCTCTGTTTCCCAGGTGAAGTCAGATGCACTTGTTGAGAAACCTTAAACCTATCTCCTTTTTTTTCCCTGTCATATTATGCTGTTATGATTGACTAAAACTACTCTGCTAATTCTCCAGAAGAAATCCATCAGAGCTACCTAAAAGGGGAGAATATTTCTTTTATTTCTTTCCTCATGGAAATGGTCATTTTAAGCCAGCTTCCACTCATATTTTTAATGTATGCAAACATGATTTTTAACATTTCATACAACCTTTTTTCCTTTTAATGGTCCCCCTGCTAAAAAGTCTTAAGTTTTTCTTTTGGAAGTATCTGAACAGCAGATAATGAGTTGAATATTAATTAGTTTTGTTGCAAAGAAAATTACATTGCCAATCATTGTTACTGACTAATGTGTGATGAGGTGAAATTACAGGAAGATAAATGATTACTCTTGCTAACTAGCACATATTCTGTTCTGCAGTGAATAATTTTCAAAAATAGACAAAATGGTAATGCAGAAAAAAAGCTGGAATATCTGAAGAATTTCATTTCACAAGTTTTCAAGAAAGATTAAGATGAGAAATAATTAAAAGTGAATGAATAATTGGAGATACTGCTGGAGAACATGATATTGGTATTTCTTGTAATTTCCGGGGTTTATTCAATTTTCCCCTCTTTAGTATATTTTTCTTAATCAGGAGTGCAGGCGTGGGAAACAAATAACTCCATATCTTACCTGAAGGTTATGAAGACCTTTTAAATAAGGAAGGATAGGAAAGTGTAGGCATTTGGGCAGGGGCTACAGCAGCTTCTCCAAAAAAATAATAGGGAGAGGAGACAGGAATACCAGCATCAGGCTTAAACAAGGCAATAAAAGGTCTTAAGAATGTCAGCTGCAATTATTGTCAGTGACTATCTTAATAAGAACTTCAGTGTGACTGATAAGACCACTCCCACCACACTGAGCAGAACTCTCTGTGTCAAAGCCTCCACAGGATATCTCTGATGCTGTGGCTCAAACTGAGAAAATGAATAAATATATCACTGAGAGATATGAAGTCTGAAGATGTGCATCTGCCAATGTTTGGGACTGCTCTGAGGTTATGAAATATAGAAACGAGCTAAAGCAAGTGGCAGAGACGTGAATAGAACGGAGTTACCAATAGATAATTAATTATGTAGGGCATAAAGGAGTATTTCAAGCTATTTAAAGGAAAACTCTTACCTGCCTTCATTGATTTGAGGTGATGCACGGATAGGGCTGGATTCAGTGGCTGTTGTGTGGGTACCCTACTGGAAAAGCACATCATCTACCAGGGCAGGGGTGACATGGGATGTACAGGAGCTCTATATCCTCCTGGAACAGCACGTGAGGACCAGGCATGATACACTCTGCAGAACCATAAAGGGCCTGTTTTTAAACACCAAACCTTACTCTTCAGCTCCACTGCACAGTATGCAAACTGCTAAGATTGATAGCAACCTGTTGTCCAGACTGCCCTGAGACAAAGGAACCCACCTACCAAATCCCTCATCAAATCCACCTACCTACACGGTGAGGCATGGCTCAGCATGTCAGATCTGTGGACAAGATGGGACTTACAGAGAGGTTCTGTTGCAAGAAATATTAATATCAGCCTGTTTAAAGGAATTTAAGGTGTAATATCTAATGTTCATATTCCAACTGCATTATAGGACTCCCAGCACTGGAAGATCTATTGCATAGCAAAATTAATTTTTAAAATGTGGTATCTTTTTGTGTGGGAGCCAAAGAAGCTCACAGTGGAAAACTTTGTAGGAGGATAAAATTTTTCTTTTCATACTAATAGATATGGCATTATATAAAAAGTTTCTAGGGAGCAGTTTATAAAGCAGTTACCCAAAAAATATTTTGAGTCGATGAACAGATAGTCTATCTGAAATGAGCTTGCCTGTAACAAGGAAAGCCACCCATACTGTCAAGAGAAAAAATATTTAAAGTGCTCATCTTTCAATCAAAATTAGAGACAATTGCTTTCCAGAGACAGCAGGTCACCTGCTTGGAAAGTGGAACAGATCACCAAGTATCTGACTTTTCTGGTAGAGGGAAGCATTTTTTCCAATGAAAGATGTCTCTTCTCCCCACCTACCCTCCTCAGAGACAGGATGGTCACTTTTGCCCCATTTAGCACCTTGCTTTTACTCAGCACTTGCTGTGGCTGTGGCAAAGAGCAGTGTCCTCCAAGGATGCAGAGTTTTAGAAGGTGGTTGCAAATGAAGAGGCATGCACTCAACTCACAGCATGATTTATGAGAAATTTTGGTCTGCAGTGTAGCTGCCATTCACAGTCAATAGGAGATTTCCCCAGAGCAAAGGAGAAAATAAAGCCTAAACTTACAGCTGTCCTCTGAGGCCTATAAAGACCATTATCCTCTTTTTTTGCAGAAGTCTTCAAAGGATAAGAGATTTTGCAAACAGGGAATAATTCAAACTGTATATGACATTTTCCTAACGCCATTCCCACAGACCTGAGACTACAATCACAATCCCTGTGTTTCCAGTACCACTGTGTCAGCAGAGGCTGATCTAGATAGTGTATACAGCACAATATATTTGCCATTTCAGTCCTTCTCACAGGGCAGCCTTATCCAGCTTCAGATTCTGTCCATCCTTTTCAAGTTTCACTCACATAATAAGTTCTCCTGGATCCTTTTTCTGCAGTCCTTTTTTCCTTCATTATCACTCTTTGTTTCTAAGATCCCATTGTATTTCAGGCCTGACCATTATTTTTAGCTGCCAGCAAAGGATAACAAATGAAAAAAGCAAAACACAACCCATTGTCTAACACTCTGCAAATCATCAGCAGGAAAGGAGCCAAAAGCAATGTGTCTCTTTTTCCATAGACAGACTTCCTCATCATGCCCTGTGTGCCATACCCTACTGAGACTTGAACTGTTGCAGGAGATGCCAGATCATAATTATGTTCAAATTGAGCTATGCTACCTGTAGAATTATTTTTTCATATAAAATCTTACTTTCCTTTGTGCCTGTTTCCTAGGAGCTCCTCTGCCTCTCTTAATACAAGGAAAAGGAGCAACAGTAATGAAAAAGAAAAAGAAAAAGAGTAACGGAGATTAACCAATTCCCCATGGAACAGTTGAGCCTTGAAATTCTTGGGCTCTGAGCAACCTGATCTAATAGATATCCCTGCTCATTGCAGGGGGGGTGGAGTACAGGGGACCGTTAAAGGTCCCTTCCAACTCAAACTATTCTATAATTCTATAGTTTATGCAAACTGGCAGGACACCTTCCAGGTCCCAGGAAATATGGATCTGCAACAGCTGGCTGTAGATTCAGTATGTGTGGAAAAAGAATACAAACTAAAATGCAGTGGTGCAAAGGATTTACCAGCAAGAGTCTGAGATGGATTCATTTTGGCACAACAGCCACCAGTGGTTTTGGCAGGGAAGTCTTTAGCAGTGCACTGAATGTGGAGCATTTTTCATAACCCCTATTCTTACCAAAAGAAATATACATTTTTTAAAAAGGTTATTTGTTAAAAACTACATTTCAGTCCAATTTTCTGATAAAAAAGTTCTCCTTTAATGCTGTTCCTTAATTAAACCTGTGTAGTCCAGGCTCTGAGCATACAGCCCATTGCATATGAGCTGCTTGATACCAGAATCCTCAAAAGGCAGTGGGGCTCAAATTCCAATACTGTGGTTTAAAGCAACGAAACTGAAAGCAGAAAAGACACAAGCAAATACATAAGTACCATCTTCTTTTCAAGGAAATCTGCTTTGCCCCTATTCAGTTGCCTTCTCAGTTTTTCTTTGCTTTTTATGTCAAAGTTGTAGGTAGCTTTTACAGTGTTTTTGACAGACCTCCTAAAACAACTGATCATGACTATGAAGGGTTAGATAAGCTACATTACATAAGCTTTACTACATTAGCAAATGCAAAATAGCATCTGTCTGCACGACTGACTGAACCTCATCCCATTTCTGAAATAATTTTCGGAGGTATGATAGAGGATCTAATTGTTTGCACTGGATTTTATAACACTGTGCTTATGATATTGCAGATGCATAATTATTAGCTATTATAGAGCAATTACACCACCATGAAAGTATAGTAATTCTCCTTTCTCAGAATAAACCGTGGAAGATTTCATTGCATTTACAAATCTGAACTACAGGGAGGAGGAGATGTATAGTTATGCCAACATTTGAAACAAACAATTGAAACTTCTCAGTGCAGCCAGACTGCAGATAAAATCCCTGGTCTAGCTTAAGTTCTTTAGTCCTAAGGAGCTGCTTAATGTATAAGAATGCCTCACATTTTTCAGCACTCATGACATTTGACTTTAATGTGAGCACAGAGTGGCTATTCTATGCAAATCTGACAAGATGTGCTCTAATCACAGAATTAGACTGCTGAGAAATTAAGTTGCACTGCAAGAATACTGGTAGAAAAAAGGCAGTAAATCCTCACCCAGCTGAAATCACTGATAAAAGTCTCATTAATTTCATTTGGGCTGCAATTTCGCCCAGCCTCTTGTCACATCTTGCATGGCTCAGAACCAAGGTGCTGTTCCTCAGCTTCACCATCACTGATAAAACTCACAAATACCTACCTATTTCTTCTTCTGCATAAATAATAACACTTATTTATTCTGCATTCAGAATGGTAATGATTCAGAACTTTAATAGCTGTCACTGCCTGGTTTTGTTTATTGCTTGTTCTCTCAGTTTAAGTGACTGTATTGCCTCCACTGAAAAATGGATCCCTGCCTCTGCTCATGAATGCCTATAGGTCCCCTCTTCCCTTTCCATAAATTCTTGTGACTTCAGCATCCCTGGCCTAGACTATGATGGATAAACTGTGCAGTCACTTCTGTTAAGAACTAATGCACATTCCAACCTCTTTCTGACAGGTTTCTGAGCAAAACATAAATTGTTTGCTTTGGACTCTTTCAGGGCAATATTCATTCTGATCTAAATTGGCAATGTTAATTTTGTCATTATCAAAGTTTTGATATTTATTTATCCAACACATGACACAATCAAGCTTAAGAAGATGAAATTATATAAACAGGGCAATCCATTACCATTAATTTATACTCAAATCCCAGTGTGCAAAAAAATCCAGTGACCAGATCCAATACATCAGTTCTTATTAAAGAACTCTTTCCCTGCCACCACCCACCCATTCCCCAGGTACAGCACCTCCTTTCAGGGCATCACAAGCAGGGCTTTTCTGATTGCAGAGAGCCACTTGTTGCTGAGCAGTACTCAGCCAGGGCACCCTTGGCAGTCTCTTAAATCTGCAGAAACAATGGTCCTGTACTTCTCTTAAATCAGGTCTACTCAGTGCACTCATGAGGTACAACAAGCAGGTTGAGGAAGGTGATTCTGCCTCCCTAATCCACTCTCTTGAGATTTCACCTGGAGTACTGGGTCCAGCTCTTGGGTCTTCAGCAAAAGAAGGACGTGGACCTGATAGAGCAGGTCCAGAGGAGGGCCATGGAGATGATCAGAGGGCTGGAGCACCTCACTTATAAGGACAGGCTGAAGAGCTGAAATTGTTCAGTCTGGATAAGAGAAGGCTCCATGGAAACCTTATTTTAGCCTCTTAATACTTAAAGGGGGCTTGTAAGTAAAATTGGTACAAACCTTTTAATAGGACCTGTTGTGATAGGACAAGGAGTAATGGTTTTAAATTAAAAGAGACTAGACTAGACAAAAGGAAAAATTTTTTACAATAAGTGTGGCACGAGTTGCCTGGAGAGGTGCTGGATAACTCATGGCTGGAACAATTTAAGGTCAGGCTGGACAGAGTTCTGAGCAGCCTGATCTAGTAGATGTACCTGGTCATTGCAGGGGAGCTGGAGAAGATGATCTTTAAAGGCCCTTCCAACCACACTGTTCTACGACTTTGCCAACCCAAGCTTGAATAAACTGGTGAGGCAGATTCTGGCTCAAATCTAAGACAGGAATATCCCCAGAATGGCTTGAAACTATAATCTTGATATTTGCACTGCTTTGAGAAGCTATCTGTGATTCTTACTCATTTGGAAGTAGAAACAGCCAGCTGGGAGACAGCGGGGGATCAAATTGCTCCTGGTGTTTTCTCATGATATCTAAGTTAGTGTAAATTTCATCCTGACCTGGATCAGGTTTGCCATACTAAGATAGTGTCATTCAGACTCTCAAAGTGAGAACTTCCCCGCCCCCCCTCCCAGCCAATTTTCTTTGCTTAAATACTTAGTAAAGCATTACCCTTAATACAAAGTCTCTCATGGAATATGTTTCTGTCCACATATGCTCCTGCATTTGGAAAACAGCTTTAAAAGACTACTGGCTGCCTTTCCAATCTGTTTTTCCTACGTTGCCTCATGCTTGTACTGATAAGAACATGCTCTAAGCTCTGGGATTCATCCCCTTTCATTACAACTTTCATTGAGATGCTGTGTCTCTATCTTTGCAGTTGTAATCTGATAGATTTTAAATTAACAGTATCAGAAAGAACACTAATTTGTCTGTGGATGAGGTGTTATTAGGAATAATGGTATAATATTATCAGATGCTCTGTTTTAGTGCTCGTGTTTGCGAACCGAGCAATTATGAAAATATTTAAATAATGAATGTAATTGCCTATTAAAATGATGATGGTGCATAAATATTTATATTCCCAATCAATGATTCCTCAAAGGTATGGCCGTAAATATAAAGAAAACCACACGTATACTGTACATGAAAAGCCCTGTGTCTGGTTCCTCGGCTGGTTTAATCGTCACCGTGTGAGTGCTCTCAGAGGGACACCCTTCAGCAAGAGCTAAGGAGCTGGCTTTTCAATCTGCACTAGTTATTTCAATGCCTTGCTTTTTGATTGACCAGTGTTAGATACCAGAGACCACAGTGTTTTTCAGACAGCAGGTTCCCAATCCTCTCTGGCAGTATCAGGCACCCCTGTGGGTGGCATTCTGCCCTCCTGCAAGTCAAACTGATTTTCGCCTCTTACTTCAGTAGGTCTGGATTCTCCATAAAGATACCACTCAGCACTTAATGCTTGCCCTTATTTTCAAAAGGGTAACCATACTTAATTATTTCTTTGGGTTTGTAGTGTGACCAATGTGGAAAATTGCAAAAGTGTAAACAGGGGAGAAACTAGAGTAGGGGTTAATTCTAGATGCCTGATTTAATAAACAAGATGTGAAATTCACCAACAGAACTCTAAATGAATATTTTTTCACATCTAGCATCTTTGATTTCCTCCAAATCCAGCTTGATTGTACATTGTTCTCAAAAAAAGGGGAAAAAAAAGATGACATTGGAATTGTGCAAAGAGCATAAAGTTTAAAAGTTAAACGTAGCACACTTCAGTTGAAAAACCAGTGATGAGATGGTGCCTAATTTCTTTTCATCTCTGAAATGCTGCAAACTGTTTCATTAATTCCCTGCTATACACTGCATTACCATATGTAAATAATTGCATTAACCCCTGTGCTCTCCCACCTTGTATCACATCACAGGGAAGAGCAGACTGACAGAAAAGTCACAGCAGGACATAACAGAGCAGGGTGAAGAGTAGCAGATGATTTCTAATTAAGAGTCAGGAGTCTTAGATGACACATTATTGCTGCAGCTGAACAAGGATAAAAGATGAATGTCTAATATCATGACATGACAGCTAACAGTGAGGTACAACAGCAAGGCCCTGATAAGGTACCCTTTCCATTCCAAGGTACCCTTTCCATTCCATTGCATTATGTTTTGTGGATCTGGAGGATGTGGAATACGTGTATGTGCAGGTAGTTGTGCACTTTTGAGGGATGGCTGACATATATTTTGAGGTTAACCAGTATTAGCAGCATTTGAAGAGAAGGCCCTACAATAACCCCCCTAGTCTGCTTTGGATCTCAGGAGCAGAATTTGGTTATGGGTTTTGAAGGTTGGCTTTTTGTTTATTAGAAAAACCATGTCCAAAACTACTTTAGTTTTGTGCCTGCTCTGTGTAAGTGGTAATCATTCTCTCCCTTAAGGATTAATATATGCCTTTGTGTATGTGAATTAACCTGTGGGTAATTCAATACATGGATAATAAATGGTTTTCTAGGGAAAATGTCACTTCTTTATCTATGTAATCATAAGTTATTTTCAACAGATACACAAGCACTTCGTATATCTCATCTTTTCAATACTCCAATAAATGACTACTTCCTATTCTCAAGCAGAACTTTGAGGAGGAAGGGTGTTATCTGATTTATCAAGCTAAAATTTATTAGTAAAGAAATATCTGTAGATGAGAACTGTGAAGTGAATCTTTGCAGATATTATATAACAAATGATGATACTTTTTCAGAAGTTAACAGAAATATCTGGCATAACTTGATAAAGATCCAGAGCTATTCTTTAGCTTGCAGCACAATCTTTCCCAGGGTACAGCACTCAGATTCCAGCTGTAGCTTGTGACAAAGACTATCTCCTGCTATTGAAATCATGTTGTCATCTGTTGTTTGGCAGGAATAAAAACAGGACTGTTAAATCCATTACTCAAAAAACATCCAAAACCTAAAATTGCTAGGGAAGAGTACAACTGGAGCTTTTTTCCCAGTGAGTTTAGGGTTAAAATTCCCATTGATTTAAATGACATATCCAAACACGAGAGGGAAAATATAAGTCTTGTGTTTAACCTCCTGTTTACTGGTTCTGCTGCAGAATATTATCATAATCTTTTGTACATCGTTTAGGGAACATTTACATTTCATAATATATCTGCAGTTGGAAGTTTAGTTTCTTACTTAAGAAATGGGAAAAGCATGGATTAATATTCTCTTAGCCAGTGGAAAGAGTTGACTACCTACCACCTTTTCTAATGCTCTAAAGGCCACGGTTGTAAGAGAGGAGAAAAAAAAGTTTAAAAGTCTCCAGGTGTTCACAGGGCCTTGAACCTGACTACAACACCCAAAGTATAAGATTTTTAATTAATTTTATACCCATTTGGCCCTTGTTTTATACCCTGCAGAGCTGAGTTGGACCCAGCTGCACCATAACACCTACTGGTGTGTGAATTCCTCATACAGAGCTAAAATACCCACCCTCTCCATATAGGATGAATCATGAACCACAAAAATAAAAAAAGCTGATTCTGACCTAAAGAAATTACAGTTAAGTTTAAAGAATAAAAGTGAGGACAGGCATGAAGCAACAATTGGAAAACTGCAATTGGGAATACAGGATACGGCCTTGCAACATCTTATGGTACTTGTGAAAACTGTGTCCTTAGAGCACATTTTTAAAATTTTTTTCTTGTAAAATATGATTATGTAGATATTTACAAAAAGTGAGGAAAAGTACCACAGTGATAAAATTCTTAACCCTATTTCATGCCAAGTAGAGACTTTTCAAAGAGCAGACAAGGCAACAAGAAAAAAACCCAAAGACTAAACCACCAACTATGTTCTGCATGAGAGTTAAGATCTATTCCCACAAACACAGCACTTTGGTTTGTAGATTTCTCTAAATATGTAATTGAAAAAAAAAAAAACCAAAACAAAAACCTTACAGGCCATAAGGCTTTAGATATTTTTAGTGTTTTTCAAGGCTTTTGTCAAGCTGATTGGGAATTTACTTTAATACTGACCAAAAAGGATAAAGGAAAACATATTTGGTATCCAGTTTCAGGTTTACTTGCCTTAGTAGTCAAAGATTTAATACTGAAGGACAGTGAATAAAATTTATTTTTTCAAGCAAATAGATTGTTTTTATCAGTTTCAAATGGTAGCAGCCTACTGTGCCTCACTTCTTTGAAAACAACACTAAATATTCCTACAAAACAAGTTTTATGTACATATCCATTGCTGCTATTATTGAGCTATCTAATTTGGATGTATGTGTGGATCCCCAAACTCATTTTTATGTGACATTTGTTTCTGTTCCTAGTTAAAGCCACGCTTCTTGGTGCAAGGTGCACTGTTATTATAACAGATGGCTTATTTCAATTCATAATGACTGGGAAAAATAACAATGAATCATGTAAGCAAGAACAAGCACTTCACTTTCTCTACAAGTTACTCAGTGCCTGCCAATTTGAAAAACAGCTGAGAGCTCTGGCTCCTCATCAGAAATGCAAGGATGCTATCAGATTAGACTACAACAGCACATCAAATATAGGAAGAGCAAAACTAGCAAGACTCAAAGCCTAAAAAGCTTTCTATTTGGGCATTCAGGGTGTTCCTTCTTAACAACAAAAAGAAAGTAAATATAACATAAAGCCTTGGTGTTGGCAGGCAAATAAAGGAAAAGCAATGTCTGTAGTCATTTCAGGACACAATTGTACCCAGGCACCTCACTGCATCCATCAAACTCAAATGGAAGACTTTTGCCTCTCTCCAAAAGGAGGGTCTGGGTTACAGCCCCACTGCCACCGTTCACTTCTGAGTGGTTTGGCTTCTTTCTAAAGAGCCATAAGTGTGCAGAACATACAATTAATTGAAAATGAGGAATTCATTTAGAGAACTTAATTCTAAAAATCAGGAATTTGATCAGAATTCCTACAGTAAACATTCTGCATAGAAAATTTAGTGAATGGAAAGTTAGCAGATACATAAACAAATGTATAAAACTGTTTACTTTGACATGTCCCCCACCTTCAGATGTTCAACAGTTCAAAGCCTTCAGATGTATCTCCATTTCTTTTTTCTCAGGTCTTTACATCCTTCTCTCTCTTCATGCTGAATCCTGAAAGGAAATGCATATTCTGAACAGAAAACCCAGAATTTAACCAGATGACTGTTTCTAAATCACTCTATAAACATAATGTGATCCATACAGAGTCCTCCTCTATTACTAAGCAGCACTAGAATAATTTTGATATTTAATGGCTTGAAGAAACTGTTGATAAATGAATAGAAATAGACCTTTAGAAACAGACCACTATTTATCAATTCTCTCTGCACTGCTGAAAGTTGGCCGAATCGATGGAATAACACAGGTCTCTTCTTAGGTACACGCACTTTATTCACTTCTTTCTTTCTTTCTCTTACTTCTTTCTTCCTATTTTTAATCCCTTCCTGAGGCACAAATGTTGCTGTGTGACCTTATTACCTACATAATTCAAAAATCCCTCTCAGAACACCAGACATAACACCCAACATCAAAGCAGTCATGGCCCTGTCACTGGCTTTTCTCTTCCCAGAATAGATAAGAGTAATTTTGAGCTCCATGGTTTAGTGGAAGGTGGCACAGGGTTGGAGCTAGATGAGCTTTAAAGTCCCTTCCAATTCAAACCATTCTATGATTCTGTAAGTAACAGAGGGTGTAGGCAAAGATGATCAGAATAAGCAGGAAACTTTCCCCCCCCCCCAGTAGTATTTAAATGGCATTTAAAAGGCATCTCAGATGACATGGAAGTCTTTGTAAAGACCAATTATTTTGATCTGATTCAGACAGAAGAAAAAAGCTGCCCAAAAATAAACTTGTAATGCCAGTTTTTTGATACATGTGGATGTGTGTATGTGGTAGTTGGGCCTGCCTGGAAGGCTTGCATATATGGCTCCAGTGGCATTATCGCAGCATTTGAGCACCTGAACTACTCCCACAGAAACTGAGGACTCTAACCCCTGAAAACAGAGGGTTCTCATGATGAATAATCAATTTATTCCCAGATTGGAGGTCTGGCTGAAAAAAAAAAAGGTAGAAGGAACAAGGAAACAAAAAAGGATTGAAGTATTTGCTATGAATGTATTTCAAGTTAAAGTATATTTCATTTCTACATTTATAAATGAAACTGCATTTCAGTTTTGAAAAGGCATTTTTCATACAAAAGGTGACACAAACTGAAGGAAGGAAAGAAAGAGAAAATATTAAAACAGGGCACTAAGCAGCTGAAAAGAAAGCAGTCAGATTGCTCTGGAAAAGAAGAAAAGAAAAGCATTTTGAGTTGGTTCAAATGTTTGGTTTGTTGGTGGTGTTTTGTTTTTTTTTTTTTTGTGGCTGTTTCTCTGCTTTAGTAATACCTTAGAAATCTAGTTTTCAGTTCAATGTTCACTGCTTATGTTTTACCAGTGAATTACTAAACTGAAAAATATATTGCTTTTCTGCTCCTCTGTCTTCTCCTTGTTGGTTTCTACTAAACATCACCCCTTTTTCTTGTCAGTGGCTACTTGTGAGCACGTCCAAATGGCATGTAGAGATGTGATGTATGAGTTTAAATTGCTTCTGAAGTTCACTCATAGCTTATTTTGCCCGGGAAAAATTCAGGAAAAGTACCAGCCCAGATTCTCAGCAACCATTTCCCACACACTTGGGCACATAAAAGTGTGCAGGCACTAGTAGTTCATTCTTCTCAGCAAAGTGTTATCTGTGCTATATATCCCATTGCATATTTATGAAGTGTGTGGGTAATGGCAGAGGGGAGCCTATTGTAGCAGCAGTCTTGTTTATCTCATTTTCGATGACCTGGTTCTGTTATCTTTTTGTTTTACCTCTTTTAGTGAATACTGCACTTTTTATTGCTTAACCAGACTCATTTTTATGTCTTTCTTTTCCTACAGAAGATACATACCAGGCAGCAGCTGACTTTAAGAACATAGTTATGTATCTGTATACATTGACAATTGCAGATGCTTTATAAATTGTAAGCCTCAAAGTCCCAAACTTATCACTGTAGCAGACTATCAGGAAGTTTACCTATGCATCAAATCATTAAAAAGTGTCAGCACATACATATCAACAAGTAGGAGAGAAGGTATTAAAAATGATGTATTTACTTGCCAAGGTACTCAATACACTCACAGGGTATTTTTCTGTTCTGCTGGAGACTGTGATACAATAGTTGCTTAAGCTTGCCCTGCAAGTCAGATCTTCCAAGAATTCCTGCTGATTTTCCTAGAAAACCTTCCCTACATGGCAATGGTTTCACAACTCTGACTATATCATTTGGAGAGCCAAAGACAACCCAAGATCCAAACTGCATGTGCCTGCACAGTGTTGCTCTGTGTCTAACTCAGGCTGGAATACATCAGGAGCACAGCTGGAAGGCATTAGGAGCACAGCTGGAACACATTGAGTGCACAGGTGGAGTGTATCATTCCATTAAGTGTGGTCCACAGAGAGTCCAGGGTCTGTGTTGAGGTTTCTCTGCAATAAGAATCAAAGTGGGGTTCACAGAGCACTCTGGAAATTCAGGAACTAGGATTTCCAAGAGTGTAGTCCAGCGTGAACTAACCTGCTAATACAGGTGGACCTTCTCCTGACCATGTGGGCCTACTGAATACACCACCTGCTCCTCAGCAAGGAATAGTTACCATTACCAAATATTAAATGTTTAGAGCTGTAGTTTGTTAAGTTAAATGTTGTGAGGAAACACTAGGTGTATTGCAGAGAGTAAGAAGAAACTTATTTTCTTCAGAATATCTGCCCCTACATTACTGATGACCCAGATTTCCTAATTAATAATTTCTGCAATCCACATTAAAATCCTCTGATTGAGAGTTGTTTTCCAATTGATAGAAGTAAAACATATCTAAGCTAATATAAGTCATCCACTTAGAAATCTCAGTGACATCCATGCCTTTGGCATACCATGAGCCAAAGGAGAACACATTCGTGGTTCATTTGCAAATGCACTTTGCAAATGTTCTGTTTGAACTATTTAGTGTGCTCAGCTAATATTCCTAAGCTCTCTCTACAGTCAGTGGAACCAGGATGTCTCTAGGAGGCACTCAGCAAAGAGTGTTTAACTGACCTTGTCAGCTAAGTGGCAAAAATTGATAGGTATGTCAAGCCTCGAATTTTCCTTTGCTTTTTTCTACCCTGCAGAAGCTAAAATTATAAAGCAGGAGGAATACACTGTTGAGATGATGCAAAACAAAATATCACTAAGTAAACTGGAACTTTCTCTTTGCAAATATGAGGGAGCTTATATTCAGTTTAATTAAAAAAAAAAAAAGGGGAAAGAAAAAACCCCATAGATTTTGTGCAAAAAACTATAAAACACATGTGAATGATGTCTCCAGCAGAGTAACGGAATAAGTGCTCACAGGGGGCTTTGATTTGAGAAGTTCACTTATTTGCATTATAATAAAAGGGATGTATGTGTATAGGGGCACAAAGTACTTTTTAGAACTCTGTTCAGGTTATAAAATGCCCATATTCTCTATTTTATGTTCAAAATTTAATTAAGAATTCTTTGATTTACTCACTAGTTCTAATTCTTGGTATATTTCCAGTGTGCTTTCCTCCCTGGTTTGTATTCAGAATTCATGTGGGCTTGGTTACAGAAAAGTATTTATTGAATTTTTAATATGTATTTTAATATGCTAAACCTAGAGTATGAAAGGTGCCATGACACCCTCATAATGTTATATACATGGAAGTTTGTGAACTAAATGCCATGTACATCTCAAAATCTGCCTTCAGTACATAAATTGTCGCTTGTCCTAACTAGGATTCTGCAAAAAAAAAATAAAAAATAATGTAGTGATGCATGAGAATGAACAGAAAAAGACAAATCTGGCCTTTTTTTTTTTTTATCTTGTGAAATCCTGACTTCTTTATCATTTGTTGCAAAGCCACTGAGGTTTTACTGTGCAGGAATTTCCTCATGTGATGATGTGATTTTCACTTTATGCACACAATTACAGTTCTTTTTGATTAACACAAACCTTCAGTTGAGATCTTGCATCTGTTTGTAAGCATCCTAATAACCTCCTTCCCCAATGTGAGCAAATAATGGCTTTGCAAATTGTTCCTAATGTGTAACACAGAAATAAAAAAGAAGGTAAAACAATGTAAAAATGTATCACTTGAAGCATGTAGAAGTGGTATGTTCTGTCACTGAATGCCTCAAAGACTTTTCAAAGACTTTTCAGGTTGAGAACAGGGAGGACATTTCAAAGCAGTTATTGCAATACAATTTAAAACACATGTTGAAGTCCAAATCTTGCTTTTTGCTTAATCTGAATAAACCTTGAGCCATGAAGTGTAACTGGCAAAGTAGAATGCAGAAAAAACTTGCTGTTGTGATGCGGAAGATTATCAAAAATGCATATGTATCAGCTCTGTATTTGTCAGTTTAGAGAGTGGACAGTGTATCTTGCAGTACAAACTACACATTATAATTAAATAATATGGATTAGAATCTGATTCTTAATGGTCAGTGTGTGGTATGATTCAAAAAATAAGCCAAATGTCAAGTATATCAGGGAAAATCACTTACAAGTACTCCAGGATCATTAAAAAAAAAAAAAAAAAAAAGAGAGAGAGAGAAGAAAATGTAATATTTTTCAGTTCAGGTTGCTGCTGTTTACCAGGTGGTCACCTCTAGTTGTTATCTCTACCAGGCACAAACTCTTAGTTTTGCTTTTTGAGCTTAAATGTTTTGCAGGCACAGCAATCAAACACAATGGGAACTGCCAAGGTCACTCTGCTCTCCAGGATAATACAGCTTACAGAGCCCAGGACAGAGATGTGGGAGAGCTAAAGCATGGTCAGGCAAAGAGATCTAGCAGAGGTATGAGCTCTCAAACTAGATCTGACCAGTCAGAATTCCTGATCCTCTTCAGTGTACATTGCAAGACCAAGTTTTGGTAAATCCCTGACACTGTACCTTGATGTACAGGTATAGGAACAGACCTGCCCGTAGCTAAACAATGAAGAAGATCCCAAGAGTTCAATAAGGCTCAACTTCTAAAATGTAAAGTTCATCTGTTTTGTCCACAAGTTGTTCAGTTTACCTTAGGAGGTAGAGATGGGCTCTTCTGTTTGGACAGAAGTCATTGGACAGTTCTGTCGTACTTGGTTATTTTTTTCTCTTAGCACCACTAAATCCTTTTGACTTCTGGCAAGTGAAATGAGCCACACATTGCAATACACATATTGTCAAGCCCTTTGCCAAGGTATGCTAGGCAGAGAGGTTGCTGTTTCACCAGCAGAAGTAATACACTCCCCAGAAAATTCCAGTTTCTTTGCCAAATAATGCTTTCTATTCAAGAAAATTACAATGTCACAGATAAAAATTGCTCTATATAGAAATGCTTCGCCAGGCAGGGCTGTACAGAGATAGATAAAAATGAAGAGGGCACTCAAGGTCTTATTTACAACCCTTGAACACATTTAACTTTTGCATGAAACATCTATCTCCTGTGCTAAAAACCATAATATAAGCAAACAAGACCTGGCTGGTATGTGAATCACTGCAGCACTCACCAAATGGAAGTGACCTGTCAGCCAGGCAGCTCCTCCATTGCAGCTGAAAACAATAGGTGTTCACCAAAGGTCCCCTAAGGCATCATTTCAGAGGGAAAAAATAAAATATTCCTGTCATTGAAGGCACACAGTTGAGCTGCAGCTACTGTAAGGAAGTTCACTTGTTAAAAACCTGGTGAAGTTCAGTAAGGACAAGTGCAAGGTCCTCAGACTCTGTTCTTTACTGCCTAAACTGTGATATGAAGTTTTGCCCTTTAGGAAGGAACAAAAAAACCTCAACAAAACCAAAACAAAGCAACAGAAAACAATCCTATGATAAACTCAGCCTTACCTATCCACTCTGGAGGATGAAGTTTGATCATAAGGGGATTAAACAGGCTTAACCTGATGTACTGAAACAACCCCCTGGGATTCCAAATCTTGTTATAAGTAGCAGACAAAAGAGTTACATCTAACTAGGATTTCATTTTCAGTCTCCAGGATCTGGCAAATGCCATTATACAAGATAGGTCTGAAGGTTAGAACATACTGGTCACGAGCATTCCCTAATTCAAACTGTTCTTTCCAAAATAAGGATTAAGTCTCATTGAGTTTCTCACCCATACAGTTTACCCACCTTGATGAAAATTTCACATTCATTATGGTTTCCAAGCTCCATCCCCAGTTATTCAAATTTCTATTCTGTTCACTTCTTAAAAGTGCTGTAACAACATTCACAATAAAATGGTACAAATGGGAACAATGAGCTCAAAACTAAAATGTTTGACCAGTGCTCATTCATGGGAAGCAAATACCTTGACAAGGGTTATAGGCTGAATGTTAGTGTTAATGTTTATACTGTGTACACCTCCAGAGTATTATTTTAATGACACTGTACCAGTTAGAGAACATACTAGAATTTGACTAAATTCTTTACTTGTTTGGGAAAATGAGTGAATAATCATACTGGCATCTGTCATTAGCAGTCAGAAAATAACCTAGTTATTTAAAAGGCAAAACACTGATATGATACTCATTCCATGTTAACTGATGCTTACAGCTGTGCTTTTGTCATTTATGGGTTGGGAAATTTTTCACAGCTTACATTTGAATGAGACAAAAGAATCTACTCACGGTGATGAATTTTAACATGGATTACACTCTGAGACCCTTAAAATACCGAAAATAAATCTTTACTTTTTTGTTAATCATTGCATAAGAGAGGCTTCTTGTACTCTGTTTACATCTGGTTTTCATAGGTTTCATAGGGAAACCATGTATGTTTCATTATGTGTTCACACAGTTCCTACCATGGAGCATCTAAATAAACTTCTGACACAGTGAAGAAATGAAGAAAATAGTGATAAAAAAGAAAGTTCATGGGTAAAAGGATCTACATGTCGATATTTACTTAACACATAGATATCCTAGCATGTCTATAAAATACCTTTTACACATTGAAACTCCTTTTAAGTATCCACTTCTAAATCTCATTGTATGCTTTCAGTTGAGTCATTTTGTTGGCAATTTCTTAATATTCCACCATGACTCCATCAGTGGAGAGATTTAGGAAGATGGAAAAATATCCCCATCAATTATAACCTGAAATAAATATACAATGGAAATCATTATAATGTTATTACTCAATAAGCAATTCATTTAGGGTAGTTTCTTGAATTTGTGTGGAAGTTTTACCACACTGGTATTTCAAATATTATCTAAATCTCAGCAAGATCTTAAAGACCAGTAAGCAACAGCCTGAGCACAATAAATAATACAGGAAATTATCCAAGACTTTCAAAAGAGTAATGAAGAGCATCTGGCTGTTCAAACACAACTCTGTCCTTAGTGTTTTTGTAATAAAATAATTATATACATGGAGAAAGACATCTACACAGCTGTTTACTTTGCGCGAAGCCAAACAACCCTAAGAAAAATGATTACCAGGAACATCACCAAATGCCAGTATTTCCTGTTCTGAGAGTTAAATCCTGAACCCTTATGTTTTACAATAAGTATAAATTTTTGTGATCAGCTGCATACTTTTCCATAACAGCACAGGGTTGTTCCTCTCTTTATTCTTAAATTCCAGGATACCAGTCTTTGTTTTTAAGGTAAATGTGAAACATCTTTCCCTCTGCCTGCCCCAGTATACAGATAGACCCTTTCCTGTGTTCTCTTTAACACCGAATGTGTTTATTCTCACAGTACTGAAAGGGGGTCAGGGAAGTACTGCTAGCCTCAAAATCACAGATTAAAAGATTCCCAAGGATGCTAAGAGACCTAAGAGCTCTTTCTGATTAGTCTTAAAAGTACACAAGACAAAAGGACAAAAAATTGCACAACAGGAGAATATCTGGTATTCCCTGTCCCATGGGCAGCAACCTGGAAACTCCTTATGACAAACAATAGCTCTAAACCTCTATGTGTGTATACTGAAATCACTGCACAGTAAATTTCCTTAAGCTTTTCTATTGGACATTGAGTCAAATTTTCTACAGGTCTAAAATCCATTTTCACATTGTAAAAAAACCCAACCCTGTCACAGTGTGTAGAATTTTTTAGCACTATTAAGAACCAATTAAATTTATACAGTTCTGGAAAAAGACCCTTCCCTAGCATTTTTCTAAGCAGGGAAATGTAATGATTTAGCCAAAAAACAAAAAAAAAAAAAAAAAAGCTTTTCTCAAAGTGACTGCAATAAAATAAAAATATTAAGTTCCTTTCATCTTTATTTTCTTAAGTCTACTGAAAAATATGAACCTTCCAAGTCTTTTACACTCAACTTTTTTTTTTTTTTTTTCGGTGAAGCTATCATGTAAAGCATAAAAATAGTAGAACAGAGAAGAAAGGAATAAAGTATGGCACAATTGCCACAGGAAAACTTCCCAATTCCCGCAGTTTTAGAAACTATTTAATAAGTTCTTTTGCTGCGTAAATGAGTAGAAAATGTAGAGACTATTTCTGGATTAATCTTCCATTGAGAATAACCTGATCTAATCTCTCACTGAAGTATTTTGCTTCCACTTTCCCGCTGAGACTCCAATAAGATTAATGTGTAGTACAGCACAGTAGCTTATTTAGCTTCACAGTGAATCTACTTGGTGGCAAATTATTAATATTTATAAAGAAACTGTGGTAACAGAAGGCTCTGAGCCGGATTAGCTACATAGGAACACGTTTCTAAATTGGGGACTAGCGGAAACACTTCAGTGAATACTCAATTTTTGAGTGTCCCAACAGCCAAGGCCAGAAATCAGTGGCAGCACTTTCATAATTTCTGGCCTGTGTACACCCACGCCTTTGAAAACTCCACCAGTTTTGGGACCTCTCATAAAATGTGCTGAGGTTTAATTTGTGCATCTTCCCTGAACATCTCCAGAGCACGACCTGACAGCAGCTCGAACCTGGGGAAGTATCTCACAGCCTCTCTGGCCAAAGGGCATCATCAGCAGGACATCATCCACCTGCCTAAGACACACTGTGTCATGACTCCTGTGTTTCCTCTGAAAGCTGGCAGTAAGTGCTCTGTGGTCACCACCTGCCACGAGGCTTTAACTGGAGGCTCACTGGGGTCCTGTCTCTCAGACCCTGCTGCAGTACATGGAGGGGACAAACAAATTACTGTCCTGTGTGCACCATGCAGGGAAACAGCCCGTGGGTAAAGCACCTCTTCACTTCTTGGCTTCTCACTAAGGCCTCTGGGTCATGTTAAGTGCATTGACAAACTTGCCATCAGAAAGATGAAACACAGGTCACAACCCAACATTCTGCTTCCCTGGGCTTCAGTGGGACTCAGTGGATGAACTGACTTGAGTACTTGATCCCGTGGAACAGGGAAACGTGGTGTGAGTACAGACCTAATTCTGCAGTCACTCAGTCTAAATAATTGCATGAAGGGTCATGGCCAGATTAGTTTTCCCAGCTAAATTCTTTTATTTTTCGAAAGCAATAAATCTAAAGCAGAAAGCAGTGTCTATTCTCTAGATATAGATTTATTTTCTGCTTTGCAATTCTCAGGAATCGCTCCTGAAATGGTGAACTTTTCTAAATGTCACTTAAAAGGTTCACTGATTTCTTTGCTCATTTCCTGAAACTAATGTGTGTGTGTGCTCTCTAGGCCTGTTGCTATTGCTAACCCTGCCTTGCCACTCTGTAGACAACTCTTTTGTCCACACTTCTATCCAATACTGTCCCATACTTACTTTACTGTCTTTTCCCTGTTGCCTTCCAAAGATTCATCAATTTTTTCATCAGAAAAAATAACTAATTAATTTCACTGAGCATTTAACTGTTGATATAAACTTTTTGCAAATTTAAAAAGGATTATGTTTTCCTTTTGTTTTGTTTATTGAGTATAATGCAAACCTTAAAAATTCCTCACCTTTGAGATTTCTATTTCAGTTTGTCATTTGCTTGTTTACATCTCCTTTTACTTGTTCTTGAAAACTTCCTGGTTGCCTTCAGTGCTTTGAGTCTCCTGTTTTTCCAATGGCATTCCATATGTGAGTCTCTTCAAGAACAAATGTTTAGGATGTAACAGAACAAAGACTCTGTTTCCAGAGGTCCAATGACATAAAGAGATGCTATAAATAAACAACATCCTTTCGTTCTCTTTTCCCTTCATTGATAAGTTGGACATTGTGAGAACAGAATTGTTTTCTGAGGATATTTCTTAATATCCTAATATCCCTCCTAATATCCCTCCCCAGTGCTGGGGAGGGATGGCAGCCTGGAAATTCATTGTTTCTAGCAGCTCCTGAAACAAGAGGATGGAAGTCTCCAAAGAACGTCCAGTGCAAAAAACTGAAATGAAAACTCCATTATTATCCATTTTATCCTTACATTTCAACAAGACCACTTGCCAGTTAATATGAAGAAAACATTAATACAAATCTCTTTGTCACCACGAGTGAATTTTATTCCCATTACTCCCTCTCTTGGACAGAAGAGGCAGAATCAAAGTTGAGAAATTAAGTTATGGACGAGTGTCTTGAGGTGGAAATGATATCCCCACCTGTGACTTTTAAAACTGTGACTTTTAAAACAAAACCTGAAAAATTACAGGCCAAAGTTACATCTGTAAGGAACAAATTGCAGAATGGAGTTTAGACAGACTTGCAGATGTTCCCCAACTGTGCCTGGAAACATCAGAAGATCTTAAAAGTTACAGGCTTCTGCTTTGTATGAGTTAATCTAATCCTGATGATATCACACTGAGTTCTCTTCTGAAGACACTGAGTACTCACTTTTATGAATTATCTTCAATAGGTACTCCAAGAGCTACTTCTCAAGTTGCTGGCATCCACCACAGCAGTCTCTGGAGGATGAGATCCTGCTAAACCACCACATAGAGAGGACAGATTTAATCTGTATGTCTATGATTGAGCAATCCTACACAGGTCCTTACCCTGTGATCAACACTACCACATGAGCAAAACACAGGTTCTGCAATCTGGCTCTGAGCTTTCTGTTTGTTTGGTTCTGGTGGCCTGAAATTTAATTGTAGCCTTGCTGTTGATGTCTAAAATTTTTTTTTCTTTCCCACTTCCTCTCTGTATTGTTGAACTTCAGCCCAGTTCCTCTTCATTCATTTTGCATTCCTTCAAAGCCCTCTTCTCTCCAGGCGCGATATATTGGCATTGCTGCCTTCTCTGCAGGCCTTCATCAGCATGTTAAACTCGATGATAGAAGAGAAGAACAAAGAGTCAATGTGCTGAAAGAAGGCTTTTAGTGATATATGTTCAAAAGGGGTCTTTGAAATCTCAATGAGCTAAAATTGCATGCGAGAAAGAGTCTGCCTTCCTGAGGTCATCAGCAAGGTGAACTATTCTCATCACAACACAATAAAAATGCCATTGTTTTATGTATAGCAATTCTGGATACACTCTACCTTGCAGTGAGCAATTTGTCCAAGAATAAAAGGTAAGTGTTCACACTATACTTTTTATATGATCATTCCTGTTTGAGGGATCTTACCAGGCAAACTGAGTTAAAGCAGGTGAACATGAAGGGAAAAAATAATAACATAAAAAGAATCAAAAAAAGCACAATATGTAGGATCAGTGGGGAAAAGATACAATAGAATAGGGACTGTGTTTTTCTTGACATCATTAAGCGAAACTAAAATAGCTAAAATCTGTCATTTGTGAATTCTGCATGGCATAAATAGATTTTCAGGTGCTTTACTGGCACCCTGCTCTGCCAGCAGTGTTCAGCTTTGTCATGAGAAAGATGCTTTTAGCTCAGTTTCCTGTCCCAAGTAGCAGCAAGAGGTGGAGGCTGAGGAAGGGGATCGCACAACTATGTCTCTCCCAGACACTCTCTCAGCTCCAGAGGTTTTTTACTCAAACCCAAGCCCAAGGTAATTGGTGTTTAACAGTTAGCCAGGAAACATTTTCTCCTATGTGTCTTAACACTTTATTAAACATATAAACTTTTCCTTTTTTTTTGTACACATAGCACTGTGTTGCAATGATTCCCTTGACTTAGCTCTATAGTTCATTAAGGGAAATCAGAATAAAATGCAGGAGCTCTATTTCCACAAGACCTTTGGTTCAGAACTTTGAAATCATCTCTGATATCAAATCTTGTTTCGAGTATTCACAAATTCTAGAGTATTCAGTTCCACATCTATTTTAAGAACACAAAAATGTCTGATCATGCTTCCTACACTGCTTGTAAAACTAAACCCGGACAACTTCTAAATATGGCATGTTTTTTCAAATGTTCACAGTGCATTTAAACAAACATCAGAAAGATTAAATGTAAGTCCCTGTGCCACAGTCTGAATCTGTGCAGGCTTTGGGCTTATAAAGTCAAGTTACTGTAAATTCTGTCTTTTAATAAAACATGCCATTCTCTCATTTTTCGGAGCCAGAGGAGCACTGTGATAAGACAATTAGAGACACTCACACTGAGTGACTCAATTACTTTAGATGCAATTTTATGAGCAGATTCAAATCTTTGACTACTTAATGATGATTGATTATTTCATGCCACTTCCCATTAGTGAGAACGGACCCTCTGAGCAAATGGAGTTCACCTCACTGGGCACTGTCTCTCCCAGGGTGGTGCATTGCAGGATGCTGAAGCTGATCCAGCGCAGCCCGGACATCACTGCGGTGGCACACACTCAGCAGCCACTTCTAAAGATTCACCAAGGGCAAAAGGCAACTTATAGTAACTGATATAAAGTTCTTCTTGAGGAAGCCTCCTCTGTGCACAAAAGATCTCTCTGGGGTTGCTTTTTTAGCTGAAGGAGTAGGGGCCTGACTGCAACCTGAGAACTGCATTAAAAAAAAAAGAAAAAAATAGAGAGAGAGAGAAAATAAGGGCTTTGTCGACTTCTGATTTCAATATCTTCACATCTCTACTGCAGGACTTGGCCATCTGAGACCTTCCCAAAGCTTTCCTTGGTATCTTCCTGCAGTTTGAGATGTGTAACGCAGGCAGAGCTTTTCTTTCTCTTACTCAGTGTACATCAGGGTCAGCCTGAGAGACCAAGGATCTATTGCCAGCTCTTAATATATCATCTGTGAGTATCACTGAAGGCTTGAGACCATGGACCATCTCTTACACAGAACTATTTGTACAAGAAAAGTCAGGAGGCAAACAAAAGAACCACAGGGTTCTTTTCATAGAAATCTTTCAACACCTTGCTTAGTCTTCTTTTAGAAAAATATTCATAAATAACACTGTCTTATTTGGATTTTTTTCTGCCACTTTAACTTTACATGTCACCTTCCCTTTCTACTGAGTGAGGCTGTCATGCAGCTTTGCTCTCAGAGGACAGGTGCTGCAGCAATGTGGTACTGCAGGACTGGGGAACATCAGGCCAAGGTTCACGCGCCCCTGGTGAAAGTCTGCTGATCAGATCTCGCAGAACAGATCCCTCTGGCAGATTCTGACTGAAAGCCAAGAGCAGTTTGAGTACACAAAACAAACTGTGTTTAAGACTGTCATTAAAAAAAAATAATATGTCCTGAATAATGTCATTTGCAACTCAGTTATGAAATTTATGGGCTATACCTTGTACCAAATGTGGGCAGAAAAGGGCAGAGCGAGATTTGCAGGAGAGGAACAGGTCTTTAGGCAAATAGAATTCTAGGGTAAAATTACTGAAAGAATTCCTTTCCAGACACAGAGGCAACTTTTCATTGTTCTTTTTGAGTTTCCTCAAAGCAGCTGTTTGCAGTGACACATCCTTTTTAGCTCAAGGCTTGCACACAAGAGAAGCAAAACCAGACATTTCTCCTTATTTAGGGTAGATTTCTGTCTCTCCTTACAACCCAACAACTTTCCTTCTTATAGTCAAAATAATTTTCCTCACACTTTTCATGGTATTCTGTAAGATATAAATTATTACTTATATTTTTGCTCATTAAGAAGCAGTTGGATCACCAACAGGTCAACTGCCATGGAAGAAACAACACAGGTTCGACTGAAGGCTCTGCTAGCAATTGACTGGGAAGTGTGTCTGTTCAATATGCCTTAACTGGACAAACTTGCAATGAATCAATAAATTCCAGAAAAATAAAATATACTACTAATAAGAAGGAGCAAATATTTTAGAAAACAGTGATCTATTTACCTGTATGAACCTCCTTATCTTCTGCAGGCCACATGTTATGGTTGCCAAGCCAAGCTTTTCATACAAGCCATGTTTTCCTGTTCTGCAATTTAACAGTGATGAAGAAAAGCATTAAGGTGTGGGTTTATTACTAATTTTTCTTAATTATATTCTCATAAAAATGTAGTTTAAGAGTGAGATATGCACCTATCTGTAGTGATATCACCCACATAAACTATTTCATTCCACCAATAACCCGAAGCCAATCTCGACATCAAAGCACACCGCCTGCTCCACAGCAGTCACACAAAGCAACAAAAAGCAATCATTACAGATGTTACCACATAGATTTTCTTGTGGCAAGATGAAACAATCTGTTCATGAACTGATGATTACCTGATAACTAGTTCTATCTGTTATTTCCTTGTGAACATCCAGATGCAATAAACACGCACGAACACACCCAGTGCCAGCAGGCTGAAGTGCTGTGGGACTTCATTAAAGCCTAAGATATAACAGTGATTTAAACCATTACAAGAATAGTTTTCTCCCTTTACAGAACAGTTGCAACATACATATATCAAGAAAAATGTCAGTCATGTCTAGATGAAGGTCATGAAAATTTTAAACTTTTTATTTCTTTCAAGGGATCCCACCCAGGAATGTACTGAATGGCCTGTTCTCTGGGGTTTTATAACTATTTAATACATCTCTTGACCTGTCAAACACATAAAAAAGCAAGCTACACTTTAAAGCCCTGTGAAACACCCTAATATTGAGTGGAGGTTAATGGCATTTGCTCAGTGACCTTCAGTAACTCATTATCCAGGTTCACACTATTAAATAGTCCAGTAGAGATAACCTGCATTATCTGAGTACTTCAAAACTCAGCAGAACTTTGAGATGCACCTTATTTATTGGTTTACTTACTTGTTATCCTTTTTTTTTCAGTTCTATAATTTTAGCCAAATTTACTAAGGAAAGCAAAACCATCTCCAAGCTTCATTCAAAAAGTGACAGAAGGAAACACTGACTCTATTCGGTTCCTACAGGCTCTGCAAAGGCAGGTGAATAGCTAAAGTAAAAAGATCCTATAACTGTCCTGGCAGAGAAAATTGCTCAGCAGAATATAACAAAATGTTAGATGCTGGAGAATCAACATAGAAGGAAAAAGCCAGAATGCCTGGACAGCTTATAAAATTTCAGCTAAAGGCTGCAACCAACAAGGCAGCTGTAGGCCCTTGTGGATACTTGAGAAAAAAAGATCTTTATTCAGTCTTCTAGTTCCAGTACTATTTCATATTTAACATCTAAAGACTTTTTACCTATGGATTTCTCATTGAGACCATACAGCAGAACTACTCAGAAAATCCACTCATTCTAGATTTTGCTTTGTCTCCATCTAGTTACTGCACATTTGGTGTTTTCCACAAACCCAGTGGAACATCCCATATTTTTTACCTTTCTCTAGTCACTGCAAACCACTGCATTTCTCAGCTGTGGACACAACACTGGATGGAAGTCCTGAAGTGCAGAACTCAAAAAGTTAATCCAGTACCTAAATCCATCTAAAATCACGTATCAATGTAAAAAACAGTGTTTCCTTACTCCCTTGCACTTTGACATCTAATAACTCAATGAAAGTTCCATTAAAAGCAAAATACCATCTTTGGTTTCTTTCACAGCTGTTTGTCATGCTATAGTAACCATGAAAGTCTTATTTTCTCTTCCTTTTGTCCCACAGGTTATAAACACAAACAGAGATGTGGAAACTGCAACGTGTGGCAAAATGATGTCTCTTTGGCTGCATTTTTTACAATATAAAATATTATGCTCTTCTTTCTCTGCTCTTCTCTTTCTCTCCGCTTTTCCCCATCATGAAGTCAATTCCCATAGTAATGCTCAGGGCAGAGTGTATCATTTCAGGGCCCAGATGGTTAACTATGGAAAACTATTCTCCATCTGGTTCCTTAGTAATATCCTTAAGCAGACAAGCTTGCAGCTCTGAAACTGTGTTCAGGTTTCCATGCAGCTTCTGTCTGTAGAGACACATGCCTTGTGTCTACCTTCGGTTTTAATTTAGGGGGAGGAGCAATGTTATGATGAAGCAAAGTCACACATTAATATCAAAATCCCTTGGGAACAGGAAAAATAAATAATCCTAAAAAATACTTCTAACAGGTGGGTTGAGTTTTATAATAAATGTAAGTCCTTTGAACTTTTACACTGTTCTGTACTTTTTGTTTTCCAAACCAAGGCAGATACTTGTTTCTTTTAGCTGTGTGCCCTTGTGAGAACATGGACTGTTTTAAACATCAAGACACTACTGCCTTGTGAAAAAAAGTGGTGCCAAAATCTGCCTCTGTACTTTAAAGAGGTGGTGTCAAGAATAAAGTAAAATGAGGGGCAACTTTCAACTAGTACTTAGAAAGTCTCTCAGTGCAGCTGGAGGGAAAACAGAGACAACCTAGATGTTAATACATGTACATGGGATGTTTAGGCTGCAAAGCAGGCAAACCCCAATAGAAAATGGAAGAATATTTTTAAGTCCTAAAATAAAACCAGAAAGAGCTTTTCTGCAATCAGGCTGCCAAATTCTTCAAGAAGTTATTCTAGCTTCAGTGAGACTGCATCCTTCCTCAGGCTGCAACAAGGTGTGGTCAGGCCACCACTTGTACTTAGAGAAAACAAATAATAAATGTGCTGGGAATTGTTTTAGAAGGATGCAGTGAAAGAATTTGATTCTTTGAGGAAGGCAACTCCCTTTATCTACAAGAGTTATTAATCTTAACAGTTATGAACTAGATCAGCTTTATTCTGCTACCGGAGATGGTCACATTAAACCACCTGTTTTAAAATTCTCTGTAAAATTTTAAAGCCCAAGAAGTAGTCTTCACAATTCCTGTTTATGAACGCAGTAGTACTTTGGAGATTGCAAATATTTCTAATTTATTTAACAGGATAAGGCCTTTCTAAAGGGCTGTTGTGGTTTCTAGTAACTTTACATTTTCTTTGGACAACTGAGGACTGTAAAGCTGTGGACAATATGGTTATTTATGGCAATATTGTTTTATAATGCTAAAGGGAATCACAATTAACTCCTAAAAGTTTCGTATGTGTTTCTTTGTGAAGAAACTGGTGAGGGGAAGATGTGAAAGGAGCAGAGCAGTTTGTCTGCTCAAGCGCAGAAATGGCTCGTGCCAGGCCCCCGTGGGACTGTGATGCTCTGCTGCTCCAGAGCCACCACCTGGCTTCTCATTTAGTCCAGAATTAACCCAAATTTCATCCATGTTCCTCCTTTACTCTGTTTTGAGAGGAAGAGAGTTGGTTGTTATTCCCTTGCTGAGACCCCAAGAGGCTGAGTGTGCTTTTCCTTCACCTTGCCTGCAGCCTCACGGGCTGATGGGGAAATGGAAGGTGTTTTCTTGTCTCAACTGCTTCATCCCACTGGAGTGAAGATGAGCAGCCTGACTGCAGTGCCAAGATCAGCTGGAGGCAGGGGCTGGCAAGCCTCCATGCTGGGTGATATTATTATCTTCAACCAATTCAGGCCTCATCATTTCTGGAACAGAACAGGAGGATTTGCAATCCAGAGCTGGTTTTGGCTGCAACAGGGTAGCTGTGGAAAAGCACCATTTCTTGGCCAGCCTTCTGCCTGCTGCTCCCAGCTGCCTTTGGATAGAATAGTGCTGAGCTGGTTGGTTTTTCTAGGCTGGAACTGGAGCCTCAAGCCAGAGTAAAATATTGAAGTAGGAAAAATCATGAGCAGCCAGCAGCAGGACACGGACTCTGGTCCCAGCCTTGGCCCAGCACTTTGAGGGTGGTGTGGGGCACTCACAATTCAGTGGACTTCTTGTAAGGTTTTGAAAAATTCAGTGAACAGATAATAAAGGAAATTTACATTTCTAACTGATTTATAACTCAAACTAAACAGAATTTTACTGGATTTTAAAAAAATAAAATAAAGAAAAAGGAAACTTTTTTTGCAGGGCCCTTCTCAAAGCCAACTAGCAGAGGGGCAATAAAAAAGGAAGAGCTACTGCTTCTCAGAGGAACAGAGTAACACTCTGAACATTAATTGAGAAGTTAAGAAAATTATTCTGTAGTAACAGTCAGGGTTAAAAAAAGTGACCATAAAAAATTAACATCAGTATGCAAATAAATATGTAATTGTTTCGGGGGAGATGGCAGGCCAAATGTAAGTGGCCAGTGTGCTGAGGATGCAGTTTGAACAGACAGCTCAAGGGTGAAATACTGAACATAACAAAGGAACAAGAAAAAGAAAGGAAATTAAAGAACAAACAGAATAGGAAAAGCCCTGTGTTCCTGTTCCACATCGTCCTGGTTTCAGCTGGGAGTTAACTTTCTTCCCAGTAACTCATACAATGGCTGTGATTTGGATTTAGTATGAGAATAATGTTGATAATACACTGATATTTTAGTTGTTTCTAAGAAATTTTTACCCCAAGTTAAGGACTTTTCCATGGCCAGGAGAGGTGACCCAAAGTGGCCAAAGGGAAATTCCATATCATTAGTAGTAGTAGTAGTAGTTGTTGTAATGTATTTTACTTTATTTCAATTCTTAAGCTGTTTTTGACTCAAACCATGAGTTTTACCTTTTTCCAATACTCCTTCCCATCCCTCTAGGAATGGGGGAGTGAGTGAGCATCTATGTGGTACTTCATTGACAGCTGGGGTTAAATCACAACACACATTCTTGACAAAGGGAACAAAAGAGAAGAGAGACAGGATTCACAGGGAATAAAAAAATTCCTCCAAGTTTCTTGCAAGAAGCAACTTACAAAAGAGTGAAATAATAAGGAAATATTTATAAACTTTCCTCAAGGGAAAAGAACATGGGGAAGGGGGAATTAAAGTTCTAATAAAATAAATTGAAATATTTCACTTTACAGAAAATGTAGAACATCGTTTTTAGAGCTGAAGATTAATTATTTATATCTACTTTGCCCAGTGCTCATTTCTAACCACGAGGGAGTTATTCAGAGGTTGATTTTTGTTTCCTCCTCTGTTTCTGTTGTAGAATATATTTGATGTACATCCAAAACCATCACACCATGCCCTTCCCACTTGTGGTGGTGTCACTCAGCCCAATTCCTTTGACATGAATGGAGACAGGCTCTTTACTCCACCTCAGGAGTCTACCCACTGTCACCTTGTGCTGAGAGAGATTTATTATTATATTATTACTTGCCAAGCATCCGTTTACTAAAGCCACAAAAAATACATTTCTCTAGTTTTTGTATGTTCTTTGAACATGAATTTGCATAGCACAAGAGTTTTTTGCCACATTTTCTTTTTAAAGGATCTGTCATCTCAAAGAAAACCAGGAGAGATTAAGATTTGCTGCCTGTTAAGGAGAACTTCTAAACTAAGCCACAGAGTATTCTAATGAACGTAAAAAATGTAAAATGTCCCTACTGCCTTGTGGAGAAAATTCCCATGGGACAACATATTTCTTCTTTCTTTACCTTATTCTCCCTGATAGCCGTGATGACAGACTTGCCAGCTCTGGAGTCTTCAAGGAGACTTACAAGGCACAGAAGATATATTAAAGGCTTGCACTGGGCTGTTCTTACTCCAAGACTTCAAATGCCGACTCTGGACTGAAGTGGATCCTGTGGGATGTCTGGCTATCCAGCTGAGCTGTTTCATTATAAAAAATCCTCCTATAAAATATAACCTAGGATGTTCAATTAGATAAACATTTCACTTCCATGTGGGCAGCCACTGGAAAGACTGTAAAAAAGTATGAAAATATAACAAAAGGGAAAGTCCTTAACAGCCTTTTTTCTCCTGCTCTGGGTGTAACACCAACACCAGTCACATGTGTTCTGAATTTTATCTACTTGCAATTCATCCCACTTCACTGAAATTAAAGACAATAGGATTTTTTTTTAAAGAACAAGATACCATCCGTTGTATTTTGGATTTTTGGGTTTTTTTTCTGCCTTCCTTTTTTTTTTTTTTTTTTTTTAAGTAGCTGGCACATCTGTGCATGGTTGATCTTTCAAGGCTTCTACTCTGTCTGAATTTCAAAGAAAATGAAAAAAATAACACGAGAGCCTGAAGGACAGTAGCTTCTAGCATAGGCTTCTCTTTCACATTTTGTAAAACTAACGATGCATGCCATCCTGAGCTATGAGAGATGTGCTGGACTGTCATCTCAACTGTCAAAAACATGTGGCAGTTTCATTTAGTCTGCAGCAGCTCTGACCACTTTAGCCAAATTTCATCAGGAAAAATTTGCAGATGATGCAGCTGACGTGCATTTCAGCTCCCAGCATTTCGTGCTTGAGGGACAGATGCTTGTGAAACTGTACAGGTAGAGCAAGGAGAAGGATGACCACACTGTGTGAAAACTACTTAATACCATTAGCAGATCACCACGAATCAGCAAGTCTTGGGGAGCAGAAGTATCAAAAATGTACCCAAAAAATGAAGAAAAACATTTTTTAAAATATGTTAAAATAGTAAATCCACTTAGCCAGGAGTGGAAGAGAAACCTTAGACATGAGCTTGTCAGCTTCCCACATCTTGCTGAATAAAATGCCTTACCTGCATCTACTTCTTGGGGATCAAAGCAATTTCAGATTTAAATGCAACGACAGTCTTAAAGGATACAAGAAATTTCAGTATGTAACCTAAGTGGTGTTGCCAGTGCTTAGAGACTCCTAGTAACATATATTTGTTTCTCAGAACTCTAAATTCAGAGTACTTTCGGCCATTTTACGTCTCTGCTTTTATGTATTCATAATACTCAGAATTTATATAGGATTCCTTGTCATGGTTTAAAATGGAACATATACAGAAATTTCAAGCTGAAAATACTGTAGAGTTCAAAATATATAATGTTTTATCAGATACACAATACACTGGAAAGAAACCATCCAGACATGACAGTCTACTTAGAGGTTATTTTGTATAATATACTTAGTCTCTTCCTATTTTTAAGTTCACACTTCAGCTACTTGAAGCTGCAAGTTGTGTCTTAAATGGAAGAATAAATAAATCCCAAAGAGCAGAGCACATAGTGCATTAGCATAGCTTCCTTTGTGCTTCTTACTCCAGATGCACTAAAGAACAGAAAATTCTTTCAAGTGCTTCTCAGCAGCTCCATCAGTGGAACTTTTTATTATCATCACAGTAGTTAAGGCTGCATCTACATTGAGGGGAAAATGGATTCAAAGCTAGGATGTGAATTTGTATCTTACCAGTTCTTTACCTCCCTGTGTGGGTATCCAAGTGCATGCTAAGGGCAGATTTGACATCCATTTGCCTTGGCAGCCCACGCTCTTCTCCTCCCCCTCTCCTGACCACCCAGATTCTTCCAACATGTCCCTTTAGGCATCCTGGTACAATTGTTTGTGACACTGTGGGGAGAACTGATCCAGAATAATAATAGCCATTTTTACTAGGTTATTTTAAACCTTTACCAATCCCTTGAGGTAGCTCAAGGCATGGATGCAAAAATACCTGGGCTAGCACAGCTGAGGAGGTGAAGGAACAGAAACAGGCAGAAAGCATTTGCAATCAACCTCTCACCCAGCTGAATAGGTTTAGAAATTTACATCAAACTAACAAAAAGAACCCTAAAGACAACGGACAAATAAAAAGCCAAAAGAATTTGCTTTCTGTTTATTTAGAGGTTGCAATTGGCTCACCAGTAGAAACAAGCCCCAGTCCCAGTGCAAGGGAAAGGGTGGGAGATGCAAACAGGGATGGAGATCAGAAGGGACACAGAAGGAGTGATACCATCTCCTTTGGTGTCTGCTTGCAATTTGATTTTCTTCAGCCATGGCTGAAAAATGCCCCATTTGGTATTTATGTCAATGGATGTCACCATTTTGTTAAACAAGTGCTGGTCTAAGTTCTCAGTTTAGGACTACTGACATATTCTGGTTTCAGAAATCTGATAGGAAGTTGATGTGAGTTCCACCTGGGCAGTCAATCCCTCTCTTGGGCTGCTGGAGACTGACAGAAGTTAAATGATTTCTGCAAGCAGAAGGTTATTCTATCCCACATAGTTTTGGATAATAATCCATAGAATCTAGTACAACTTTTGTCTACTATTTTTGACCAAATGACACTTGCTATGAGAACAGTCCACACCCTGCATCACTACTGCACTGAAGCAGAGAAGTACATAGCAGCAATAGAGTCAGAGCTGAGTGAATATTTGCATTTAAATATTTTGCATGAGAAGGTACTAAAAAAAAATCTTTTTCCACATAATTTAGGAAAAAAGAAGATATATGTGTATTAATTCATATAATATGTATGTTATATATGAATTATATATAATATATATTTTGTATTTTGAATATGTATAATATAATTCATATAATTGTACAGGAAACCTTCTTGTTTTCAATTAAATTTACTTTTCAAAATAATACTGTTTCCTAGAACAAAAAAAAAAAAAAAAGCAAAAAACTCAGATGTAGAAAATGAGAACAATGTACTGGGGTTATTCTCACTTTCCTGGACCAAAAAAAACCAAGATTAGAAATTATAAAATTAAAGTCTGAGCCATTTCCAGCTTTAATGACATGGCAGGGAATGACTCTGGCACTGCACAATGTGATTTGAAAGGGAGAATTCCGCTGGCAGGAGTGCAAGAGACGTTCGCTGTTGTCAGTCACCAGGAAGCAGATGGCACGTCTTGGCTGAGTGGCTTCTCAGGCATCTTATTTCAGCAGCCACTTCAGTGTACCTGACAGCGTAGTCAGATGTGAAACACGCCACCTAAACATGGGCTGTGACAACTCAAGTGCCGTGAATTCCCAATCCCTGCAAGATTAGTGAGAAACAGGAGTGCAGGAGCTCTGTCTGCCCTGCATAGGGAATAACTTTCCTCTTGTCTCAAGATAGATAGTTACTGGCAAACTTTTTTGAGTGATAGATAACTTTCTTCTATTGTGACTATTTACCATAAAAATTAGGGATATAATTATTATTATTATTGCTGTTTTTAGCAATCTAAGAGTACCAAACTTAGAAAATAGTTGTAACCTGTCACGTCAACTTATATCAACAAAAATACTTTTGATAACTCCTGCCTAATGTGGGAAACTCAGGCATTGCACAGGAAAACTCTGTTGGATACCTTCAGCTACTTCCATTGTGACCCTGTTACCTGGGTGTCTCTAGGAATGCAGTCCTCCGTGGTGGAGGACAATTTGCAAGTCACTCAAAGCTTGAGTTAGAAATTGCCACCATTCACCCCTAGTGGTAAATTCAGGTACAGGGATGTGATATTAGTCACACTTTTATCCTGAATCTGGTTGATAAAGGAAACTTTACAGGAGCTTTTGAGGACGCTGTACACTTAAGACCTCTCTATATATCTTTTTCTCTTGGTTTTTAAGAGTTAAATCAGAAGCTTTGAAGATATCTGGGATGCCCTTGCTCTGGGTGTGGCATCAGCAGGTAGGGAGGCTCCTGGAAGGCTTGCTGGACTCAGAGCTGTGCTTTCCATAGGAATGCTGAAAAGCCCCATGAAAGCCAATCCCCTACTGCTTTTGAAAATGACAGTAGATGTTCACTTGGTACTTTAGGCACTGGGAAAAAAATGGCCCTAGAAGACTTGCCAACCATCATACAGTTCTGACACAGCCAGGAAGTGAGCTGCAAATTTTTCAACACCAGGTCAGTGCCTGCAGCACAAAGCATCCATCCTCATTCTGTTAGTCTGACCCACAAAGTTATTCTGGACATCTTCTTACTCTGTAGTGGCTTGGTTCATACAGACACCATTAAATGGTGCAAACAGTCACAAGAAAAGCAAGTTCCCCACCTGGGTATTATGTACGATGTTAAAGTTTGAGGGTAACTGTACCAAATACAGTAGCCAGGGGTGAAAAACCCCACAGAACTTCTCTATAACTGCAAAAAATAACTGGCTATGTAACTTTAAAATGGATTGTTTCTCCTTGCCCGTGAGCATGCGTTAATTCTCTTGAGCCTGGCACAACTCATGCATGCAAACTAGGAGAGAGAGAGAGATCTTACAGCACTCATATGCATAAGAAAGGACCCTTGGGGGATTTGTTTGAAGTAAATAAAGCATAAACTGGTACATATATGTAAAGTCCAGACATCTAAATATTTAATAAAGCCCTGGCATCCCAGTCATTTGTGCAGAGGTGCCACTTATTGTGTTTGCTATATAGCAACTGAAAGAGTGACACAGAACAGGGCGAGGCCGTGAACTTACATTTGGGGTCTCTGCTGAAGGACAAGCTATAAGTACATAAAACACCTGTAGATCGATTTAAAACCTCAGTAGATAGACAGTAAATCACTTTACTGCCAATATTTATCACTGCATTGGATCTAAACCCATACATTCTCTTTTGTTTCTATTGCCACAACCAAGCTGTAGGTATAAAATAGACTTTTGTGCAAATGAGTGTTATTGCCATGAGACAATGAAATTACTCTTGCAGTGCCATCCAAAAATTCAAAGACACATCATAGCTATGTGCAGCCTCTGTACATTGCAGCTGCTAATTTTAGGGATGTTAGTGGATGCCCTACTGAATAAAAAGAGAAAGAAAGAAATGGACTGCAATTTGAATGTGAAGCAGGAAACCCTGCTGCATTTCATCAGTCTGCTACTTACAGCAACATGAGTCTATAATAAGAAAAAGACAGATATGTTCACAGTTAAATCTTCTTACCAGGCTGATCTGAGGAATACTGAGACAGACAGACCAGGATACAAGGAGTTCATAGGCTAATTTCACAGGCTGCAGCGCTGCAATGCTCTTATTAGGTAAGGTTGCACAGAGAAGAGAAAGGCAATAAATCCATATGACTTTTCTTGCCCAAAAGAAAGTAGTGCCATGAAACAGAAGAGCAAGAAGAAGGTCCTAGGAAAAAATAATACTGACTGATAAATCTCTCACTATGCACTGAGTTAAAATGAAATTTATATAAACAAAACATCTCAGCTATTAATGTGGTTGGTCAGCTGCCCACCTCTACCCTAACTCTACTCTGTTAACTCTATGAACCTAGAGGGTAGGAGAAAGTACACAAAGTTAGATGCCTTGAGCCTTTTTTCTTTCTTGCAGAAATGCTACAGATGATTTATTAGTGAATGGATATCTGCCATCCATTTTGAAATTAAAAATCCCTTGGAGGCCCTGCAGTCCCCTCCATTACATTACCAGCATGTGCAGGTCACAAAGGTACAGCTGGGAAAAGAATTGTCCTCCATCAGTGAAAAACTCTATTTTCTTCCCAAGTGCTAAAAGTCTTGGAGTGTGTCAATTGAATCATCCTTAAATTCCCCAGCACATTTAAGCACCATGTTAATAGGATAGTATTAAAGTATTAAAGGATGCAGGTTAATCCCAGTGCTTTTATGCCTTGGTCTCTTGGTGGCAGTGGGGCTTGGAGTAAAAAAGGAGTGATAAGCTCAGACTCCACTCATGAGCATTGAGGAGGGACAAGCATCTTCCTCAGAGAGAGCCACAACTGAGATTTCAGGGCAACATTCTCCATTTCACTGCTTCAGTTCCACTTTAGTTTATGTCTTCAGTTTCTACAGGGTAAATTTAAGCAGGCACAGGATCTGGCCTCTTGTCTTAGGCTGGATAAACAGGGGAGATAGGCTGCTTCTGTCTGTCATATCCCAAGGCTGAGTTCAGTCTTCTGTGAAGCCACTGACAAAAATGAAGGGTAATAATGATGCCTCGGAGAAATAGGAGAAAACTGAATCTGAGGAGAAGAAAATGGATGGGCAGATTGACAGAACTAAACTCTGTATAAGTTCAATATCCTGATCTGGGCCTCTACACTCTCACACAAAGTGCACTTCTGGTTTCCCTGCTGGCATGTTTTGATAACCCTTGGGAAGAGAAGGTGAGTTGCACCACTGTGTTAGGAAATAACTTACACCTAAAGGGTAACTCAGACTCTTCAGGTTTGGCTCATGCTGTGTGTGAGCCACGTCTATAAAGTAATCATAGACATGTTACAAACATATATTTTATAGGTGGAATTAAAAATGGATTTTAAGCTTCACAAATCCTTTCTGTCTATCATGGGAATATAAACTCCCTTTCCCAAGTTTCCAGAAATGCAGACATTGTGAGAGAGGCTTTATGAGGTTCAGAGGTGGAATTTTCAGCCTGCCAGGCTGAGGGCATATTTCTCCTCTTCCCTTGGGTGCTGACACCAGCTTTCTGTTGCAGTTACCTGTGGGATCTGCCCTGGAGGGCTGCACACAGCTATTACTCTGCAAATCTGATCAGCTCCTCTCCTTGAAATAACTTTGTAACTGGCCTAGGGGGTCAGATTCATAAAACTTGCATACCATGGGTATTTCCCACAAGGCAGCTGTAGATCAACCAGACAGCTTATCTAAGGGGCTGCTAATTGAGAGGACAAACCTTTGGCTGGGATTAATTAGTAACCTCAGCCCGCGATGACTCAGGTCCCATCAGCAGGGAACATGAACAAGTACATGTCTCATAATTTTATTCACACAGCTTTGTTCCTTCCAGTACTTGTCAAATCTTAAATAATTAGGGTAAAGTACTTCTACCCGATAGAGAACTTGTTACATCTTAAATAATGAGGAGGAAAGAAGACAGAATTTTTGTTTGTTTATTTGTGGGTATTTTTTGGGGTTATTCACTCCAGCTGTTTCTAACATGTAGATTTTTCCAGTGCATTAGATGTGACCAAACAAAAACCCATGGAGATGGATCTGTTCCTACTCCTTCAAAAAAGAATCTGAGCACAGACACAGGTTTTCAGAGCTTGATGGATTTAAACACAAACTGTGCCACTCAACTTTTAATGGATGTACATGCCACCATTCTAGTTTAAGATATAAGCTTAGAAGAAGCTCAGCCAAGAAAGGACTTTGTTCTGACTGAGCTAGAAAAGTCCTTCAACTAAATCTGGCCTATTCTTCCAGGTTTTTTGAAGCTTCTGAAACATTGTGCATCTATCTATTTCCCCAAAGGAAATGCTTCAGTGTTTGATTTTTTAACAAACAACAGCTGAGCTGCTTTGTACAGAAACCTTGGTATGATAAACCAGTTCACATAAAGAGTGGAAAAAAAAGAAATTGTATTAAAGAACAGAATGTGGATACACTTTTTCTTGGGCTGTTTGTAAATAATCACTTGCAAATGTTCTAAAGTTAATAAAGCAATCAAAATCTTTTTTCCATTTCCCTTGTCTTTCAAAACCAAATAAAATAAAATTAAAAAACCCAGGAGATTAGGCACATGATAGGCAGCACAGACACAATACTGAAAAAGAAATAAATAAAGTTTCTCTTTGCATGTAAAACATGAGTAAAATGAGCAGCCTTGATCTTCAAAGAGGATGAACTCCACTATTTCCATGTCAGCAAACTGCAAAAGATTTGAGCAAGTTAAATGCAAATTAACAAAATAGAAGAGACCAGCCACAATTAAGTGTGAGCAGCAAGCTGAAAGGGAGACTTCATTTAAGTTGATGTCTGCTCATTTAATGGACATTAAAGCAAAAATCCTCCTCAAGGAACACACCCCAGTACCAGCTCTGTGTCCTATGGGAACTGCAGGTTCTGGGTGCCAGAAATGTTTCTTACTTTCTGAGGGCTGGTAATGAATTTGTTCCATGGGTGCTGCGTCAAGCCGGGCTGCAGAATTGCAGCAACCCCCACAGAAAAACCTGAAACTGCCCTCTCAGCTCCTCCTCTGTCTCAGGATTTTTAGGGCCTAAAAACTAACGCAGTGAGTATGAAATACCGAGGGTCAGTTGTGAATCCACCTGTGTAGCTACTGGGGGAATAAAAGAGCAGAGATCTCCCCGGGAGGTAAACGAGTCTGAGCCTCTGCCTCCTGTTTGCAGTGGTAGGGCAAAGGTAGAGCTTTGCTGGGAAACAGGAGATCAACTGGGTTTCCCCAGGGAACAACGAAATAACTGAGAAGGGGCTATAATTTGATCGCTGATCTGCTTCTGGGGGAAAGCAAATATAAGCTGCCCTTTCCTCACAGCTGAACACACGCCGCCTGTCAGTGCAGAGTCCAGGGAGAACATTCTGGACGCAGAATAACGAGTAGCAGACGTGAAATCTAAGGGCTTCACAAGACTATTGTACCTACAGGAAGCACACCTTATCCAAAGGTAATGAATAGATAAGGAACACTACAAGGAAATATATTAGTTCTCTGCCTGATCTAATCAAACATAAAAGATGCTTGTGGTTGTTGCGAGTGTGTGTGAATGGGTAGATGAAGGAGAGAATAGCTGTGAATGGAAATGTGTCCAAGGATTCACACATATCCAAAATCCAGAGCCGCTTTACTCTCCTATTACTACTAGCTTTACAGCAGAACATCACAAGATTGATTGCAAGATCAATGCAATCAGGTAGGCAGTGAGAGCTGATTATCTGGGAATTCTGAGTAAAGATTACCCACAATAGATTACCTGCTACCCAGCCAGGTAAAAATCACAACAGAAATAAAAAGTGGCCAGAGAAGCATTACAGGCTTCCCACTAGGGCACCAACATGTGGTGCACTTTAAAGAAAAGTTAAAAAAATGCTGTTTAAAATTGCCGTCAGTAACACAAGTGTAAGACTCATGCAAGTTTTGTGTTGCCATTGATATTTCTTTACATTTCATTCTTTCTGCCTCTATCAGTTCTGTCCTTGCCATCAGTGTTTAACAAGGATATTTTCATACCATTTAACTTCAAAACATAGGTCAGTTTCCTTAATAGATATTGTGAACCTAGTGGTTTTGAAAACTGACCTGAAGAATTTATATTCTGAAGTGCAAGCTTACCTGTATGGGTTGTGAGCAAGATCTATTATCTTGGAACTGCTTCTTAGAGAAGCTCAATTCACAAATGTCTGAATCTGCTTCAGTTTAATGAAGCAACTTGAACAGCTTGATTGTTTAGCTCAGTTATTTCCAGTCCTACCTCTTTTCACTAAGCATACACCAAGAACAAACTTTAATAACACACATAGTCAGTGATAATTTTGGCGCTAGAACTTTTTACCCTTCTTTTTCCATTTCGAGTGAACACAGGTAGACCCAAAACTAGAAAGCATATCTTGGATAGTGAACCAAAATTTTCCAAAGTAATTTTGGAAAATTTTTATAATTAAGTCCTTGAAGTATCTGCAGTAGCTGCTGAATTTATTCAGCTGTCTGTAAGGCTTATTTCTGCCACAGTCCTTAAGCCACTTATACTGAAATAGAAGAACCTTTTGGTCTTACTCTGTCAGATGGAAGTGCTTTTCCTTTTTTCCATTTTCCTTTCCCGTAAAAAATTCAAACTGAAACTAGAAGAAAACCAAATCAAGGAAAAAGACTCCCCAGGTTTGAGAATCATAATGGGGGGAAAAAAAATTAAAAAAAAAAAAAAAAAAAAAAAAACAAAACAAAAAAAAAAAAAAAAAAAAAAAAAAATTCAAGGGATCAAAGAACTTCCCCAAAATGTAAAAAGCAATAGCACTATTAAACATTTCTGACATGCTATCTCAGCCTCAGTTTTGCAATAAGAAGACAAGTAGACACCAAAATTTCAGCTTTTAAATAAAAAGTAGATTTGAAATCAGATCACTCAGGCAACATCCCATGGGAAATCTGCAATGACAAGACTTAAAGGAGCTCAAAAACCGTAACCTGCTGAAGGTGACTGGAAGATCTGCACATGGCACAAACCCACTGGCATGAACTTCAGAAGGCTGTCCTACCTTTCTTCCCCCTGGTGCACTCCTTCAGCTATGAAACAGGCATGAAATAGTTTCCTTCTGCCATTTGGGAACAAACGTTAACCCGGTGAGGATAGGACTGATAACTTGATAAATTTCTAAACGGGATAGTATAAGGGCAGAGGCCATTTTTATGTACAGAAACGTACAAACTTTGGGTTTTCTGCTGCAAATCAGTTAGAAAGAGGAAAATGTCACCATTATAAGTTAATTAACTCTGATTTTTCATTGTCATTATTGACATAAATCACAATATAGATGAAGTTATCTCATAAACATCCACCGACACGTATCAAGAGGTGAGGTTGTCAAGAGGATGGGAGAGTCACAATTAGTGTTAATTAAGTAAGCTTATACTGTCTGTGTGGTATTTTACCCCAAACAAAACTTGAGCCCAGAGCCACTGAAGCACAGAGTTTCAACACGTGCCTCGATCTTTCCAGGAAAGCCAAGGGTCAGACATACACAGTGCATAAGAACAATAAACAACTGTCAACAAACATAGTCTGTAAAAATACATTAAATCTCATGTGGTGATGGATCACTGAGTCATGTGGGGAGAGCACAGAAATGTAATAGCAAATGTTACAAGGAAGATGGAAGTCCCTGGGGATCAAAGGACCTGCAATAGACCTGGTTTTCAGTTCCACATACCCAGTCTTACTTGAAATCATAGATTAAGGTCAGAGTCTCAGTCACTTACAGATACACATAGTAACATTGAAAGTAAGCAAGGTTGAAGAGGAAGGATGATTTTCTACTTGACAAAAGAACTCCTTGAGTGAGGCTCTGAATGTCACTGTGACACTGTGTTCTATATGCATATTAGATGTTTTCCAGTGCAGAGGCTATCTTGATTCTTACATAGAAAATCTCCAAATAGTGGGACTTAAGCTTCATTTAAGAACACAACTCTGCTAACAAATAACTAGAAAAATACTTCTGATACTAAATAATATATAGTTTTATAGTCTTTTTTTACACTTTTCCCATTCATTTCAAAAGTCACTTCAAATGAAAATGAAACCCTAACAAGACCACTCAAAAAGACCACACTGTATGATCCTATGGCAAACATCCAGCGATTTTTCATACTTCTCTTGTTGGGATGGGTCCGACCATCTTCCGGTTCCATTCCTGTTTTCTTTCAATTGAAATCCAGCTGTTTCTCTCTGCTCCCAGGTTCCAGTTCTCTACCTCCACTCCACCCACCCCTCCAAATCATTTTTTTCAGCTACCAGGCAAAAGCCTCTATGAACAAAATCCTTCAGTCTGCCTGAGATTCCTTGGTGGTTTTTTTTTTTCCCTGTAGAGCAGGAAACCATTGGCTCCTTGACTTTGCAAATCTGTTGGCTTTTTTTTTTTTTTAGCCCAGCTGATTTTTCATAGTTACATAACATTCAGAAGCTTAAAGAAATTCATATCTTCTTGCTAAAGTTCACATTTGAAAATGGAATATCTGAATTTTTGTCAGAGAAATTAAGAACTGAGTGAATGAAATATATTATAAAAAACAAGATACTTGTGTGTATTTGTCCAAGTAAGCTCTAATAGTGTTTACAGTTGTGTTTATTTACGTGAAGCTGTGCAACATTCCCCCAATATTCAAACGTTTGAGGTACCTCGTGTATTCTATTTTTTACAAAAATTCCATCTTTGAGCTTAAATACTTCTCCCAGTGGAAGTTTCATCAAGACCAATACATTTATGTGAAAAGTTTCAGCCTCAATGAACTGACATTTTCTGATGAAAATCGTGCCCCAAACCTCTGAACTATCTCAACGTAGAGTCTCGTGGTACTCAGACGACTACAGCCTCAGGCTCTTTACTTTAATTGTATACATTTTCATCAAATCCTGATGCCCCTTGTGGGTTTGTGCAATTTCTGCAATGTAGCTAAAACATTTACTGTATATTTCTGTTCGTTGATTTCATGTGAAATTATTTCACTGCTTTATATCTTCTTTTTCTTTTTATTCCTGATGTATTTTGACATTCAGAGAATTACAGTTTGACCAAAAACCTTCAAGCTGGAGAAGCTGATCAGAAAAGGAACTAAAGCAAAAATATTTTACTCAGAGGCCAATAGGCAGAATCAGGGCAGCAGCTATTCAGCCATTCAGGTTAACTAAGGGGCTCATTACTTGCCTCTGAGACAAGTACCCAAATGCCATTACATTCATAATCACTATTTAAAGGTTCAAGGAATACATTGTGCATGCATTCTTTAAGTTTTTGTTTTAAAGTAGTACCTTAAAATCAAGATAAAAATCCTGTGACGTTCTGTAAGATGTGTCATTTCACTACTGTCACCCCAAGCACCTTCCTAGGAAAGAGCTTTCTCCTGCCCTATAGCTTTTCCTCCTTGTCACAAACTCTTCCAGGGAGACTGAGCACAACTCTGGAAACCTGTTAAAAAAATATATAATCTAGAAGGATGAACTGGATAACAGAAGCTGTGCATCCCAAATCTTGCCTGTAGTTATTTCAGAAATTATAAGCAAACTAGAAAACACGACATGATTCTGTGCTTGCCTTGCAAAAAAAGAGCTTAGAGGAAAAGAGCTCTGTTTATTTAGTAATCAAATATATAGAGAGTCTCCCTACATTTGCCTTGGGAGTCAAACATTAGTGGGGAAGTGAAGCTCCCTTGAATACTTAGAATATAGAATATAGCTGTTACAAGAAAAACATAAGTTACGAGGGTGTTTAGAAGAATTTATGTTTTCTAGTTAATTAATGTTCTGTTAAGTATATTGTTTAATTTAATACTAAGTGATTATATTTCTGCTTTACTAAGAGGATATATCCTTTGAAATATTTGCTGCAGGTTTTTAATATGCAATCTAAATTTATTAATCAAATTTCTATTTATCATTCCTGTTGCTTGTGCTTGGGAATTTTTAATAATTTCTTCTTCAGAAAAATTAACATAATATTTTCATATTCTTAGCTTGCTTTAAAATGTGTGTGTGTATCCTGAGTGTTTTTACTGAAAATACTAGAAAGAAAACTCAGCTCAAGGACTCAGAAAACTTGAACTTTAAAAAAAGCACCAATTAAAATTAATTTAATCATTCCTTATTTTAAAATTGAAAATATACCTTGACTCTCATGATTGTTCATGCAAGGAAAGTAAAATATGCGAGACTTGCTACAATTGTAGGCAAAATCTGTGTATGGACAGAAATCAGATAGGGTTGTTTCAGTTGCCAGTTTAAGTCACCCAAACTTCACACTTTGCATGTCTCAAGGGTATACATACACATATGGGAGTATTACATTGGCATCATCAACCCTGGCCTCATTGTGCCGGGTACTGACAAAAAAATACGGAATAAACTGTCACTTTGCCTCCAAATTTAAGAGCAAGACAATAGATTTGATGACTTACCCAGCCATCATCTGTCAGGTCAGAAACACCGAGGAGATTAAGATTTTGTTTACCCAAATTTAATTTTCAGCCAATTAATGGATAAACAAGGCTTAATTTCCTTGATGCCTGGTTAGAAACTGCTGCTGACGGGCACATCAACATTTTTCTCTGGCTTTGATCAGTTTTCTTTTTAATTTAAGGGAAAAAAATTGTGACTGAAAGCTAAATTATTCCAAATTTTATGAGCCGAAAATTGAAAATAGTGCCATTTGGACCAGCAGAAACACTTTATTCAGTTTAGCTGAAATGGTTCATGCTATTCTGCTCTTTTTCATTGTATATCAAGATAAAAAACAAACAAAAAACAAAACAAACAAAAAAACCCAAACAAAAAACAAACAAACAAACAAAAACCACAAAGACAAAACACAAAACCAAAATCAAACAAACAAAAACCCCACAAACATTTTCAATGGGCAAAAACCAGGTCTACATTTTCATTGGTAAATTAAGTGTCCAGCATTATTCCTTGCTATTGAAGACAGTTATCACAGACTGGATTTCATCCATGCTCTTGAGTGCTTTTAGCCTCCAAAACTAGAGTAACCCCACACAAACTGCCTGCTCTTAATGAGTCCCAGCATGTGCCAGCTCCCAAACACTATCTTATTTAAGATAGCAAAAACATAAGCAAAACCCCATTGTAAAATACTATCAGTCAATAGATTTGCAGTGATCAGGAGCATTCCCTGGTCCTTAAGAATTTACAAATATGGGTGATGGCAGAATTTCCCAAAGAATTAGAAAAAAAACCCCCACACATTCTTTTCAGGTTTGAAAGTCTAGAAAATTGGTCAATATGTCAAAACTACTAACAGCTATCACTGAAAAATTGATGTTAATAAGACAATACTTTTAAATAAAATTTATCCTGAAGTCTCCAGTAGCCCTACCAAAGAGACAGAAGACAGACATTTAGACCACAATTTCTCTAAAAATTCCATGACAAGTCTGTGACAGAGCTAAAATTTCAAATCCAGTCTCCTGGACTCTGTTCCAATGATTTCATATCAAGTCTTCCTTTTTCAGGAGGAAAAATAGATAAAGAAAACACTGGAAAACACAGATTGGTCCTGGCATCTTTCACTACTGAAACAGTTGAAGTATTTCACTTCATAATGTGGACCAGGGGTGGGCAAAATGCCTGGATTCTCAACAACTGTGAAAGTAGGAGTCTTTATTTATTTTGTGTAGGGGAAATGTATGAATTTGCAATCAGGACAGCTTGTGGTATCATGCTGAAATTAATCAGTTTTCAATGTGCAGAGTCCCAGAATAACTTTCTAACAGCAACATTACAAAAAAAGACACTCCTTTTTCCCAGGCTGTTTGCACCTCCATGTAATTTCGCCATTAGTGAAATGTTATGAAAATTAAGTCACTTGTACAGTCTAATATGCTCAGTCAATCAACCATTAATTTTTTTTCTTTGTTACTAACTCAAGGCTCAACTCAGCAATAAATTGGCTGTAGAATTCAAGCTGCTAAAAGCTTTGCAAGAGTCTTCAGCATTGAAATCACACTGCCTTCACCAAAGCTCTAATCTTTAAATCTGAGGAGAGAGAAAGGTCATGCTAAAATTTCAGAGCCATGACCCAAACTCTTGCCTCAAAAAATATTTCCTACCATGTTGTGGATATTTGACAAGGCAGGCAGGCAGTTCTCTAGCTGGCAGTGGTGTCACAAGCACTTAAGGAAGCACATAGAAGAGGACCTACTAGCCTCTTATTTTTCTTATTAATATCCACTGATATTTTTGGCTTTTCTATTTTGGTAGCCTGGTTGCCGACAGAATTCAGAGGTGGTTTTGTGCAGAGACTACTGATAAAACCAGATGGATGAGGGCAGTCCAGTGGATCTCCTTATCCATCCAGTAGACTCCACTAGCAATCAAAATTAGACAACTAGGGAGGAAAAGAGAAAGCCAACAGCAATGCTTTCCTAATGCAATCCATCAGGCATGTTGTAGTCATCAATTATAGGATGCCATCCAAAAGCCTTCTTCCTTGTTCAACCAGGCTACTCAGATCCTTGTGAAATCAGAATATTGACTGTCAGGGCTTTTCAATTGGACATCTCAAGGATAAGCAAGCTGGTGCACTGCCCTTCGAGCTCTGAGCAGTTCGTCATGACTGCTGTTCACAGCTACTAGAAGAAAACAAAATATACTGTATCCAGTTGATAGAAATTTCTCAGATTATAACCAATTTCAGGTATTTCACCAGAAAACAGTCCTGGTGTCCTGAGACTTAAAAACAGAATCAGAGTACCAGGCCAACAGGAAAGGAGAGCAAAAGTGATGTAGTTTGTTTGTTTGCTTGCTTATCTGAGAAGCCAAGATCAAGGAGAGAAGTCAAACACTTCTCTTGTGAAAGTCCAGAAGCGCAATTTAACTTCTCCTGTGCTCACTGCTCGTGTTGCTTCAGGCCCAAGGTATCACTGTACCGTCCCAGTGAGTCTGAGCTCCTGGTGCATCAGGAAGATCCCAGTGCATGACAGAGAGAGCAATCCTACGGCTCACTGCATTACTGAGGGAATAGGAAGGCAAGTGGCTGTGGGCTTTGTACTATAAAGAGTAAATATGTCAAATTTTTTTTCTAGGCTGAGATCTTGAAGGCTGAAATCATCCTGCAGTCCGACTCTCACATCTCCCAGTCAGACATGAAAAACTGCAATAAGATTCTGGTGTACCTTCCAGTACCTGGTGCCATCTCTCCTATCCAAAGAGTTCCAAGTCCACTCCCAGCAGAAGGATGCTTGTTCTGAGCACCTCTTGAAAACCCTGCACTAAATATGCCTTTCTAGCACAAGAGCAACCTGCTCTCCCCAGCCCTCACAGATACATCACTTCACAGATCTCTCAAACGTTCTTTTCGATGTTAGTCTGCAGTCCAGCCTGTCTACAAATGTCAGTGCCTGTCTAGCAAAACTGTGCCATCCTTATCACTGCTCCCTGATGCTGCTCTCAATGGCCATTTCTGCTCCAAAACTTTGCTTGCTTCATCGTGGGAGGGGAAGGAAGGAGAGGGTAAATATTTTCAAATGGGCAGGAGGGGATGGCAGCAACCCCATGG
>JAWWES010000171.1:7819207-7877975 GCA_035583135.1 Lophotriccus pileatus
CAAAAGGGATTTCCAAAATGATAATGTAACTGTGATTTCATTGTGAAATTAGTATGGAGCAGTTCAACCTCAAAAAACCACTTCAATGGAAATATTTGTACTTGAACCTCACTGCAAAAGAGCAGAAATGCTTTTTGCTGTTTGAGAAGCTGCATTATTTCTTTATATTATCTATATGTTCACATATATTAAGATATATATAATCTTCATATTATAAGCTTCTTATTGCTAATACAATATACAGTATCAAAATAAGGCAGCATTTGAAAATAAATTTATTATTCTGATGTCACTGTTACATATTAAGTCAGTTTGTTAACACAACTGATGTTGGATTGAAAGGATGGCATCCAGTTATTGCAACAACATTTTGATGGCCTCATGTTATCAGAATTGACATGCAAAATACAGAGATTGATGAATATATGAGTTTGTAATCAGAAAGGGTTTTCAGTTTGGAAGTGAGCAGAGGATGCAATTTTTCTGTCATAACTGAAAATGCAGATTTAAATCAAACAAAGCTTTTGATGAATGTCTTAAATTGACTGAATTATTTTATCTGATAAATGAAATAACTTTAAACTAATTTAAAAGACAATTTATTTTTTACTTTTGAGATTATAATGCATTTTGAAATCTATTTTTAAAAGTGTTCTCAAGACACCAGGTGAGAAACATACCTTTAGCTAAACTAAACATTCTCCTAGCCTCCAAATGATATTTAATCAAATTTTTCAAATTATTAGCAGACTAAAAACCAGTTTATATTCCCGCAGCTGTAAATGAATTGAGCACATCCCTTATTCTATCCTAAGTACCAGTATTCAAATTGGCCAGATTATTCAACGAGCCCAAGAGAGCTCTACAACTTCAGTTTCTGCAAAACAGATCAGGAAAAAATAACCAAGTATTCAACTTACTGCAATAAGTCAGTGTCAGAGCAAAGCCCAGAGGTTCATAATAAGTAGATGTTAGAACATGAAGCCACTTTACTGCTATACCACTGCAATTAGAGTGGCTCTCCAGTACCTCTGACTCACCCTGCTCTGGATTTTCTGGTACAAAGATAGATTTCACTCTTTAACTTCTAAGGTTTCTCCTTTCAAGTTTGTCAAATTATTTCTAGATTTTCTTCAGACAGCCAGGATAATATCACCCCTCTGTGTGCTGGTGTCAAGTCAGGTCAAGAACAACTGTCAGATTACTCAGACTTAAGACCAGATGTCAGACTTACACTGCTAAATTCAGACTAACAAACACCATTCACTTCAGTGCATCTCTCTAGTTTCCCTTTAGTGTGGAATGATATTATCTCATTTTCATCCTGTGCTAAACTGTCATCCATAGGATTTCCCAAGCCTGAATTTTCTACAATGGAATCAAGATCTTTAAAAAAAAAAGAAAGAAATTAAATGCAGAGACTCTTTTTATGGACTCAGAATATTTGGTTATATCTTTCTGGCTGCATGAATTTACCTGAGGAAACAAATACATATAAAGGTGCCACTTCAAATTTTTATCCAGAGGGATATTTTATTGTTTGGATGAGTCACTATGTCACATCTCATTATGGAGTAGCACAACCCCATGTTCCTAATTCACTAAAGTCTATCTCCTTGTTCAAAACCAAAAGTGGCATAAACCCATTATAATTCAAGTAAGTTGCTGGCAGGTCCTAAAATGGCTTTCCTGGAGAATAATGAGATAGAGCAGTGGGGTAAGAAACATGGTAAGTGACTGAGTAGAATAAGGCATAATGAATAGTTGCTCTGTCCCTGGCAGGTGACTGTGGTACCAGAGGACTCTGTCACGCAATGTCCTTTATGGCACGTCATAAATTAAAAGAGATTTTTATTGTGAAAGCTCCTGTCACTGCAAGGAGGAAGAACAATATAATGCCACATTTCTTTCCAGGATTGCAATCAAGGCCAAAATCACTCCTGATGTAAATGATGTCAATCCATTCATTTCAGCTGAGTTTTACCCACGTTTATCATCAGAAAAAGTCATAAACTGCTTCTGCTTTAATTTAATTGAAGTATCGATTCTTTAAAATTGTTACATTAAATAGAGTTTTAGTTACCAGTGTCTCCCTGCAAAAGACAGTCTGGCACAAAAAGCTGATTCGCCGTGTAAGTCAGTGGGAGTAGACCGGAGGAAAGGAATTAGGGAGATGAAAAAAATGCTATTTGAATTTATAAGGCCAGAAAAGTATCTATCTTCTAATGTAATCACCTCAGATGATCAGCAGAAATTACAACAATCAATCACATCCAGCACAAATAGAAATCTAGCAACGGCTCCAAAATAAAGAGTTGCCGTTTTTACTAATCTTTCTCTTTTACTGCTAATAACTTAAGGGGAATCAAAAACCTAAGTCAGACTTTGATGCTAATAGCAGCAAGCTCCCAATGCGTCTTCTTCAGAATTCTATAGATGTCCATCAGGACAGCCAAAATGTTAGGTACCTTTACAGTGGTGTGACAAGGCTGTGCAGTAACAGACCGTATTTGGGGGCTGACCAGCTGGTGCAGCCTGGACCAAAAATACGCTCAAAGGGTCATTTACGTCATCTTTCTGTATCTTTTGTCTGATTCTCTTTTCTTTTTTTCATGTCAAAGTGCTTTCTTTCGGAAGCATATAAATACATATGCATATTTCTGGGCACACAGATGTCTGTATACACATATTTGGAAGGAGAGGGGAACTGACCCAAGATTCAGGCCCTTCAAGACTGCATTCTCCTGCATAGTCTCTTCTTGTTTTGCTCCATTCCAGGCACCATTAATACCTCTAAAGTTCATTCCTTTCAGCCCAAATTATGCTCCAAACTGTGTTTGTGTTCAGCACCTTGCACTCTCCTCCTGCCCTGCCCAGCCTTACGAACTGCAAAGCCCTGCCACCACTGATGTTCACTGGTCTTTAACTCAACACCAAGGACAGCCATGTCAGTGGCTCACCTCTATTAAAAATTCTTGGAAAGACAGGCCCCAGAGGACGTTGTGAATATCCTGAGCAACTTGAAAAACTGTGAGGTGGGAAGGATTCAAACAAGTGTGGGCAGCAGAGTATCGGTCACAATATCACCGGGTACATGTGCACAGGAGCGTTCAGATGGTGCTTCTGTTGCAGTGAACTGAGGGGGAAAGGGGTAGAGCTGCTCTGGAAACTGTGCAAGTATCTCACCAAGATCTGCAGCTGACTTGTACTTAGCCAATTCAGGCCAAGGCATTGTAAAGTTGTATCTGCACAGCCCCTTCACGTAAATCTAGCTCTGTAGACATATCCTATACATAGGCTGTCTGCAAGGGCTAAGAATTAAACTGGCAGATGGTCCTCAAGCTGAGAGCATATTGATATTGAAATAAAGTAGATCAAATCCTTATGGCTGATACTTCAATGGAGAAGTACTTCATTCCAGCCACAAGCATATTTCTGATAGAAGAATTTTTTATCACGTGAAAACAACTCAGGTAGCATTTCCTCAAGGACAAATATTCTCATAATAGCACTTATTTAGACAAAGGAAACTGAGATTACAAATTTATTTCCCCCACAGTGAAATTCCATTGTGCACTCTGAACTTTCTGCCTTCGTAGGAGCTGCTCACACCCATACACTTTCTGTGAGTCAGATTGTGATTTCTCACTAACCAGATATTTCCCTCTTGTATTCATTTAATTATATTATATTAATAAATCTTGACTTTTAGACAGAAGCTCTATGAGGTGTATTCACAACATGACACACACATAACTCCCTGTGGCACCATCAGCAGTTAGGAACACGTGCAGAACTGATTATAGCCTTAGGTTTTTAGCCATTGCTACCTTACCTTTAGATTTTTCCTCTGGTGATTTCTTGAGTGCCAACACACAATACTGCTGTTCCCATCTTTGCTGAAAACCTTCACAGAAACAGCATTAAAAGGTTCAATTTATGCAAAATAGAATTTTAATCTAGAAAATGCAGATTTGAGACACTGCATGATGAAAGAAATCACCTGAAAGTACAGCCAAAGAGGTTACAAAAGCAGGTCACAGAGATCTGGTTTCCTGGGGAGCTTCTGTACATTGGAAAAATGTAAGCTGCTACTGGCAGCTCCAAACTGCACACATTAAATGTGTCTACAAAGGATTTTGACAGGTCTCCACAAATCTGAGACTTTCTGTCCCTATAGAATATTTCTGGTTTTATGGCAAGACAGAGGTAAGAAGCACAGGATTCTGTGCAACCGTTCCATACTGAATGAACACTCCTTTGGACAAATATTCATTTATTCCAAGGTGGCTGGCAAACCTCATGATAGTTTAAAAATATTGTATTTTTACTTACTACCTTTTCAGATTTTTTTTCCTGTAATGACTGGATATTATGACCCAGTATGATTACGCTGATATTCTGCTACAGAGTTCAAGGTTAGATCAGCAATACTCAGTTAACAAAGAAATATGCTCTACCCTATGTCTATTTTATTTAATTGACTTAGGATGGGAAAGGTAACACTGTGAAAATATTCAGACGGTCAGAAAGTGAATACCCCTTCACTATTTTGGTCTGGGTATTATCCCTTAAAAAATACAGTAATAAATAGTCCCTTTAGTTACTCAGATCAAATAAAATAATTCATCCATGACAGGATCCTAGAAGTCTATCTACACAAAGTTATGTAAATAAAACAAGAGCCAGCAGATCTGCACTGCATAACCCTCAGCAAGAGTCTAGTTTACAATATGTACAAAATCACATTACAAAATGTAATGTACATGCAGTACACAAAGTATTTGTACTCTCATACAAGCACTTCAGATGGACACAACAGGAGATGAATTCTTTGAAAGTGAAAAAAGTTGAAAGTTTAGTTATAGGTTTGATTTCCAGAAAGTGCTGATAAGACACTTTCAGGAAATCAAGAGTCTTAGAGTGAAATATTTGAAAATCATGGAGGGAGATTTTGAAGAATCTTATCTGGATGAAAACGTTGGCTTGTTCTTACTTATATGCAGAGTGTTCTTTATCTGCAGCAACACCAAAACTGGACTTAGAGCAGGGCTTTGCAGGTAGTAGACCTGTGGCATATTGCTTGTCACTATGTCATTTGATTATAACTGGAAGGCAAGGAAAACATCAGTGTTTGCAGCATCTGAGAGACAGATGCAATTCAACAATTCACTCTGGTGTAATTGTGCCTCATAGTTGGCTGCTGCTTTATAGGATCTTAGAGAACTTTCCTGGAAAGATTGTAATAAAATGATAATTTCTTTAAAACAATATTCAACCTGTTCTTCTGGGAAAAAAAAAATCTTCCTTTGTTAACAAAACATGTGGGGTTTGCTTATCTTTTGTCAGGTATTCTATGTATTTGAGTTTATCTGCTTGTTTTCTACTTAAATTGTCCATTTCTAATCAAGCAAGTGTTCTGTGCTTTTTAGGCACCTGGTCCCTTTTGTTTCCCCTGCAATGTTCATTATTGTCCATGACAGTTCTATTCCTAAGACTGCTAAGCAATGAAGAAGGCTAATGCAGAGCAGCATTGCTCTCCCTGGGTAATTTAGACAAGATCAATATTCATTGACATTGGTAATTCACTACACAAGGGGACAGTGCTTTAAAAAAAAAAAAAAAAACTTGAAAGAAAGAGACAGGAATATGTTGCTCACATGAGTAAGACACATCACATCCATTTTCTACGCCCTCTTTGGACAACTCACATCAGTGTTTAATCACTTACATGCAATATTTTCCTGCTGTCCAGTTGGAATGCCTTCTACTGGGATCTGTAGCTCTTGTCTCTTATCACTTTGCTGTGAGACTTCAAGAGCCTCTCTGATGAATTCTTTGTTCCTCCCAGCAGCCACAACTCCTGCCCAGTCCACTTCCAGTCTGGGTTCATTCCCAACACTGCTGCTTCTCCTCCTGCTGTCAGATTCAGTTTCTGATAGAAAATACATGGCCACAGTTATTTCTTTCACCTCTACCTTCACCAGTATTCCATAATAGATTCTGCCTTTGGAACATCTCTAAGCTATGACTTTCCCTATGTGTGTAAACAGCTAAAACATTGGGTGAGGCTGTAGTTGGGCTGTATCTTTATGTTTCAGCATGATTTGGTACAAGGCAGTACAACCCTGTGAAGAACTTCTTTAACTTTTCTTCAGCCTGAACAATGTGAACTTTTTTTTTTTTTTTTAAAAATATGTAAAAAATTTCAGAAAAAAATAGAAACATCCTAATTTATCTATCTCTGCCCAATTCTTTTCCATTTTCCTCAGTCTGTTATGCCCTATAAGACCTGACTACATAAAGATAAAACATGTTAAAGGAAATTTTAAAATGCGTAAAAATATCAGTGTAATTGGATTTTTTTCTATCCTGTTACATGAACAAGGGCAGAGCAGTCTGCTTGATTGCATTTTTCCTTTAATTGATGACACCGGGAAAAAATATTTTTATTTTTTTATGAATATAACATTTTTTGTGAAAACATTTAAAAGAGAAAGAAGTAGAATCTATTTGAATTTGAATTAAATGTGTCATTCTGAAGCACATAATTTTTTTATTCAAAACTACCTTTAAGGAAAAGGTTTTTCATAAAGACTTAAATCTCTTTATATTTACCTCATGTGGAAAGAGACTGATTAAAAAGTATTAGTTTTTGTTGATAGATCTTTCTTAAAAGTATGTTCAAACAAGTCTAACAGCCTGATCCATTTCTTTTGTGAAAGAAGTAACAGATGCAGTAGATGAGGCACACTGTTACTTTTCAAAGACTGAGTCATTACATATTAATCATTGAGTCTACAACAGTCTTAACTCAGTAACTCCAATGGCTTCATTGGAGCTAAGCTGAGATATGAGATTCAAAAGAGCTCTGATATATATATTCTGATATATATTTTACAGTTATTTATACCTTATTTTACATCCCATGGGTTGGATCTTTCTTTTGGGCTTGAGGAATACTCAATCTGCTATGTTCGAGTTTTTTCCTTATCTTTTATTTACTCTGGATGCTGATACTAATTAAAATAAGAACATAGCCATGGTGAGATGACAGTAATGAGCCTTTAGAACAACAGAGGCGTTACATGATACCAATGTATTCATAAATCAGAGACCAGCTACAAAGCACAAATTACCAGAACGTACCTAGTCTTTTTTACTAATGGCTTTCCAAGCTGAATTTAATTAAAATAATACGGGTTTCAACACACAGAAAGAAGAGAAAACAAGAACTATAAAATGTTAAGGCCAAAAGAAAATTAATCATTGTGACATCTTACCAACCTTCAAAGATGAAGAATGTGAACCACAAAAGTGAACATCCTCCAGAAATTCAGCTACTGTTCAGCCTGACTGAAAAAACCCCAGATTTGCTCCAGTTTCTCCTGCTACCTGACAGTCTGTACAGCTGGGGTTTTGCTACACCCTGGGGACTTTTGGAAGATTGCCATCCACTCTGCTTTGTATTTGTCATTCCCTTTCAGATGGCTTAAGTATTTCAAAGCATTCTTTCACTATCCTACTGAGTGATGTGCTGCAACAAAAACTTTTTGTTGTTTCATTTTTTTTTCCCAGTTGAAAATACAGTTTTGACATCATCAACTTGTTTGAAAGTTTCTTCTTTTTTCACCCTGAAGTGTTCTCTGCTACCATCAGGAAACCAGAAATGCAGTATGCCAGTTCAGGGTCATTTTCTTTGGTTATTTGAACGACGTTTCTTTGAAGTGATCTGACTTTTTTTTTTTTTTTCTTGCTTGTTTTGATTTTTTGGAGTTTAATATCAAACTAAATTTCTCTGTTGAGTGCTCCAGTCCTGGGGCACCCCAACATTTACAACAGGTGAAAACTACAATATGGGGGAAATGCTGAAAACAAAGAATTTAGATTTGAAAATAAAAACATAGTTATCTTCAGAGAGTTGAAGTGCTAGTTCTTTTCTCCCTAAAATCCTCTTAGACATCAGTCAGCACATTTTGTGTTTCTCAGTGAGTTGTTCTTTAAAAGTACCAACCAACACAAAATACATGAAAGCTATTTCCTGCTTACCTGATCCTTTCTAAGGGTCACAATCGTGTTTTAAACTTTCTTTTTCTTATCCTTCTACAGTCATGACCAAAATGTTTACAGCTCATGACAGCATCTATTTCATGATGTAGCTATTTGTTAAATTCCTTCAAGATTGATTATCATCTGTTTTTCTGATGGGTTTGCTTGCCAGTTTTAATATGCTTCTTCATTCCTCCAAGGTAACTGCATGTCTTTCTGGCACATTACTTTAAACTGAATTGATAATGACTTTAATATGTTGATAATTTGATAATGCAGCCCTCAAAATTATATTCCAGCTGCTTGAAGTTTGATGATTGGCCACATTATTTAGCAGGAGGAGTTAATTTTGAAAGACTTGCAATTTTACATAGGCAAATGTCACAAAACCTGTGTGTTATCATGGAGCAAGTCTGGAGGTGCATTCCTGAAGTTAAACCAGATTTATACAATTAAAAACTGAGAAAAGTGATATCTGCATATGTAAAAAAAAAAAAAAAAGAATAAAAATTCATAGATGGTTTTCAGCCACTCCAATGGCTGTCAGATAACTTAAAAACAAAAAGAAATTCAGTGTACAGGTTAGTAAGCATACTTATTCTTTGTTGTTTTCAAACACGTATTTCCCCTATCAGAACAAAAGCATCTTTTCATGGACTGGTGTTGCCAGCAGCTTCTGATCAAGGGATAATTATTTCAAAAACTAATTCCTTCAGTCAAGCATCGTAATTTAAAGAAAAATCTCAGTTTATATGGACATCTCACTTTCATAGCAAATACTGAAAACCAGTATATTTCATTGATTTGATTAATGTCAGTATTTTAGGCACTGAAGGCAATTTTTAGGCTTCTCATCTTTGTGTTGACCTTGGATACAGTGAGTAAACAGAACTCTCTGTCCTCTGTGCCCTATGTTGTATCTCTGCCCTGACCAGCACACCTGGCTGAACAGTGTTATTCAGCTTATAATGAGTTATCACAACGTGATAACCTGCTTGAACGTCATGACAGGGAAATGACAAGCCCACTTTTATTTGCATTGCAAAGAATTTGAATTTCCTTAATCTCAAAAACTTTAAGTAGGCAAACAGATACTACTAGTCACAGCTCACGCAGTGACCACATGCAGAACAACAGCATTTTAAACATTTGGTTCCAATTCACACAGGTTAAAAATGCATTTAAAAATGAAGCCACAGAACTGCCTTTGGGTCCAAAAAGTTTAGTAATGAAAAATATGAAGCACAAGCTAGATTCTCAACTGACACTAAATCAGCAAGATTCAATATCAGTGGAATATCTGGCTCCAAATCTATTTTCACTGGCAATGAAATATGTATATACATAGCCTGGACTAACAACGGAGGTTTTCGATCAAACAGAGGTTTGAAATGCTGACTCCACATATGACCCCATTAACTAAATTATAGTGAATTATTTTTAAAGCATAAGTCACAAATGGCTGACACTTACATGTGTAACTTTACATATTGATCAGCAGCAGGATGAGAAATACAAGTGTATTTGGAAGACCACAAAGCATCCATATTGGTAATACCTACAGAGACATACTTTTAAGTGACTGAGCAGGAACTCTGGGATTGAGCAGCACATGTTTGATTTCAAACCCTCCATCCTACTGCACTAAGTACAAGCAGATGGCAAGTCATATAAATTTATTAAAATATTTCACCACAACTAGTTATGAATTTACTGTTCTCTACGATTTTTGCATGAAAGCTGCAACAGCTTTTCGTTCAGAGACCTGGAGGAAATGTATCTGGCTAATTCAAAGTCAGAACTCTAAGTTTAAACTTTAGGAAAGGGCTGGAATAGCTTGCTCAGAACTCCCTTCTGGCTCTGTGTCCTTTCTTCACAAAGCTATTACAAAAATAATGAATTCTTAATGATCTGATATTTTGACACTTTCTAATCTTAAATTGTAAATGGAGAACTTAAAATTTTGCTCCATTTCTTTATTAAAATGATATTTTATATACAAAAAGGAAATAACCTGTGATAATCTTTGCACCAAATTATACAGAAAATGTTCTTCAACGCCAGCATAATTAGCATTTTGTTCCTTCCCATTTCTAGCTGAGCATTACAAGTTCCAAACACCATATTTTAATGAGGGTGTATTATCTTTCCTGACTGTAAAACTAGAATGTTTCAGGACGGTTTTTACTTTATTATCCTCTTTTTCCCCTCTTTTCTACATAAATCTCCTACTTCATCCTATGTGAATACTTCTGAATTCTTCTACATTGGTCCTTTGTATCTGACATTTCACAGTTCACGCTTTTTTTAGACTCTGAGAAAAACTGTCTTATTTGTTTTGTGAAGAGGAGAGTGTAGCAGTGCTAGAATCTCAGTGTAGGAGAAATAGGTGTATTCAAGTACTGTTTGCCTTATAACAAACTTAAGACAGACCTTGGAGACTGCAGGACATGTGCATAAGGTAAGAAGAGATATTATTATTTATTTATGTTATTATTAAAAATGAGAAAATTGGGAGCTTGCTAATTATGGTAAGTCAGTCGATAAAAAGATTTCCACAAGCTTGAGTAAGAGTTAGTAGTCCCTTCATAGGGGTCAAAACTGAAAAAAAGAATTCACACAATGTTAATTAAGTGTGCTGTGTAATAGGCAACATTTCAAAAACACCTGAGCTCAAACTAAGCTGGATTTTGATGTGCACAGCACTGTATTGACATAGATATATAGCTCCTGCTTCCCAAGGCAGTTAGGAATACCACTTCAGCTTACTGAAGAACAAGGATTGAAACATGCAGAAGCTCCTGCTTATCTCTTGCTTACAATAGTGTAAATACACCTATACAAAACCCATCCTTTCAAAAGGCAAATGTGGTCTGATTGTTCATTGAGAACTGTCAACTGCACCAAGGGAAAATGCAGTGGTAATCTGGATTTACAATACTGCTCGACAAAGCTTCTTATGCCATATAGGAGAACAGACTGCATTCACTTCTTGTTCATGAAAATTTAGGAATGTTTCTAACCAGGTAATACAAACATACAGTTTCAAGGCTTGAGACTGTTGTCTACTCAAATGCAAAACGTGAGCTCACCAAAGCAAGTGAGCAAGGCACCAGCTGGAAAATGGATTTGCAAACGTGTCACCTCAGGAGAAAGTAGAGAGGGCATTAAACACAGGTAGACGTCAAAGTTTCCAGTAGCATATTCAGTGGATGACATGAAATATGGATGTAGATCCCCATTCTCCCAGCATATTAACATCTGTCCCAGTGCCATGTACCTCATAAAGCTGAAAGCCGGGAGGTCTGAAACATTCCCAAGGTAGCCCTGTTGTAGAATGGAAAGGGAAACAACAAAATTGCTATAAAAAGGAAGGGAGGGCTGTTTCCAGCCTTTGGGATCTGTAGCACTATTGCACTGTGCACGGCAGGCACAGTGGAGGACAGGGAGCCACGCTGCCAAGGAATGCCAGAGCCACCACCTTCAGGTCCTCATCAGAATAAGTTCAGAAGGCTTTTTTTCTGGGCATGCACAGAAAAATTAAGCTGACAGTTTTTTAAGGGTTCAGAAGAAAGCATCTAGAAAATGTCAGTGTTCATGTGTTCTCCTGTTTCTTGCTGATCTGTTTTAAGCTGCCATGTGTCATCTTTTCCTGACTTCATGCTTGGCTGACATCTGGATGCCGTATGTTTGTATTGTTATTGCTCTACCCTTTTATTATAGATTGTGTGCACTGACAGATATCAATCTATAGCACATGCACTCCTTTATACAAAAAGGGCATTTAAAGTAATTGTGAAAAAAAAGGTAAAGGGGATGAAACATCTAGAAAATAATATACCAAAATACAGTGTTATGGTAGGAAATCACAGAGAATCAAACAGTAGCAGGGTGGTTACATTGTTGCTTTTTTCCCTAACTAAAGAAATAGAACTAATTTCATATTTTGACTAAATAGGGAAAAACTGCTGTGACAAACAGTTGATTGAACTGAGGTAGTTCAGCTAAGGACTTATTATTTAGTCTTCAGTAGAATGGGAAAAAGCCATTAGTAAACAAGTGTTAATATTTAAGCTGTATTGATTTTGCAAATTCAAGATAGTTCTTACTTAGGTGAATGTTCCCCAGGGACTTTAATTAATTTACCTGTTTAACTGGTGGCAACCTAGAGCTTTGGAGATGGAGCAAGCTGAAGGTGCATCTCAAAAACTGTGTGAGGCCATGCTCCTTAACGACAGCAATTTGACCTAGAGTTAATTTTTTTACCATTGAGTATTTCATAACATCTGTTGATACTCCAGAACACTGATGGCATGACAAGACAGCATATTTCTAGTGTGAGATCCACTGGAAATCATTTGAGTAAAGAAGCTCTTCATGAGGCTTAGTGTATGATCAGCAGCAGTTACTTATGCAAATGCAGAGATGCTCTGGCAGTATTTCTATACTTGGAGGACCCATTGATTTTTGGCAGGCATTTTAAATAATGGATGAGCTTAACATGAAGCCCCCCAGGGAAAAATGTATCATGCAAACATGAACAAGGATATCACTCACTTTTGCTTTGAAAAATTCAATTGTCAGTACAGGATTTTCACAGTCAGGTAAGCAACGGGAGAAAACCTGAATCTGTCTGGCAGAGATGCTTGCTCTTACATTATCATTACAATGCAAAAGATCTCAGCATCAGGGAAAACCTGGTGTGCCAAATAGCTGGGGGATAAAGGGTGGGTGGTAGTAGTGACTGGCCACAGACCACCCTGAGCACTCAGAGAATTGCTCACTGTGGGCATTGTTTGAACCACAACATTAGTCTTGTTTCTGGATTTGTCCCCTGGCACTACGATTAACTAAAGACAAATTTTAATATTTTCAGTGTTCCAGGCACATTAATCGGTTTGCAAAGTTTGCGCAATCACTGTGACAGCTCTGCCTCGCTGAACTCTGAATCGGCACCAGGGCAACGCGGCAGATAAACTGCTCCGGGACTTTGCAGAACTTGCTGGACGAAAAGGAGGTGGAGTGGATGGAGGATGCCGTGGAGCAGAGGATCTTGTGAAGTGCTAAATGGTTTCAGCATCCAAGTGCTTCTCAGCTATCATGCTCTGATTATGAGAGAGTCTGTTTGTCAGACAGGCAGATTGAGTCAAGAAAGAGTGATTTTAGGTGGCATTCCCATGTCCTTCTTCACCAGATCACTTGGACATGACAAAGAACATGGAGAGTGGTCAAACAGTTGAACAAACTTCTGATTTACTATTGTAGCAGTTGGCATGGTTCCATGCTTCCATCCATTCCAGTGTTTCATTCCAGTTACAATATAATAGTCACTTTATTGCCATATGTATCAGACTAAAAACAACATCTTGTTTCACCAAGACATTAATCACAGAGCTCAAATACGTGTTTTACCTTGCTTACAGTTCTTCACCCATGCTTCACTACTCCTTCTTGGTGGCTTACAATACACCTGTCCTAATCAAGTGACTAAGGAATAATGGAAAAGTTGTGCATATTTGGAGATAAAGTGACACAGAGGAAGTTTAGTGATGGTACTCACTAATATACCACAGACACTTATGATTAGACTATTAAATATTTGAGTAATAAAGAGAGCTCAATAGAAGCTGGTTTCCAAAACCAGTCAGCATTTAAAAGAAAACAAAGCACAGTTTCAAGGCAATAAATCTATACCAGATCTGATGAGAAGAATATTTAGGAAGAAAAAATAAAAAGGATGAACTATGGTGGAAGAACAATGGAATAAGCAGAACAGTTTCAATATTTTCCAGACTAGTGTTATAACATTTTGCTGTAAAATATTAGTTTAATTTACAAAATCACCAGCATTTTTAAAACAATTCAAAAGAAAGAAAGAAAGGAGAAAAAATACCAAATATTTGGAGGTAATAGTTGTGATTGACACTAAAGGAATTCCCTGCACTTTCTTTCCTACATTATCCAGGAAATCGTAAAATAAGAAAATGTAGCTGATAAAACCAAAGCAGTTTCAAATCTATATTTAGAAACTAGAGACAGACTTATAATGTAGTGCTCTTATCTTTCAAACATTAATAAGTGATGATTGTTGCAGGGGGACTTGCCTGTTCATATATTTCTCTCACATTCATTGGCCCCTCTGGAGAAGGGCTGTACTGTACCTTGGAATAAAGTTCAGCTCTCCCTGCTGAATTCCCCTCAACAAAGGCTGGGCTGTAAGCATGACTCCTGCACTCCATTTACTTAATAAAGCTGGCAGCTCTGTCTTGGGAGCGTGAGCACTTGACTTAAATATTGCATAAAAAAATAGCAGCACAAATACTCAGGAGAAGAGGGGAAACCAAAAAGCAGTTCCAGCAACATGGAATGAAACTTGAGTCAAATTCTTTCTGCTGGAGATCTGGCCTAGAAGCAATGCTTTTTTACAGGGTAAGGTAAGGTGCTTTTGTCATAACAAGATCCAACAGAAGCAAATGCCCTAATTAAAAGTTATGATGCACTGAAGGTGCTCCTGTCTACTGAGGAGTTTGCTGAGAATGGAAAAGCAAAACTTCTGCTTGTGACTAATCATGTGGAACAGGTTTCCTTGCTGTGCATTTAACAAAACAGATAGTGAGACATGACAATTGCTTTGCTCACAAATCTTAGCAACTGGTGCCTCTCATCTGCTCTTATAGCAGAACAAATACACTGTTGTTCTCCCCATTATTTCTGTGTCCTTTTTGCCACCCCAGCAGAAAAAAAAAAACAAACATGTTACCACAAAGCATCAGTAATATCTGCTTTGCCAAATGGGGTTCAAGGAAGAATATATATAAATGCCTTTTATTCTGGGGCTGGATTGAGCTGTTGGAGTCAACTCTTTGTCTACACAGGATCACTCCAGGATTAGCTAAAATAAATTCAGATTCTCCTTTTGCCATCACTAAAAGGATGCAGAAGCCAAGTAGAAATGTAACAGTCAGGCTTATTTCCTGTTATCCCCCGTCTGGTCCAACAAAGACTGGAACAATTTTGCCTAATACAAACAGTCAGTGGTGCATTTGAAATTTCCATTTAGAGTGATTTCAGACTGTAAGTCCATTATGCTTCTACGAGACTCATGCTCTTAAATTAGTAAGGATTTAAAAAGAAAGCAGCTTGCTGCCATATCCCAGTATAAACTCAGAAGCACCATAATTGTCCTTTCAGCATCTCTGCAATTGAAGCATTTTCCTTTCTTTTATTGAATTCTGCAGTTCACAATAAGAGAGTAAAAGTTTTCTCTAACCTGAACTAACGAACCATAAATCATTTAAAGCATGCAAACGCAGTTCAGAGAAAGGGAAAAATCAATTGCAACTCATTAAGTTTCCAAAGTAGATTTCTCTGTATGATGTTCTTCAGCTCTCCTTTTCACAAAACATGCTCTTGTTCAATAATTAAACAAAAGAAAAGAAAAAAATAATATTATTTTGTTTCATCATATTAAGTGATAAGCAGCAGCCAGGAAAAGGGAAGAAGGCCCAGAGAGTGGAAGAAAAAAACTCATTATTTCTGTTTGAGAATATTTCATACACATCTTCTCTCACAAAAATATTTTCTAACTTCCCCAAAGGCACTAATTAATATGGTTCCATTAAGCTTATTAAAAAAACCTGCTAGTATTACGAAACGAAATTAACCCATCAAGACACCCAATAGGAAAATTATGACAAATTATGTTAACTTTGGTCTATTCTTCCTCTACTGCAGGACAAGAGTTCTGAAAAACCACATGTTGGCAATAAGAAACTTAACATTAAATTGTGCAAATAAGGTTAATTCTACTGAAACTTTTCCCTCAGATTATGATCTCTCCTCCAGCAATATATTCTATTTCTTTAATTTGCATCACACATCTACTTGTAAATATTAAAACTGGGTCTCCATGCTCCTGTGGAAAGATGAGTTGGGGTCGCAGGCTCACTGCGTACTCAGGTGTTGTACGTGCCTTTTTTCTGTTTAGCCTCTCCTAATTTTGAAACAAGATACTTCATCCTATTCAAGAAACTTGAACTTATGCATGCTGGCAAACATTTGCCCCATACCAGGTCTCCTTTTTGGAGCTGACAAACTGTCATGAGCTGCCTTTGAAAATGCTCATCTAAACAAGCACTTTCCAGTGTTTAGCCCTAAAATTTGGGTCCTTGATAAAGATTAAACAAAAGAGATTTGATTTTCATAAGACACATTACCTTCAGAGACTTGGAGACCCTTGTTGCAAAATCCAGAGCAAAGTACCTAAAGCCGACGACTGCTCTTTAAATTCCTGAATGTAACCAGAGTTTACGATATGAACTAATGAGAAACATTTGGCAGCAAGTTACATTTGTATTGGTTCAATGTGGTTAATAGCTAAAGAAATAGTGGTTGTGTAAAAATAACAGTTACATAAAAATAATGGATCCCACGTATTATTTTGATAGCACACAGTTTGCAGAGCAGGGTAAGTTTTGGCCTTACTGAAGAGAAGTCAGTGTTTTGCTTATGAAATTACTGACCTTAGTGCCTCTGTTACTAGAGAGAGAAAAACCTGAAGATTACTCCCAAACTCTTCAACTCTGCTCCAGCTGAGGACATTCAAACCATGTCTGGCAGCCCAACACAAATCTAAGAAACTACCCTTCAAGTTTTAATTGATCTATTTTCCCATATATGTAATTATGTAAACTGCCTTACCTTGCTCAAGGCTTACTGTAGTGTATAAACATCTAGTTTATATACATGATGTTTCCTTCAGCTTAACAGTCATTCATGAGGAAATTGTATCCAATAAAACAGTACTCTAAAAGAGTAAACCTCCAGGGACTAAAGTTTAATGGACCGTGTGGAAAGAGGAGTACACCCAAATTGATAGGGCAGATTCTGATCAATTTATGAGTAATTTAGCTAATAAACACAAAGATTTATACATCTCACAGACATTTGCAGGCAGAAAAGGTCATCTCAAGAGCACAAATTTTGTACTGGTAAATATAAGTTTAAGCTACGTTTAAAAAAACACCAAAGATTCTTTTTTAATATGTAGACAGTAAAAACAGAATAAAAGCTGTGAATTTAGCCCTATGCAAGTATGTTCTGTCTGAAATAATTTCATTAAATACAGGGAGTGAGCAGTAGTCTGACCACAGCAGACGCTGCAGTGATTAGTTTTCTTTCTGCTTTAAACAAACTTTTCCATAGTGGAATACAAGCACTAAGAAGCTGACTCTGCTCTGAAAAGGGGCTGGTTATAAAGATAAGAGATCTCCTGCATCAAATGACACAACACTCATCTTCATAGCTTCAGAGGTCAGCAAGAGATAAGGCAGGATTTAGAAAGAGGTGCTGCTGCTTTACAGAGCAATGATAACAACACATTCATACCAAGGCGTATTCTCACCATAAATTTTCTGACTGGAAGGTTGGAGATAACAAAGAAATCATCTTTTAGGAAGTTTAAACTACTCTGTGCTTTCCTGTTATTCATTCTGTGCAGAAAAGACTTGCAACATAATCTCCTGGACATACAAGTACCAACATTTTATGATCATTTATGTCAAATTGCTGCAATATCACAGCTAGTGTCATCTCTGAACTTGGCTCAGAAAATTATTTTTCCAGAGCTTACTCTTCCTCGGCAAGCTGAATACACTCAGCTCTAAAATCAGATCTGCTTATAGAGGAGCTCTGCTCTTCAAATGGGAGAGTAAGCAAACTTCAGCAAATGCAAACCATGAAGTAGGTAAAAGGTGGCAATATGGTGCAAAAAAAAGTCATGTTTCAAGCTCTCAAGGGTACTGCAGAGAAGGTTGTCGTTTCAATCAGCTTTGCAGTGGCTCTGTCTATCTTTTGTATGAAAACACAGGAATGCCATTAAATTTCCGTCTCCTTTCAATATCCTCATGGCCTCTGGTCTTCCTGTGTGGCTGCTGTGCTGTTCTAATCCATTATCCCAGCTTCATTGTACCTGGATCTGCTCAGGAAGTTCAGCAGTGTTGAACAGTTAATAGTGCCTGCAAGGTGCTTGTACAGCTTTATTTACTGAGATGCATTTTTCTGTTTCAGCATTAGATCCAGATCATTTAACCAACAAAAAAAATGCAAAAGCCACCAGATGCTATGTTGTGCTAGTGACTGATTACCAAAGAACATGACAGACATTTAATTTCTGAGGGTATTGGGAAAGATTCAAGGAGTGGGCTAAGCAAGGAGTAAGACTAAGAATTCACGAAATTCAGAAGAAATAACTGTTTTGCTTTTTGGAGGAATGTTATAAGCTATTCCTAAAGGCAGAACATCAAATGACAGCATTGCTGAGGCTGGAAGGAAGCCCTGGAGACTTCCAAAGTCCATTACAAATCTCTGCTCAGAGCATGGGCAGCTGAAGTAGATTGTTCGGGACGTTGCCCAGTTAGGTTTTGAGTATCTCAAAAGGTGGGAACCCCACAACCTCTCTTGGAAACCTCTGCAGTGTTTTATCATCCTCAAGGTAAAGTTTTTCATTAAGTTTGCATAGAACTTTCTGTATTTCAGTCTGTGTCCTTTGCCTCTTGTTCAGTCACTGGGCACCAGTGAGAGACTCTCTGCTCTGGACAGCAGTCTTCCAGCTCTCCTTCTTGGATGCTTTCCTTTCTCAATGACAAACGAACTGGCACATCTCCTAAACATCAAACATGTTTATTAAGCTCAGTTCTTAGCAAGGAATTTGTATTGAAATGTGCCCTTTAAGCAAAGTAAGCAAAGTTAAATTCAGATCACTGAAAAATTCTTGGCAGTTGGCAGCCAATATTTAGCAGCTTTGATTCAGATATTGCTAAGTGACCATCTCCCAAGGCATTCAGCAGACATGGAAGATAATCTGAATTCCTCCCAGGAGATGCTCAGAAACATCATGAGACTTCTTCTTAATGATGGGGATTAGATGGGACACTAGCTGCAAGATCATACTCACTCTAACAACATCAGGCACTTGGAGATACAGGGATACAACACACCCACACACGAACTATTAGGTCACTGAAACTGGCATTAATCTTCTGCTGTTGATCTCATTCTACTGAGACTATGTCAGATGGATAAGTTTGCTGCAGCCCACCTAATTTAACCTGAAAAATGCTTTAGAGGGTCTACAAAAAAAGTGTAAGTCGTCTAAAGATTTGGAAAACTCTTGGAAAAAAAACCCAAAACTTATTTGTACTTGCTATACTGTGCTATACAGTCTGCAGACGAACACAGAACTGCCATGCTCTGAAGGTGCTGTAGCACTATGCTACAGCCCCTCTACTTTATAAACTCAAGCACTGCTGTTACTGCCCAAATCTTGCAGCTGCTAAGTGAAACAGAGGAGCCAGAGAAGACCATGGGGTCCTTGTCATTTTCTATAATTTAATTTTTATATAACCTAGGTGGTAGCTCAAGCACAGGCTGTGGCAAATTTCAGCTTTTCTTTCTTTGCCTCACAACTGTTCCAGCAGCTGTATTACATAGTGATTCTGATTATTTCACAAATGCATAGGAGCTAATTTCAGAGTTCATCCTTCAGGCTTAATGTCCCTGGAGTTCTCTCTGGGCAAGTCATTTATCCTTTATAAGGTTTCTTGTTTATTGCCTGACAAAGAACCTAGTCTTGCTGACACAGCTGATAATTCATAGCAGCTGGAATACCTTGGCAGAAGCTTTTCTCACCTCTGTTCCCCACAGTGGGGATTCACTTACTGATGGGCAACTCTATAAACACTGAACTGAAGGAAGAACAGAAATGTTTATTTCACTTTTCACTTCTCTCTCTCTGCCTCTTCAGCACTGTGGTCACTTCCCTCCTCATCAGTACTTAAAAGAACAGTCTCATTTTTATTTGAAATAATTTTTGCTGAAAGTATTCAAATACATTTTACTGTGTTGCATTCTAAAAAAAAAAAAAAAGGTAAAGAATAAAAAGTTACTTCACAAATGTTAAAATGCACTTTGATTTTTCAAGGTCTGAAGATTTTTCTATCATTCTAGAGCATGGAAATATTAAAAAAAAAAAAAAAGGGTTTTAACTTTGATTTGGTTTGGAAATAATTTTAAAATATCATAAAATCTTGTCACAAGGGGAGCATTTTCCACAAAATAATAGTATATTATTTCAGTCTGCAGGTAGGAAACAGATAATAACGAAATGATTTTACAATGTCACACACAAATGTGGTGACAGACCCTCCAGTAAAGCTACAGGTAAAAGACTGTTCAAGGTTTAAGGCTTTAATTCTAGGCTGCAGAATCTGAGTGATTTGACAGGACTCTGGCTTAAAACCACTTGTTAATGCAAGGATCATGGCTTTGCTTTTCCAAATAAAGGTTTAAAATTCATAGAACCACAGAATGGTTTAGGTTGAAAGGGACCTTAAATATCATCTAGTTCCAGCTACCCTGCCCTGGGCAGGGACACCTTCCACTGGACCAGGTGTTACCTCCCTTACTCTCAAGAAAGAAACTGTGCCTGGAACTCTCCTCTATTTTAAAGTATTTGAGCAAATATAAGAAGACAACAGAAGGAAAACAGGGAGGCCTGTATGGGAGGCTGCTGCACTTAAAATTCACACAGCACAAAACCCACAACTGTAGAAGAGTGCACACAGAGCAGCTTGGGAAATCACACAGAAAACTTCTCCTGAATATCTCTATTTACAACTGCTTTAGGAAGATTAATCAGGTATTATGGGATGTACCAAAATAAGTCAATTTCACAGTTATACAAAAATGGAGACAGTGATAAATTTAGTTTAAATAAAATAGTGTAATAAATCAACTTGCTCAATGAGAAGACTGTACTGAATAATTTCAAAGCTGAGTTTTGTCAGAGACAAAACTTGCATATCTCCATTTCTGAATACACCTGAAATGACTCCTGTATTTTGTAATTCTCTGACATTTAAATTCATGTGCAGGTCACTCCAGATTTTACTTATACAGTATTATATAAATAGTAAATATATAAAATAATGTACACATTGTGCTAATGACCTCTCTCTAAATTCGATTCAAGTGAAGAAGAGTTTATATGTTTTGGTTGTAAATTCATTATAAATTCTTTTCCTATAACCATCCCCTGGAGTCATATTTCCTACAGGCATTTATAAGGTAAAAGGAATGCATACCAGCTGAAATTGAGATGAATGATACTTATGACACTGCCTGTACACAATACATTACTTCCAATATAAAACTAATCAAATTATGAAGGGGATAATGTTTAGCTAGAGTTTTGGGAACTCAGGAAGAGTAAGGCAAGACTGTATACATGCTTTAATGGAGAGCAAGTATGTTAAGATCACATCAAGAGGTGCTGCTTACCAGATCAGACTGAGCTTCTTGTTTGAAGCAGAGACTTGTGAGGACGCAAATGATGATCGTAGGGCAAATTCTGCCCTTAAATTCCCCCTTAGGACACTCTGATTTTATGACACACTCCACTGGCACTGCTGATAGACCCACCAAACCACGCCTGGGTGCTGGTATGTACAAATATTGAGCCCATTGATTTCAATGACAAGAGGACGAGCACAGATTCACAAACCAAAACTGTTTCCAGTACTTAACTTCTGGTGATTAAAAATGGGTTGCTAATTTACACCTTGCTATGAGGTCTCATACAAAATGAAATATTGAGGATTGCCCAAAATGATTAATAGATCCCACTGATTTAAAAGTTTAAAGGGAGATGTGGATTTTAAGTTTTAAAGCGTATCCTCAAAATTAACGAATACTGGTACAATTAGCAGCCTCCATTTCCCCTCAAAGACTTTATCAACTTCTTGTCACCTTACAGCTGCCTTGAGAAGATAAAGGCATTGATATATGAGAAGCACACGTGTACTTCAATGAAGCACAGCACTGAAAAGGCCATGAGGAAATAAAAAAATCTGAATTTACAAAGAGAATTAGAAGATCAGTAAATAAGTCGTGGTGATACCCATTGAATAATGAGAATAAAAGGAAACACTGAATAGCTACTCATTTAGTGAGACACATTCATCCAGTGCACTGAATGAGGTAGGAGTCCCACAGAGAAAACAGTGTGTGATCAGTTAATTAAAGACTGTATCGTAATGCATGCACACAAGGAAGCCAAATTAAACTTGCACAGAGCTATCAGTGTAGCATTTCCTAACTTTTACGCATTTGACTTTGTAACCTTTACACTCTTTTAAAGGCAATTTTTGTTTTGCTTCTTTTAACATAGTCATTGATATACATTAGCCATGAAAAACTTATTTTATTCTTAGTGATCTAGCATTCATGTAGCTTAGCAGCAGCTTTCCAAACACTGTGGAAATGTGGTTAGGTAATGCAGGCAATCAGCTATAGACTTGGTAAAAAGAGATTGGAAGTCTCATCTTAAAACTGTGAAAACATTCATTAAAATACTGACTCACATAAACCCATGCACATGCGTGCACAAAAATAAGATATCCACTTTTCCAACAAGTTCGTACCTAGCTTGATTTTCTAAGAGAATACAGTTTCTGTGATGATGGTGTTTGCTAATCTACCTGTGTGTTTGTTTGCCAGTCTCTGTCCTTCCAAATAATTCTGAATCTATTTGTAAATGGTAGAGCATTTGTAGAAAAAAACTAAAGGTACCAAAGATAACTAGTTTTTATAGATTTCATGAAAATTGATGACTAAGTTGAGATAAGACTCTAAATCAATGATCTGAAAAAATTTCAGGCAAAGCAAAGGCAAGCAGAACTTGGCCATTATGAACTCTGCTTTACAGCATAAATTATGGGAATCTACATGGTGATATGTGATATAAATAGGAAGTTATACAACTTCTCTTAGCAAGGGTTCTGTGTCCCTCACTGTTATCTCACTTCTTCATGGATTCATTCAAAACCTGAAAGAACTGGATATCCAGATATGGACTGCCCACAGAGTCATCCCCGTGCAGGGCATGCAAAGGATGTGGACATGAAAGGTGACCTTACAGTCATGCTTGGAACAAGGATCCTGCACAGACAAATGATGATGGTATGAAAGCCTGAAAGGGCTATATTCATGACTAGAAATCCACAGAAAAGTTTTTAGTCTTCTTTTTAGGCTGAGATCATGACTACAGGCCACAAACTAGAAAAGCTGGATGCAGGGTCTTAGGAGTAGATTTCATTTTCTCATGACATTTCAACACACCCAGGCTTTGCCATTTATTTTCCTGCATGTTATGTAAGACATTTCCATCCTTTTCTCTCCATTTCCTCCTGAATTTAATATCTTTTTTTTTTTTTTTTTTTTTTTGGTTACCTTTCTCTACTCTTCTCCACAGTCAAAAGGTCATTTTTCATATTTATTGCCTGGGCTTAGTTACAACCTCTGAGCTAGTAAGCTGATTCATATCTTCAAACCTCACCTTAGAGAGCTCTCTTTCTCAAATTTAAATCAGCTTCCCACTGCAAAGTGTTTTTTAATAACATGTGCAAAGGGAGTTTTTACTTTAGAAGCTGGTTGGAGCTGCACTGTGCATACAGACAGAAGTTAGGATTGCAAGTGAAAGAAGAAGTAGTCAATCCACTGATACATTTTTAAAGATTTGATTCTTTTTTTCCCATCAAATCTAACACAAGTCCTATGTAAATAAGGCCTATACAGTTGTGTTATGTGGTCCAGTTGTGAATGTCAACTACACATGACATAGTTTGAAGTCCTAACCTGCTAACAGGGAGTGGAACTGCCTTTTTGCAAGAGGTGTCCAAAGAGTATAGATATGTAAGGGGCCAAAAACCACTTTAATCCTTGCAATTCCAACCTTCAACAAAATACCACAATAATTTTAAAACTCTCACTCCAGAAAGAAGAAATAAATTCAGAAACTAATCAGGAACCTGATAATTAGCCATTATCTGCTTTGAAGCAATTTTTCAGTGATGGCTCTGTCTTTCACAGAATACAGCTCCACTGGTTAGTTTTCTGACATGCCTGCTACAATGTTTTAATTGAAAACTCTTTGTTAGTTCTGAAATAAGTTTTATAAGCACTGATGAACTTCAACTCCAATTCTTTGGTTTGAGCAAAGAAGATTAAAATACCATTTCTATATTCTTTGCAGAATAAGAAGCAATTTTTAGTGGTGTGGATGACAGGAGATATCATGATCAGACCTTGAAATAATCCCTTCTTCTACTAGTTGAATTTAAAGTCCCTGAAGTCAGGTAAGACATTAATGAGTTCTGTATCCTGGTTCAGATGGACAAAAAGTTTTGGTTAAAAAATAGTATTATAGGAATATATGCTGACAAAAAGAAATTAACATTTGGACCTGATTTCTGTGAGACAGCACATGCCCAATCCAAAAATGTTAATTGTAGGGGGGAAAAAATGAGCTTTGATTTAGAATCTGCAAAGTTTCATATCGAAAAACTATATAGGAACAAAAATTAAAATGAATATAGAAATACAAAAAATTATTCTATAAAATTAAAAATTATAAGTTACATATCAATTAAAAAAAAAAGGCAAATAGAACCTTCCACTAAGATAATTGAAATAAAAACCTTAGTCCTCTGCACAATAGAAACAGTGACCAAATCTTACGTATCAAAACTTATTCTATTTTTAATTTAGTTTATATGTCATGAGCAACGAGAAATGAGAAAGGGTTATCTATTAACATCTTAATGGGAAAGAAAAATAAAATAAGAACAGGAAAGGTAATGAAAAGAAAAAAAACCATCACAACAAACAACGAAACATCAGCTATGATATAAGAGAAATGAGTGATGAATAATAAATGTTGATTTGATATACAAAAATGATTTTTTTATATCAAAAAGGGCAAATCACAGCAGATTCTAGTTGAGTAAAATGATTAATAACACAATTTCAAATCACAGATACTCTGTCTGGATATAAATAGGTCAAATTTTCCAGAGTTGAGATGTTACAAATATACAAATGTGTGCCCTCGTGGCAGAGATAAACTAGAGACAAACATGTCATTCACAATAACACATCATTGCTGCTTGTTACGGTGTCTTTGTCCTTATTCTGTACTAGGGGCACGATTAGAGGGAATAATACAGAGACAAAGCTTACAGGGGGGTTGGGCCAGCGTTACCAGGCAGTATTGTAAAAAAAGAAAAAAGCTGTTTTCAGCTCATCCCATTTGATCTCATAATTAGGTGCTCTGCTCTTCTGTGTCTGACAGAAGCTTTCATGGGGTTCAGGTGACGGATGGCACAAACAGCCCCCAGAGGAGCTGTGTGCAGCCCTCCAGGGCTCCTCCATCCCCATGGTCAGCTGTGGACAGGAGGCTGTCACTGTTTCCAGCTCACAAATGAGGGGAATAAAGACATCCACAATAAAGAATCCTACCTTCAGGGAGCTGAGAAGACTAATATTTTTTTTTTGACATTTCTATCGATAATTCCCACTGTGGCACAAAGGTTAACAAACCCCTGCGACAACAGGGACAATATGCTCTGATGTCTGAAACAACAGGGCTGTCCTGTTGCACGGTGAAATAACTTGCCATTAGGGAGAAGAGAGACTGATGGAATAGAAATCTATAAGAACAAACAAGTAAAACACACAAAAATTGGTGTATCAGCTACTACTGATGGGAAAAGGACACAAAGGAAAGATAAGAGCCTGAGTGTTCAAGCCCTATTTTGAAACCATAGTAATATTTTCCATCCACTAGTCCCAATACACTTTAGAAATCATTCCCTAATATAACAGAAATCTTCATTAAGTAATAAATCTTCATAATACAGTATCAGACAAAATGCTTAAGTCTATCTCATCTATTCCAGACCATTACTGAGTTAAGGCATAACTTTGTCATATCTTATATATGAGGCCTAAATAGCTCTTCAATACCCCCAGCACTGGGCACTCCATAAATTTCTTCCACTGCAGTTCTTGTTACTGGAGTTTTTCCCAGAGTTTAAGAAAACTTCCAAGCATGAATTTGGGTCTGTTTCTGTTTCAGATGGATATTTTTCCTCCAGTTTCCAATAACCTTGTAAGTCCTTGAAGGATACTATCACATCCCCTAACATTTTCTCATCATTAAGTTAGCCAGCCTCAATTCATATTTATCTTTCCACGACACATTTTTAGGTCGTGTTTTCTTACACGTCAGTCATTTTCATTTCTGTTTCATATACTATAGCTTACTCCACATTTTTTTTTAAGTAAGGTGTTAAAAAAATGATGCAGAAGTTTCAACAGAATTTTCCAAAACTTAATTTTGACCTTTACAACTTATTGTCATACTGAAGTCTATGTGTGCATGTGGATGTGCACATATACCTAACATGTATAGAGAGTATATCCTAAACAACAGTAAAGCTGGGAAAACTGACTATGCCAATTGAGGCTGTGTCCTTTACACATCTGAGAAACAAAAAGCACTTGAATGGTCAAAATATTACATAGACCATCATGCATTATTATATACACCACGGATGCAGATGCATGTTGTCTATCAACCAGAGGAGGAAGGTAATGAGTTACCAGACTGGAAAAGCTAATTTCATGGGGTTTTTTGAGGAAGGTTAACCCTCAGTTCAACAGCCTTCTCATTTACATAAGTGCAGTACCTGTCAGTTCATTAGCAGGTTATTAATAACACAGGGATGGAAAGGAGGGTTGTAAAAATCTCAGTGAAACAAAAGAGGCTTAGCTTCTTCTTGTAAATTTATGTGAAAGTTTGACAACACTCAAAGTCATAGGTCAAAAATTATCCTAAGGAGGAGTCAGAGTTCACCTACATTACACTTAGAATAGTCTCACATGAATTAACACAATCAAATCAGTGCAGATTTATAAGTAATGTTTACAGAATATGCTTTTAAAGTAGAGTAAAATCCCTGAGAACACGTTATTTTAACACTGCACATACAACACTGTGTCTCCTCGTGGGCATGTGAACTAATGTCAGGGATTTAAAAGATTGAAACAGAGTGAACTGATGCTTCATGCAGTAAATCTGAGGTCAACAAGAGCATTCCCTTTGCCTATCAGGTGTCATAATCAACCTCAAACCTGCTGTTCAGGCATCACCAACCAGCTTGTGTTGTCCAAGTGACATGTAGGAGCCACAGAGGTACTAGAAGTTGCTGTAGTAGTCAGATGATGGAGCTGAAAAATCTAAAGTTAAAATTACACAATTTCTGTGAATCTCAGGATGTCTCTTGTCTCATCTTGTCTAGAAAAGAACAAATTTGCAATCCACTCTCAAATGCCAGTCCTACTGGCAGATCCTAGCGGTTGTCCAACACCCACCTACATGGGTAGGAACCTTTTTGAGTGGTTTTCAGACAGGATTTTGATGGGTATAGGAAGGCAAAACAGATACTCAGATAATTCTTTTCGAAATGAAGAGTTTTCTCCATTTCAAAACAGAAAGCACTTTACTTTGGGTTAAATAGAAAAACACTCCTTGATCAGTCAGGAGTTGTCAGTGAGCAAACTTCCAAATTTCTTTCTAATGATATTGATGAAAACTCTCAGAGCATGGTGTATTAGGATGATACAGACAATATGCAGGAGATATAAATTACTTATTGTTCAAAATAAACCCAGAAATGGTGAAAGAAAGTCCTAGCTTGAAGTCTCTTATCATGGGCGGTGCATGACCTTTGATGTCTTTTATCTGAAATCCAACTGCTGTTGTAATTTAAAATCTGTAAGCACTCATTGTTTTTGTGATCATTTTAATGTTGTGCACAACACTGACAGATAGAATAAGCACGTTTTCATTTTCTGGGAAAGAACAACATTCTACAAGGTCTTTGTATCACGACTGTCTAGGCAGTTTCTGACCAGTCAGTTCCACTGACAAATGTGTTAAGAACGGAAACTCCACTGTAGACAAATTTCAGTCCTGCATTTTATCTTTGCCAGGTATCCACCTGAGTACAATAGCACCCAACCACACCAGAACAAGGCCATACAATGATAAATAAGATCTCCTTCCCAAAAAGGCAGACACTACAGCTCAAGTATGAATGCCCTCCTCCCAGACAGTCAATCTGCAGGCTACTACAGAATCAGCTGGCAATTACTAAGAGCTTTTTGACTAAATAGAACTGACAGCACATGATGTCACAAATAACTTTTGAGATAATAAATTAAAGGGCATTAAGAATCAATGGAGACTAATGAGGAAAAAAACCCAGTGCCTCCCTACACACACATGCTCAGTGTCTAGTTTAGTCTTCTCATTCATGTTCATGAGGCAAAATAACATAAATTCTGCTGTCCATGATGCTTCCTGTATTATTGCAAAACTAAGTCTTAATACCTTGCTCCTTTATGTGTCTCCTCAGCCCCATAAAATACTTATTTCTCAAGTTTTGAGTGACTCCCATGCTCTCATGTCTCAGGTTTGTAACTCAGGCTTACGGTATTCTACTTTGGAAAGGTGACAGACCATGAGATGGGCCTGCTCCCATCTCTGGAGAGGCTGGCCTTGAAGCAGCTGTGGGCTATCCAGGAATGGTTTAGTGTAGATATCATCTCAGCACTCCTCCTCATTGTGTGCCAATGAGATGTTACCATTGGATTCATGTAAAGTGTGCTTTGAAATATCAACTGGAATTGATAGGGAGAGTGAATGAGTGGTATTATGTCCCCTGTAGAGATCCACAGAGTTGCTTCCAGATTTCATTGTTATGTTGGTAAAAACAACAAAAATGGTTCCTACTGGGCCACAGTTGGGACCCCTCTGTCAGTGTCCTGCAGGACAGGGGAGTATCCCCCCTAGCTCTAATCCCAGGTTACGTGGCAGGACACATCCTTAGTGCACATGGCACACAAGGAAGTGGGGGATACACAAACAGACATGAGGAACTCTTGAGGAGAGCCCTTGGGAACATTCCCAAGCTGCTCATCACCAAATCCCTTGGATGAACAGGTTAAGGAGCTGCAGTGAGCCTCAGGGAGGAGAAATTGCAGAGCAGTGGTAGCACCACTCTGGCAAGAGCAACAGAGCATCAGCTGGGAGGCAAGAGATGGCAGCTGAGGGGATGTAAGACCCCGTAGGTCTCATGACCAATGAAAGCCTATGTTTCTCTCTTGCACCTTCTCATCCCACTCACAATGTTGGCTTCAATATCCCTTCATGTGTCTGCTTCTATGGTTACTCTGCAGTTGTACATGAACAATTCTTCTTTTCAAAAAGGTGAAGAGATCCACAGTGTCATCTTGGTCAGTTGGGAAAAGGATATTTGGTGTGCACTACTCCTTGCAAGAAATACTTTTCCACAGATGTGGGGAGCCTGGCCTCTAACAACACTTACTCCAAATCAGACTGAAGGTCCCTCCAGGCTAGCATCAAGCTCTGGCAATGGCAGACAGCTGGTGCCCAGGGAGAAGTGTAGGAGCATGGCAAGAGTGCACTGAAAGTCACCAGAGTACCTCCAGGCTCCAGCAAACTGTGGTTCAGGGATCTCCTGGGAAAGGCTGAGAGTGCTGGGTGGATTTCTCTTGTGTGGATTGGTTCACTTGCCTTTTGAGCAAAACTTGCATCATTTCCAGGCTCCTGTGGCCAGGTGTGTAGCTTGTCTGTATGTAGCATGAAGGGACCACCTCCTCCTGCTTGAACTTGAATTCTAAAAGAATCAAAGCTGGTTGCACTGGCTCAGTGCCATCAGCCATATGCCTCCTAAAGCTGGGTGCTCTCATGCTGATTGTGAATATGGTGTTACTACATCAAAACAGATTTGAGTTCTGTCATTGTACAGCCTTCCTACATGTGAGTGCCTGAAAACATTTGGTCACAGATCTCAAGTTCTGCAAAAGGCAACTGAGGAACAGACCATACAGGAGCTAAGCAAAAATACAGCAGCAGCTAATAAAAAACACAGCTTAATTAACATTTTCAGAAACATTCCTTGTGGCAAGTCTATAAAAAAGCTAGGAAGAGACTGCAGATGCTCCGGTTTCCTCATCTGTTTTCTGTGTTAGAAATAGTTGCCCTTGTTGGCAAGGAGCAACTTGCTTCAAGTCCCACAAGGGTTCAGCAGCTTGTGCTTGAAACACTTTCCTCACCTTAGAATTCTTTAATGCTCAGTTTTCTCTGTTTTGGGACAAATATTCCTAAAACTAATTTTTTTTTCCCCAAACAAAAGCCAGAAACCTCTTATGAGATTAATTCCTTTCCCCTGCTTACCCCTACGCAGCCCTCATCATACCAGTATCTCCCAGCAGCCTTACTAATATATTTGGAAATAGGCCTAGTTATGCATTTAGTAAATCAAAGTAGAAAACTTTGGTTGAGAAACCTTCAGCTGCACATGTCGGTAATTCATAATTCATTCAAGTCCTACAGGCTTTCCTTGTCCGTTTGCTGGATGTTTTCTAGAACAATCACGGCCTTACCACATGTAAGCCATCATGCTGAGTTTTCCTCAGTAGTGCAGACTCTGGCATAGTGAGAGATGAGCTGGCTGCAGTAGGAACAAGACCTATTTGCCAAAATGAGTCTACAACCAGTAAATAGCAAGCCCCAGAATTTTTGCCTAAAAATATTATGATATTATCATGCCAGGTAGATTTTGGGTTATAGGGGAAAAATGGGAAAAAAAAAAAAAAAGAGAGGTAATTTTTCACTAAGCCAAAAGAGGAGCCTCAAGTTTAAGCTTTGGGAGAAGCAGAAACAGACACAGTCTGTTTTAATATGCACACCTTCAGCGAGAGGGAACTTGGACACTGGTGCAAACATACACTCTCAGAATCTTAATTTGCACTTAATTTCTGAATGAGAAAAAACAAACCAAATCTCCCTCCTTTTAGACGTTAAATGCTTCCTAAATAAAGCATTTGAGTGTCCTGCTCCACTCAAGAGCTGCAATGCTGAAAGCAGCAGTCAGAGCCGAGCTGCCCTTCCCAAGAGCACCTACTGACGTGCTCCCATCTCGTGCTGGATCTTTTTTTATTATTTTGCAACTAGACCTGGCATTTTTGTTTGACATTTGATACTTTGCAGGAGTCATTTAACAAAGTGAAGCATCGCAGCATGCTATTACCTTACATCCCTAAATTGTATGTTTTAATGGATTTTATTCTGCTTCTGACCACAGTAGTTTTAGAAAACAGAAAAGGTCAGAGAGGGCCATTAAAACTGGCCCCTTTGCAATGTAATATCTCATCTTTCAATCTACAGTGCTTCAAATACCAGGCAGATATTTACTGCTCTTCATCTGTATCAAACCGTAACAGCTCAGAAAGAAACTCTCCAGTATAGGAACCAATTAGAAATAGCACACAATGAAAAGTATCTTTTTCTGCATTTTAATTTCCTAAAGTGTTAGCAGTAACCTGAGAATTTCCAAAGAGGGAACACATCAGCATGATACTTGAAGTTTCATTACTTTTTTCATCATTCTACAGAGAACTTTTTGGCTTCAAGCACCGCCAACACAAAATTACCCAACACTGAGGTTAGGTTTGGTTCTTTTGAACAGCCATGTGTTACTGAATGATAAAAGAAACCCAAGCTATCAGTACATTATTTTTGAAACACTGTAGTGTGCTCATACTGAATGTTTTCCATTGTGCTGCCCTCACACTATTACAAGCCAAGTAAGACATTGTGCCGCTGCAGATGTGTCATTATAAACCCCCGCGTTTCTGAATTCTAGAGATGAAAACGAAATACTGATATTCAAAGAGCGCCTTTTATGCACTGACAGCTATTAAACCCCTTTCTCTGTTCCAGGGTGACAGCTCTACTAATGAAGAGGTGGTACAGCACAGCGCAAGAGTACCAATGGAACTTTCTTCCATCGGGCAACTTCTCTCCTCTGAAGCATTTATTTATCCTCTGTGCAACAGTTTATTTTTGTGAAAATGAGTGTATAAACAAGTGAAATCCCTCCTTGGACATTAGACTAGAGAGTGAAACAACTCTTTTGATATCTAGGGAAACAAAAGGCTCTAAACTGAAGATGAAGAACATCCTTTGAGCCTTTGGTTTTGGTTTTTTTTATAAAGACAAACCTGGGTGAGTTACCATTTTGCCTTCATCCACAGCAATTATTACCTGCAGTGGTTCATTGGACTGTGGGAGAAGGGATAGTCACAACAACCAGGTAAGAAAACTTGTCTATAAAACAAAGCTCAGAGGCAGGAGGTATGAATCCAAAATGAGCCTCTGCTCACAAGCAACTCCAAGCATGTAATTTCCCCCCACCAGTCCTATTTCCAAAATTTTGATCACACCCTTTCCAGGAATTCCAAACATTTTAAACTAACTGAATTTTTTAACTTATTTTAAGCATTTCTTTTACCACATAAGTGCTTATATATATAAATATGAAGCTCTTTGACAGAATCCTGAAAATTTTGAGAATGTATGCATGTAGAAATGAATCATAATTTGATAGAAAATATGCTAGCAATGATGAGAACATATTGGAGTATCTACTGGAGCTCTGGAGAAATCAGAAGACAGGCCACCAGTTATTATTTAGTGTAACTCTGACAAACACCAAAGAACAAACTCAAAAAAGACTTATGAAGAACTGGCCTCATTTCTCTGCCTGGAAGTTATAGCACAGTTGAATTTGCCATTTGCCAGAACAAGGATGTTGAGGAACAGCCAAGCTCCGTTGAGGACACAGATTTTTGACCCATACACAACTGAGGCCGGGAGTGCTGAAGACCCTCTCTGCCTTACGCAGATCCATTGTTTTGGACACAGGAAAAAGTCTCCATAAAGCACTGGTAAAAAAAGGAAGGCCTGGGAGGAAAGTCAAAAGTGTAGGATGCGAATTCAGATAGAACTCAACATTTGAAAATACTCAGTTTCATTCAACAAAGTGAAATAGGAGACAAGATTTAAAGAATGTGCAATTTACGAGCATATGCAATAAAAATAGGGCAAAAAGGCTAACTAAAGTGACAATTTAATGGTCAAAATGAAAAAAACTGTGCAGTTTAACTAGTGGGAAATTTCCACACTCAGGAGAAAACATGAACAGGATAGAATCTATAGAAATCCAGCTGGATCTGGCCTGGGAGGAAATCTCAGCAGCAGCAATAACTTCCAGCAAATCAGATATCTCAGATAGGAAAGGATTTGGAAAGAGGACAGACCAGGATAAGGACAGCAATAAATGCACATTTTTGCAGCCCTGATCAGATGAGTTTCAGACTAACAGAAAGCAGCTGGCAGGAACATAAATAAGAAATAATCAGTGATGTTGTAGAGGTAGAGCAGATTTCTCCTCAAATGTTTCTTTGCTTTGCAGCCGTGAGCAGTAGCTGATCATATTAATAAATTGAAGCTTTAATGGATGTCAAAACAATATAGAAGATGAACTATTCCTGGTATGATTTTTAAGGCAGACTATTTAAATTTTAAACCTTCCATGACTAGGACCAATATCCAAATATTGAGTCATATTTTCAGATGTGCACTATAAGTAATATAGAATCATAGAAAAAAAAAAGAAAAAAAGACCTCCAAGATTATCAAGTCCAACCCTATAACAAAAGAACATAAAACTCATATTCACAGTGTGTCATTATTGAAGTCTGAAATGGTGTCCCCATTTTAGAGAAAACTCATGAAATTCAAGCTTGAATTTGAGATCTGAAGTCTGCACACTCCTACAAAATTTTGAAGTAGAACCAATTTACCTAGAGCAGAGGCTAAAGGGCACCTTCCACATCACATGTGGGAGGAGCACATTCTCATTTCTGGCAGTTTTTATGATCAACTGAAGAAAGAGAAGTTTCCTGTCCTGATTCCTAGGAATGCTGCCTGAAAAGAAAGATACTCTGTGTGTGTTTAAGGTGATTATACTTATTTTTGAAGTGTCTCTTTCAAACACTTGACAGTATTCTTGGCACCGAGGTAGAATTTAGAGTAGTGGCTCAAAAGCCTCACCTACATGCATTGTTTAACATAACAGCAACTTGACAGAGAGTTTCTTTTTTAAGGGAAAGCAATTTCCTCTGCACAGCTCAAGCACAATGGACACCAGTGGGGCTGGCACTGACATCTTCTGGCACTGCCCAGCGAGAAAGCAGCAACAAAATACATAATATAACAAAAGAAAACCCAGCCTAACTTTTAACAAATTGTTATTTTTCCTTTCTTTCAACGTGGGCCTTCTTTTGGTGGACAGAGATTTGCATTTATTGTTCTATAGGAGAAACACAGTTGTGTATGCCAGTGATAATGATCCTTTGACTCTGGTTTTGGAAAACTTTTAAACTAAGAAACAGTGCAAGAAACAGAAAGCACAACAGCTTGGTTACCTTGTTGATAAGGATTTGTTTGTGGTTTTTAGTGTTTCATGCAATTATTTTTTAAAATTCATCAAATCAGTCATCTTTAAATGTTTTCACTATGCCAATACATGAGTATGACATATCCAGTCTGAAATGGTCATGGAATCATAGATTAGATTGGAAGGAACCTTAAACATCATGTAGTTCCAATCCGCTGTCATGGGCAGATACACCTTCCACTAGACCAGGTTGCTCAAAACCTCATCCAAGCCAGCCTTGAGCACTTCCAGGGATTGGGAAAGGTGTGTGTGTACACAGGGATGCTCAGAAGCAGGTACATGTACCCCATGGGCACAGCCTGTGTGTAGGAGTGTGCACTTGCAGTTATAAAAGCAAAACCAGCAAACCTGTGTGATTCTGTGTGTTTTGGTTCCATTGTCATTGGCCTTGGTGTATGTTGGGGCTAAATCTGCTGAAGCTCTGAATCACTTCCAAACACGATCAATATACACCAGGTTTTGGCATAAATATTAAACAACAACACAGATAAATGTTGAGAGAGTAGGCTAGGAGCTCTGTAGAATTACAAGGATAATTTTTCATTGCCTCAGAAGCTCAGTTAATTAGTACCTGAAAACCTTTAAAATACACTTCAGAACAGAGCTGCTGTGGATACAATTTCTGGCTCTGTCTTACTGGACAAAAATGTACATAAACATAATATTTGGAATATATCTGTAGAGAGAGCCTGCAAAGAGGAAAAAGACATTTTTAAAGCCTGAGGTAAATTGTTTTTAACTTAGATAATCAGACTTTAAAGACAAATTTAATTGCATGTAGAGGTAAATACTTTTAAATTGAATTATAAAGCACTCGCTCAGCAACACCAAGTACAGGATTAGATTATTTTAAAAGATCTGGTACAATCTAAAAAATAAAAAAAAAATCTCAGTTTTTCATCACGGCAGAGATGACAAAGCCAAGCCTGGGGAGGAAGCTCTGTCTCAGACTGGCACTATGAACAGTAAAGTGTGACTGACCTACTTGTGCCATTTCCAGTAATTAAGTAGCACATCTGTCCTTCAAATGGTGCACAGTAATGAACAGTAAATCAGGAGAGAGTGCTGTCTTTATTAGACAGTCAGTCCGCAGACAGACTCATCACATCACTGCATTCTTTTAAGTAGGCAACAATTAGGGCAATTGCTGGGTGCTGCAGGCACCTCCTAAGCATGGCCAGGACCAGGTACATCCATAGCATTCATCCCTCTGTCCAGGAACTGGTTTTCCAACCTTGGTTGTATAGTTCACTATATCTCAAAATATAGTAGGATGAGCCATTCCAACTCCCTGTGACAGTGAGGAACTGCAGGCACTGAAGGGGCAATGCTCCTTGAAATGCAATACCCTTCCTAGGTATTCTCTATGATAAATGGAAGCAGATACTGCCATTTATTATTTAGATCACATTACTCCTTCAGGCACCAGTCAACATTCACTGTCTTTACCCAGCACAAGCATCTCTCACCCTACAGACCTGGAAATTTAAGCAGGTCAAGAGAGCTGTAAGAACTTTTCCACAAAAATCATTTACTCTCTTGAAAACTGTTTTAACACCCCTGAAATTTTTAATGAATTCGAGTCAAATCTGTCAGAAAGCCTGAATCAGGTAGACATTTCAAACATTTTAAAAGGATATTTTCCATTTCCAAAACCTGTATCAATACATGGCTCGACAAAAGACTATTTCAGTTTGAAATTTGTTTAAATTGAATTGTAGTAATGGGCTTTAAAATTTCCTAAATACCAATGTTTTATCTTTTTCTGATTAAATAGTTCAGTTCAGCTGAAAAGATCTAGGTATTCTAACTGCAGAGGTTTGGGATTTTTAATATAGAAAAATTTTATATTTAAGAAACAGACTTAATGGTATTGCAGCGAAAGAAGCATCAGAAAATGGAACTGCCTTCCCTGTGACTCTATGAAATTTTATATGCTATTGAAGGGAAAAAAAAGAAAAAGGTGAGGTATTGGACTATTTTTTTAAGATTTATTTTCTTGCTTGAAGGTTGCCCACAAAACTTCCATCCTGCTTGCACTTATATATGAAAATACCTTGAAGACCAGGAGCATTGCTATTAATCTGTCAATGACCAGAGCACTTTGAGGCAAACCCAGGGGTTCTGGAAAGACAAACAGACACAATCTCAAGAGTTTCTTCTTTGGTGAACAGTCTGAATGGCCCCTTTCAATTTGAGATTATATTTCTTTTATCCCTCTCCTATGCTTTCTCTAACAACTTTGGAAAAATCAGTGTGTTCCAGGAAAACACATAAGCAGATATAGTTAATTTTTGGCACTTAGGTACACTGACTGACTGCCTAAACCCTGAGGTTATTTGAATTTGGAAAAAAAGAAAACATTTGGATATAATAGCTATTAAATAAAAGTTGGCTACAGGAGAGAAGTGTAAGAGACTGTGAAGTAAACCTTAGAAATCAAATAACATCTTTGCTTTCCTCAATTTGCAAGTAAAGGATATGCTGCTTTTCTGAAACAAAAAGATGAGGAAAGTAAAAATTAAAATAAGAGAAAGCTAATGAGAACATTTAAAAGGGAAGAAACTGAGCAAATTTCTAGTGTGTGCAATAGAGCAAAGATTTAACTAAGGAATAGATGAACTTTACCCTTCCTCAGAAAAGTGAAAATACTGCTTGGATCAATAGTTTCACCTAATTTGTATAATCCACCCACATACCTAAGTAAACTGCTTGTAAAACAAATATTTTCTAAATAGGATACTGTCAGTCTGCTTTTTAAAGACTTGATGTAGTGAGTCCCCACACCTGTAATAAATACACCACAAAATACCCTATAAAATATACTTACATGAGAAAGCATGGGGCTGTTAAAGCAGTCTATGATGCCAGTACTATTTACATTAGACCAAAACCCATACTAATGGTAAGAATTGCTAACAGAAGACACATACATATGTAAAATACACATGAAAAGTTTAGGGCTTCATTATTATCTGAAGAAAAAAATTATTGTCTTGATGAGGAGTTAGAAATAAGACCAACTATGCATTATCTTCTGAAAGAATGCCACAAACCTTAGGTAAAAACTACATCACCGTATGTTAACATCCCATCTTTGTAATGCCTATTACAAATTTGTAATGCCTATTGTTCTTTACAGCAATAATATAAACTTTAAAAAATTTAAAATAACATTTTATTCTCTAGCTCATCCCCCTGTAATTACCTTTGCACAAACTTTCCCATAAGGACAGGAAATGTAATCTCCACAGCAAAAGGAGTCTCACCTGTTGCTGGATAAACTCTTCCTCTGCCCATCACGTTGAGCACTGCAAGCCAGTCTAAGTTTCCATCTACTAAATAACTTGGAATTGCCAAACTCCACTGCAGGAACAAGGGGCCCAAGGGAGCCGTTTCCCTCATGGAAGAGACAAGGATATCATTATGTTACAGATAAAACTACTGCAAAGGAACTCAGCATTTTCTCATAACCAATATGCTTTTTAAAAACAGGTTACCAACCAAGAGACAGAGGAGATTTTCTGGTACACACTCAGGCATCTTAATGTTCAGATTAAGAGCAATTCACCTTACTCAATGCAATTCCTCAGTCTGGATGTGTCACAGTCTCAAAGGAATTGACTATATTCAATATATTCTTTATGTGGGAGATCAAGGAGAACTTCACTGATTCTGGCAATAAAACACTGTCAGGCAGAGCAGTGCTGGGGCTGGTGGATGCTCAACACTCTGAGAGACCCCTGGAAGCCCTTCTTAATGGAAAACATATTATTATTTCAGAGCACCAATTACCCCTCACCCCACAGGACTTACAGCAGGGATCTGAGACTGGAAGAGATTATTCAGGCATTCAGACTTCACAATCCTTTTCTGGGATCAATTGACCTTCAGGCTCGTAACTTACTATCCACCCAAGCAGACTACAGTGTAACATCCATCTCACTCTAAATCTAGCTGTGCCATATGTAATTCCTTTTTTACTACAACACACAGTCATAGTCATCCTTATCAACAGGAAAAGTGATGTACAGCTTATTGTAGTGTTAAAAAAATATCCAGAGATTACTGTACAGCAATATCAGAGCATGAAAGAGATTTAAGATTGCTTTGCTTAAGCTTCACGAAAGGCAGACAACAATAACAATAAAAGGGTGGGGAAAACCTCCTCTCGTGGTGTTTTCTCAAGTGACACTTAAATATAAGAGTTCCAGTATTTCATCTAGGACAGACCAAACACTGAATGTGTAAAAATCACTGTACTTCTGAGGTAAAAACACCCCTGCAAAATGCTACCAGCTGTATGGAGGTCTCACTGTAGCTAATATTGCCACTACACCAGGCATAAATAAGGAATCCACTCAAGTACATGCTGATTGCTACAGATAGCACTACTTTATAAAAGCACAAAGCAGTAGTACAATATCACCTAATCTGCATCGGCCATGGATACTGAAGCTGAAAACTAACATGATAGAGAGAAAGAAACAGAGAAGAATATCTGCAGCTTCTCTACAAAAGCTATGTTTTAGTACAAATGCACCTCATGGGTTAGAACTAAAAGAGTGAAGTCCTTTGACCAGTCTACACAGGAAGTTCAGGCAACGCAATGTTTCCTTCTGGCCTTGGAGTCTCTGAAAAATGTCAATTCAGTTAGGCAGGTCTTGGGTCAAGTCCCAGGAGGACTGCAGTGTCTTGATAGTTATTTGTTGTAATACTTATGAAGAAGTCAATTGTAGACACATTCAGAATCAGAAACATTTCTCTTTTCCTTCCCAAATTTTGCATGCATTTTCGTGGGTTTCCAAAATTCATCAGATCCTCTGGCTACAAACTTCTGCTGATCATCTCTGAAAACTTGGCAGTTAGCAATTGTTTTGCTGCATTTAAGAGCAATAAATATACTTTGCTTTCTCTACTACTTATTCTTTCTGTTTATCCCAGAAAAATAATAAACACGGCTTTTAGTCACCCGAATGTGTGAATTTCAACTGGTACTATGAAGTAGCAGATGGCAGGAAAAGAGTGGAGGAAACTGCAGTGTTCCTTACTTATAGCTCTAGCAACAAATGAGATCAGACGCTTTCTGTTCATCAACAAAGAGCCAGCTGCAGAACAGCGTAAAATCCGTCATATCCTGCTAAATAAAACCTTCACTGGAAGGGTGGAGGAAAGATTAGACGAGCTTCTATTATGGACTTTATAGTGTGATAATTCTTCACTCTTGAGATTGAAGAGTACAATTCCTAATACTTCCTTCATTCATGTGATCAGACAGCAAGACCTAAAACCAGTAACAGAAATTATCTGCTTCAATGGGATTATTCCCACAAAGGAGGGTTTGCAGAACAAGAGCTTAAGTAGCCCACTCTTGTGGTGTTCCCTGAGAGCCTTCAGGGAAATCTTCAGAGAGAGGCTTTTTGTAAGTGTTGTGTAAATTCATTTAAGAGGACGGGTCAGACACTCAGCTGATGCAATTCAAAACAGTGTTCTTGGTATTAGCTATTCTCTAAGGTTTTCTCTGTAAAGATCTGACCTGTAGAACCAGCTGTATATTATCTTTTTTTTTTCTTCCACAATTGATAGGTTTAATAAGCAGCCGTCTCTTTTCAGTGCTCCTGCTATGAAACAAAACAGAAATATAGTCTGTAATAATAGCAGGGTCAATGTGTTCTGCTAAGAAACAGAAGAGCATTTCACCAGAGAATGGAAAGGATGCTAAACATTTTAAGAATCTGCTGCTTAAATAAAAAGAAACCTCCTGTGCATTAAAACTACATTTATTGGTCCTTTTCAGGATTCAACAGAAATATTTCCAACAAAAGAAAACTTAAAAGGACTTGTCAGTTGCCAAAATGGGTAGGTTTATAGAACTGTCTTTGGTAAATGTAGCAGAAATCATGAAACATAAGTAAGAAAAGGGTTTGCATACCTCCTTTCTGTTCAATATTTAACCCAAATTACAATTTAAACATTGACAGTGCAAGGAAGGAATTAAAAAAGTGAGATAAAAAGAAAAAAGGTTCATTGCTTAAGACATCCTAGCTAATTTGTGCAGATAGAACTGTTAAAAGGAATAAATTAAAAAAAAAAAACCTTCTGTCATCACTTGATGGAAATAGAAATCATATTCTTTTCTCTCAGTGTATTCTTCTTATCTTTCCCCTCCTTCCCGTAGTGAATGTGAGTCAGAAATTACCACTAGAAAAACAACCTCTGAAAACCTTTGGAATCCCAAAGAAAAAGAACCTGGGTTTATTTCTGCTAATATGGATTCTGGAATAAATTCACCCCCAAACCTTCCTCCTATCCCCCAAATAAACCTCATGACATGAAGCACCAACCCTTCTTCAGCATATCATATTTGCACCATTTCTTTAATGTCTTTTTACCTTTGCAGTTCTGTGTTGTAACTTTCACAGGAGACAAAGAGACAACTCAGTTTTGGGAAAAATGAAGAATTCTGCTTTTAGTACTATTAAAAAAATAACTGTAATGATTTATTCAGTACCAGCCTTAGAACCTGCACTGCAAATATGAGTCCAATCTGGAAATTTGATGGGTACATTTTTAATGTGTATGGCCAACCCAGACTCCAGATTTTGATCATAAGGGGTGGATGGGAAGCAAGGAACTCTAATTTTAGTGCACCTCTATGGAAAAGGCCTCTGGTGCCTTAAAGGGCCAAATCAGTACATATCCTGTATTTATATTCCCTATATTTCTTGTTTTTGTGTATCTGTATATATTCTTCAGTTAGAAAATGCCAAGGCACATATAATCTGAAACAAATACTGATTCCAAACAACCCATAAAAAGAGTTGTTTTTTCTTTATGGACACCATCACTCTGGGAGGCCCAGCAGATACAGGGGACCACAAGCCAGAGAACTGAGACCTGATGACTGAAGTATGAAGGAGAAGAGCTGAAAGGTCTTGAGGTGCAACAATGGAAACCAGGCTGGGCTCCTGTTGTTAGCACCTCATTTAATCTGCCAAGGGTTCTCACTAAGGGGAATAAGGCTCTTTGAAGCAGATTAATATGCTTGGATCAGTAGCCACGAGTAGGGGATGCTGCTGATGTATGCCAAGAACATCAAAACTTTGTGTCCATGAACTTGCTAGCAATATCTGCCCTCAGCTGATTGTGTTGTGAAGCACTGAAAATACTCGGAAGAGCAGGACAGCTGAGTAGCACCAGGCAGAGCCACTAGGAGTGACTGTTACTAAATAATTAGCAGCATGACAGAGACTCACAGGTTCAAATTGTTCATTCCTAACTTTTTGCATCATATGAACAAAAATCCAAGCGTTATGAAATTTCAAACTGGGGAATTACAGCCAAGTTTCCATTCTTTACTATTATATCACATATAATTGACAACTGTTGTGCCATATGAGGCCAAATTTGACTTTAAGATCCAGCACCAACCAATTTCTTCCACAGATGGAGCTTGCAGGACACACTCTCCTACATATCCATACTGAAAAGTAATGTGTATTCAATTTGGCTATCAAAGGAGATTACTCACCACCACAACACAACAGATTTTAATGATACTTTGTGATAACCATTACGTTTAAAACTGATTTTGATTTCTTGTAACTTACTGCATTAATCTATTAATTAATTACTTTAACTTGATCTGTGAGTATATGAGGAAAACAAACGAAAGCTTTTAAAAATAAATATAAAAAGAGACAAATCTATGACAAATATAATTTAGGTAATTAAAATCCAAAAAGGATCACCCAGGTATTTCTAAGCCTGTTCATACTTTATATCTTCCAATGTCTACATGTATAAAAGCGATGCAGAAACCATACAGTAATTGCTGAAGTTACTCATTAAAATGCAGAACTATGTGAAAAAGAAGCATGGAAGACATTTCTGACATCTAAAGACAAAGTAAAGTTTTATAAAGAAATGAGTTTTCAGATCAATGGCTAAAAGACTGGCATAAATTAACATTCTTGTGTGAAGTATCTGAAGCAACTGAACTTTTAGCAACCAAAGCTAAAAATATGGAACAGTTACTTTTGCTTTCAGCAGGACAAGTGTTTTGCACAAAATGAAATATTCATTAAAAAAAAAAAATTGTTATAAAAATAGGTAATTTATCACTGCAATCAAACACCAGGGGCCAGGAGATGTATTCACATCACAGGGAGGGTAGAGCACATTCTAGTACACTGTTGTCCCCCAGGACATATTGATATGTCCTGAAATGCCCTTCAGGTATACAGGACATGTGCTCTCTGCCTGCCAGATGGACCAAGTCAGCTGTAGGAAAATTACACTGGAGAAAACATAGAAAACTTTTTTTTCATTAGATATAATGTTTCTCAAAAGCTCTCTCACAATATCTCTTTCTAAGCTTTGGATATGTTTGCTTCAACACTGTGCAAGTGCATTTAGCACTCTCATAAATAGGGGAATTGCTTTGGTTTGCCAACCAACATGTTAAAACCCTGCAGAATTCTCCCAGAAAAGTGAATTGGATGAGGTGAGATGCCAGGGGAAGACCAAGTTGATTTCACACGTTTCCCAGCACAGTTCAGCTCAGATGAGGGCTTTGCTGCAAGATAAAGATTTGGCCATTCCTAATTGATTGGCATTTTTATGAAGGGTACAAGTGTAGGAACTCAGCTGGAACCATCATAAATTTTGCTAGTTGTCAAAACTGGGATTAAATTCAGGCCTTAGAGAGGTGTGGGAAGAGTGTAGGGAAGTCAGGGCATTAATCCTGACAGTAAAACTTCAAAACAAAGTTTGAAACACAGTTTTCTTTACGAATTTTACATTATTTTCTTTCCTCTATGGAAAGGCAATGCACTAGAGAGGTGTTTGTCAAATAATGTTCATGTGTGTACAGAAATATTGGTTTCACATAATTAAATTGAAAGGAAGCAAATAGTGTTCTTTTTTCACTTGGTTGAAAGAGAGCAAGTGAGAGAGGGAGGAATATGGCACTCATTAAGGTAAAATGAAGTGTTTAACATCTTTTATAATAAGTGAATTGTCATATCTAAGATCTTCAGCTTAAGTGCAAAACACATGAATCTATTTTTAATTTACTGGCTTTATGAATTTTACAACATAGCCTGGAAAGGCAAGAGGAAGTAGGGGAAGGGGTGAAAGCTACAGAATTAATAGAATAAAATATTAATATGTAGGCACATAGAAAATTGTAAATGTAAAATTAAAATATAATGTAAAATTAAAATATAATTTAAAAAAAAAAAAAAGAACTACAGGGCCTGTGGAAAATACGTGGGAAAGAAACAATTTAATAATGCTAAGCCAATAACACCATGTTTCCTTTGCTTCATATCATGGTTTGAGTTTACAACTAATGGTTTTTCAAGCGTTCTCTTAAGGCATTTCATTTAATTGGCAAATGATAGAAATAAGATTCACTGAGGTTTCAAAGAAACGCTGCAAGCACTTACAACTTCATACAAGGAATTCAAATGATCCCATGCAGTGTTGCATCTAAACACACGCTCGTGGCTTAGCCCTCAACAAGCTGATATAAAACCTCTGGGAAAGAAGGAATCATATCCCAAGCCTCCAAAATCAAAGATCATTACATGTGCTTCCCCTGGCCAGGTCCTGTGACTGAGAAGGATGAGAGTTTTGGTTCCTCTGTACTATTTCAGAGTTGAGATCAGCATGAGGGTTGGGGGGACAGGATGAAATTTTCCTACGAGACTGATTTCTGCTGAAAACATTTATCCCAAGTTTAAAGTTATGAAATGCCAAGTGTTTCACTGATTTATATGTAGATAATATAATACATCTATTATTTTTTCTATGAGATAAAATACTGTTTTCTTTTTTTTTTAACAGCCCTTACTACTTACTTATCTACAGATCAGTTTGAATTTTTCTGACTAAAGGCTCCCTGTTATGATAGAAAAGGACTAATGAAAACATTTTTTTAAAAAACTAATAAAATTATTTACGTGGGTAAAATTAACATAAGCACTGCATTGTTTTTCTCCAATTAACATGGCAAATACTATCTATAAAAATGGGTAGAAAACACGAAAATAAAAAATTTTCTAAATGTTTATCTTACAGCATGAACTTCTTATTTTAATGTTATAACAGTTACTAGAGGAAAACTACCTCACTCTCCAATACAGTTGGAAAAAAAAATGAAAACAAGAAGTAGAATTTTCAGCTGGGAAAAATAATATACATATATATATATATATAAAATTATATAATTTAATAAGACCTTTATGTTTTGGGGTTTATACAATGCCTGCAGGACAACATTTTACCACTTGTGCTTTTTCTAGTGTCCTGCAATAATATGAATCGATTCTGAGAGGTTGTTATATGGGAAGAGGGAACAGAGATCTGTGTTAAGCAAGTCCCATGGGATCAAATCCAGTCCAGTGTAAATTTGTGTCTCTGCTGTTGCCATGATGAGTAATGGGACAGACCCTCAGTGACCTCAAGGTGTAGTTTCTACAAATCCATGGAGCTGTGTTGATTTTCAACCACTGGAGATCTATCCCAAATACATCTGTCTGATTTACATTCACTGACGTGAGTCATCCTGGGCTTAGAAATGTTTCTGGCTGTGAGGAATGGCATTTCAAACACAAGCACGTGAGTTATGGTCTCTTAGGAAAAGAGAGAAACTTCTCAGGGTATGCACATGGGATTATCCCTATTATTTAGTATTATTTTCTTTCCTTTAACCTAAATACTTACAATTTCCTTCTACAGGAGAAAAAGTTCATTTTTTATAGGTAATGAGAAAGGAGAGAGATTTTTTTAGTTGTGTTAAAAGGATCTGTGACATTCTGGTCCTTGTTTTCTATTTTACTTGGTGACAACTATAGATACAGCCAGAATTGTGACTGAGAATTTCAGGGCATTAAAAGTACTTAAATGTAGGGGGAACTAAGTAGTTAAATCAACTCATTGTTCAGTAAGTAAATACTAAGCTCTTTAATTTCCAGGCCTATAGTATTTATACTCTCATATTTGATATGATCAGTAACTTATTGAGTGCACGTAGCTTTCATTAGTGTAAAGTAGCATAAACTTTATTGTGTCTAAATATTAATTTAATGAAACACTTGTTAAAGCTGCTGAATTAATGTCTAAGACTTTTAAAGATTTCCTTTGAAGATCTGTAAGCTCAATAGGATATAAAAACTGCTATATCCCTCTCTCTATTGTGTGCAAACAGACAAAACCAGAAGGGTGAATAAACACAGAAGACCTAACTTCAAAAATAAAATTACTAAAGGTATCCATCACACTCTTAAAAACTCCTGTGAAAATAACCTTGTTCAATTTAAAAGTCCTACAAATTTACTAATATTCTGCATAATTTGTCTAGCATTGATGATAGACGACATCAAATAGTGTACAAGCAGGGCCTTCCTGAGAAGAGCACAGTGATGGAAACCACAAAGCAGGCAATTAATGCCTTTAAAAATGCGTTACGCTCCTTTTCCTTGAACTAAGTAATTGAATGCAAAACAGCAACAGACGCATTGATTAGGTTTTTGTGTTGGTTTCAGTGAGACTCTTGTGTGGCAAATAAAATGTAGATGTTTCCTGGCACCTCTGCAGGGGAAGCCCACCACGGAAACCTATTAATTTTGAAGACCCTGACAAAATGCTGCTGGACTTCAAAGAGACCAAGGTTTCAGAATAGCTTTGGAGCTTCACAAACGTTTCTGGGGAAAAAGTTGTCTATCATAAGCCAATGGGAAGACTTACTACTATAAAGCTTGCATTTTACTACTTACAATAAGAATAATAACACCCCCCTCCCCCCGCTTCTTTATATTTCAGGGTTCAATCAGTGTTAACACCATTAGTATCTCCACATTATACAAGATCAATGAACTTGTACCCACCTCCCTCAGCAAGCGATGCCCTCCTTCTCCACAGTCTGCTCTGCTTCACACATTGCTAAGATGCATCCAATTATAGTAATAAAAGCCTCCACCTGCTTCCTCTGCTTATCTGGATGGAAAAAGAAAAACAGACATGGGCTGAACTTAAGCGAATTAAAATTAACCTAATAGTTGCAGCAATTTAATCAATGGCAGGTGGTCTGGCTGTCTCTTTCTACACTTTCCAACTGGAAGCCTGTGTCCTGTTTGTAACAAGTATTTCTAAAGCTGTTTACTAACTCAGGGAAAGGAAAATGAAGGTCACTGCTAAGTAGCAATGGAAAAGGAGTTTCACAGGCACTCAGCACTGAGGTGAACTCTGATTCCGATCTGTGCATTGAAAATGCTATCATTAATTTCAACAAGACCAGTGCAAAATATCCTGGAAAAACTGAGGCAAACATGCTTCCTATATTGAAAAGTATTGTCTGGTTGTCTGTTCTTTCTGATTTTTTTTTTCTGCTACTATGCTCCCCTTTGTGTATTCCTTCTTCAACAAGATTTAAAAAAAAAATCAAAGATTACAAAGAAAGTTGAAACATGTCTCGAGGCCATCAGAATGGAGGGAAGCATTTTCATATCAGCAATGTTATTTCTATAAGCCTTCAACTTAAGAGCTACAAAATATTGCAGATGTGTAGCTGGAAGGGTCAGCAGGGACAGCCTGTGGTGATCTGATGTTCAAATTAAAAACCTTTTTATTTGGACTGAAGCATGATATGCTGGTATCTAATCTTTATCAGCAGCTTTATCGCAAAATGAACATAAAGAAGCAGAAGGCTACATCTCCTAATTGCTTCTCAACAAATAATGCCTTTGGGAAGGGCATAAACAGCAGTTTTATCATCAGCACTCCCTGGAGTTTGGTACCAGATTCACCTGAAGATGGATAAAGTGACTCGTGCTGGGTCCTCCTGTGTTCATGGCTGTGGGTGACCCACGCTGGGACAGGAATACCCTGAGGGAATGTACTACCTGCCCAGTGCTTCCTGTAAGGTCTGTCCTGCTGAGACCAAAGAGATAATTAGCCATAAAACCATTTTTCCTTTTCAACAGCCATCTTCAAATATGCATAGAAAAAGTAGAGCAGCCTTCTGCACTCCAAATTATGCCACGCTGTTTGCACTCCTCATGTGGAAAAGCACTGGCTCAAGTATGCAAGTCTGAATCTAAATCAAGTCAAAGAAATTTATTTGAAATACCCACTCTCATGTTCCCCTTTCTCTTTCAGGAATCTAAGTACTAGGGAGAATTTGTATCCTGTCTTTGCTGCGTATGGACAACAGCAGCAGTAATTCATACCGTCCTCTGAAGACGACACATTTTTGTGCAAGGGCTGCAGTCTCACTGAAGTAGGGGGGAAAAAGTCTCCGCATGCCAGAAGGTAGAACAGAAATATTTGACTCACTGAGATCAAACTTTGGAACACCAATACATTGGTTGTGACAAAAAAATGGCTCAGATCACAGTAATCCTTGTCCCAGAAAAGTAACTATTCGTTGGATTCAGCAGTTTTATGAAAAAGAAAGACATCTTCCATTAGTTAACTACTATATTTTAGCAACTGCATGTCAATTTAAATCCATTCTACTTCTGAAATAAACCATTTTTCATTTTTTGCCCCAGTTAAAGAAATAAGCTGAAGTCTGAAGATTTTTTTTCTTGATATTATTTCCCTTTCTTTCACTATCTGTTGTAGGACAAATTTTGGAATTGAATGAACAATTCATGGTTTTGCATTTTGTGCTGTGTGAATATTGCTTTAAGATCTCATGCAGTTTTCTAGGTGCAGTAATTGGACTTGACATGGCATTCAGGACCTGTAGGAGTTTAGAAGAAACTCCTGTGCTTCTTTAAACAAATGCAATGTTTTCTCTAACCAGCAGTAATTAGTCCAATGAGAGAGGTATCTGTGAAAGTTGTTTATGGTTTACATCCAATTAGTGTGTACCTCACTGCCGTGTGCTGCATGAAGGAATGTATAAAAGCTGTTGTTTCCTTTAATAAAGTGGACATTTTGCAAGATTTTATAAGTCGTTAGCATGTGTTCCTGAACCCCTCCACCTAGCCGTTCGTTGTGAACGGCAACAACTATCTTTCCCTTCATGGTTTTTTTTCTTGAGGATTTCAGGAGCTTTTAAGTTAAACAGGATTTAAAGAGGAACCAAGCTATTGTTTATTGAAAAATAATAACCTAAAAAGAAGCTCAGATTTTGATACCTCGATCTTTAAAGGAAGTCAGAGAGGCACTCTGCCTGAAGAGCAAACTCCCCAAGTTGCCTGTGCAGATCACAGGTTACATCTGAGGTGTATGCTAAGTACAGAGGCAAGATGAAGCAGTCCCTATTAATAATAATAAAAAGGACAAAAGAAAAATTATTATTGTAATTAAAAAAATTACTCCAGGAAAGTCATTCATATGGAAGTTCTATAAAACGATAAGAAAAAATCCACAAAACTTTGACTTGTGTCCCATTTTCTGCAAACTGCTATTTGCCTCACCTTTTGGAAAAGTTAAACTTAAATTAGTAAAAAAAAAAAAAAAAAGTCAAAATAGTCAAATATATTATTCTTAATCCCTAAAAATCTCCATTTTCTTAGATTTGTTTCAGTATCTCGGTATTGAGCACACATACAAAACAGTGGCAGTAATGGAAGAGATATGTATGAAATTCTGAATTTAAGTCATCCAAACTCTTTCTCTCTAATTTACACCTAAACCTGAAAGTAAGCAGACTTTGTTTGATACCACACTTACTAGACGTCACACCTTTTATTCCACCTACTTGAAGGAAGGCAACATTTTTCATCCCTTTTTTTAAAATCTCAGCTCCTCTCGTTGCCTGCAATCCCCTTTTACATTTAGTCTTTAGCTTTCCATCCTTTGCAGTTATCGCCTTTACCTTTCCTCTCCTTCTTTTGCCCTTACAGACCAGACCCAGCAAACTTAAAGAAAAAATGTTTCAGATAAAGACATAAAAGTCATGGAACAAGACGCTTTCCTGACAGTCCCCTTTTCCCTGTGCTTTGTTTCTCCTCTTTAGTCTATAAACTATTCAGAGTTTATTAAGCTGTAATCTTTCAACCTACATTATTGAAGAATTTTCCTCCCAGTGCCAACAGTAGGTAATGAAATTTAGGGAGACAGTGATTAGTGCTGTGATAACATACAGTAGCACGGAAAGTTGTATATAAGCATATTAGAAGTATTTTTATCAGAAGTTCTGCAGGAAAGAAAGCTATATCTGTTCTGTATTTAGCCCATATATCTGCTAATATTTTTAGGATACTTTTGCACTATGAAGTATAAAACAGCACTAAGGAAGGCAATAGTAACCACTGCAGCATCCAGGGAATAGAAAAGACCATAGAGATGATGCATCTGTATCAATATATAACTGATTCAAAAGAAGCAACTAGGTTTAGAAAGTGTTGCTATTCATGTCTTCCTTAAGAACCTGGGTTTTGGAGACATTTGCTAGTCAAATCTATGTTTTATAAATATAATTAAAACGTAGGTCATAGTCAGGCTTTCAGTATAAATAGATGTAATTAGAAAAATGTAGGCAGAAATAACCTGAAACTAATTACAGACAAATTAAACCTAGTCAGTATTTGGGAACTGGGTTCTGTAGTCTTTAGGATAACTAGAGAAAAACTTGGATCACTGACCAAACAGATGAAAAGTTTCTGGAATCCCAGTATAGCACCAGCAACAAGTAGCTGCATTCAAGTGTAGTCATTATTCATTGGTGTGAATAAGTAGCAGAGGCTTGAAACTAATAAATTAATAACAGAAGCCCTCACTCATTTGCATGGAAAACAAGAAGTCTATCAATGTTTATATGAAATAGTTTACTATATTTACTTATTTTAAAGCAACAAAAGAAAAAGTCCAATTAGATGCTGTAGTCACGAAATTCAAAAGAACCTTTCCCTATCGAGTCCATTTGGCTTAGTAACTTTCCATGTAATTTGCATCTGTAAGAAACAACTATCATGACTTAAGTGCTAAAATAAGCTGTACACAAAAACATTCAAAGCCAGTCAGAACTTTGTATGCTTCCCTTGGTATTATTTCTTGGTTGAATACTGTATGGTGTCTTGGTTGATCTTATTACTTGGTTGACCACATATTGACTGTTCAAACAATAAAAATCTGAGCATTAAGAAATCTTATTAAAATCACATTTTAGCACCAGAATCTCCCCTATTTAAGCAGTTGCAACAACAACAGACAGCATTACTGAGAATAACAGAGAGGGCTTCAGGAACTCCTTGGAAATCTAGGCTTCATTTCAAGCCTCACAAATCTGTTTATAACCTTACAGGTGGAAGCTGTAATGTTTGCAACAGTCAAATGGCAGCTATGCATATTCCCAACCTGATCTAGTATTAGTCAACCTTAAATACTTCCAAAATTATTGTACTAAATTTGTGTTCAAGTTTAAATTTTCTTTATATTATCTTCTGCTGACTAGTGGTCCCCACAAAAGTTACCTCAGACAATGAAACAGTTGAGTGGCCATACCTGTTTCGCTTGTGACTTCATTGATAAGGTTTGATAAATACCCAGTACCACACCCTTTGGGTTATCATTTGTCAAAAGGTATGCTTCAATCAATTTAAATATATTTTCACTTTAAGGTCTTTTTCTCAGCTGGGATAAACAAAGAGAAATGATGGCATGTAGTAATATTGGCTTATTAACACCGGCACATCCCCACACACTCCAACCATCTTGCTTCCCATTACTTTCAATCTTCATCGTGAGTGGAAAGGACAAGGCAAAGAATTCAATCTGCTCTATATAAAATTAGACAAATTGCCATGCATTTTTAAGCTCTCATTGCTCCAACACAATCCATGTAATACTGACCTGAGATCTCTTGACATGAGAAAATTGTGCTTCTCCAGCTCATGGGCGTCTCATTCCCTGGCACAGACCTGAAAAAAACTTAGCTATAATTTCCCCTATGTAGTTACACATTTTCCTTGGCAGAGATTTCTGCAGCTCAGCACCAGCTCAGATTTGGATCTTCCCTCAAATTCCATCATCCTATTCATGTCACAACGGATAAAGAATAACCCAGCCCTTTGGCCCACTCAGTGTTAGTTGCTCTGCTAACAATAAAATGTTTCTGAGGTATATTCTTAATCTGCTTCTGAACCTGTGGTGCTATGAGCCAGTAGGATATACAGGTTTTGAATACCAGAATGTACTTTTTTGCGTGAAAGGGTAAACAACAGTGTCCTCCAGCTGGGCCCAAGTGTCATGTAAATATTCCTCACATGAAGTGAAAAACAGAGTTCAGGTTTATGTACAGAATTATAGCAAAAGTCTCCCTATGTTTTCTCCTTGGTTGGCCTGAGCAGGAAGTGAAATTGGTTATGGTTCACTTAAAAATAATTCTATCGAGTAAAACTGTGACATTAACAGGGGCAGACAGGGTAAACAAAGAACAGGACAGTACCATTTCATCATTTGCTGTATCGCAGTATGATCATTTGGGATTGGCTTAACCTCTCTGTGTCAGAAGACTAACCCCAGTGATCCTCTTTAATAACATTCCCATGCTTTGAAGTTTAAAAAATCATTTTTCTATCTAAACAACAGCATGATTTATGATAGGATTTTTTTCTGAAACAGAGCATCACGCATAGGGTTCCTGGGTACTGTCCCATATTGATGAATTGTGATTACTGAAGTACATGATAGTATTATGCTGGGAAGATAGGAGGGAACCAGGCCATCAGTACAAATTTTCCTTGAAAGAATCACACATTTTCTGTTGTAAATTCTCAGCTCCTGCAGGTTGGGTAGGAACAAGACCCCCTCCTGTTCCTGCCCTCTGCTCAGTTCTTGGCTGTCACTACAGGAGAGACATTAAGGTGGTGAAGCATGCCCAGAAAAGGGCTGGTGAAGGGTCTGGAGCACAGGTCCTGTGAGGAGCAGCTGAGGGAGTGGGGGGTGTTTACCCCAGAGACAAGGAGGCTCAGGGTGGATTTCACTGCTCTACAACTACCTGACAGGAGGTTGTAGCCACATGGGGGTCGGCCTTATCTCTCAAGGAACAAGTGACAGGACAAGAAGAAGTGACCTCAAGCTGCATCAGAGGAGGTTTAGACTGGATATCAAGCAAAATTTCTTCACTGAAATGATTGCAAAGCATTGGAACTGACTGCCCAGGGAAAGGGTTGAGTCACCAATCCTGGGGGTATTTAAAAGATGTAGATGTCGCACCTGGGGACATGATTTAGTGATGGGCTTGGCAGTGCTGTGTTAACAGCTGGACTTGATGATCCTAAAGGTCTCTTCCAGCCTAAATGACTCTGTGATTCTGTTTTATGTTTCCTCTTTCCCAAACTGCTTAGACTCTGCCTCACAAGTTCCCTGGCAATGCTTCCTTTCAGCTGTTGGGGAAGAAGCATTTAGAGAATCAAACCATAGAAGTTTCAGGTCCAGAGACTGAGCACATCAACCTTAAAATCAGTAATGATCTTCAACATGAATTTCAGATATTTCTGCTTTTTCTTCCTACATACTTATGATATTTCAAACACATGATCACTTCCCAAACATTCTAAAAAACAGCAATAATTTTAGAAGGTTTTTGAAGTTCACAGTTTTCTTCCTAGCTCACACTTCTTTTAGATTCTTAGATCTCATGCCACTTCTTCTGTAAGGACATTAAAACAGCAAATTCTGTTTCTTCTCATCACTAGTTAACACCATTTCACTCTCTGGAAGCTTATTTTAAATGTTTATTTTAGTAATTCTCAGAGCTCTTCTCAGTGTTATTAAGGAGTCTAATAGCTGATGCCTAAATGCAATGCTCCATATGCTCTTATTTTCCTCCATTTTATTCTGATCCACCTTTCTAAATGTTAATTTTAAAAATTATGACAATTCCCCTTGAACTGAAAATGAGTCTGATATGTCTTTCTTCATTTCTGTTAACACTGATTCGGGTAATCACTTAGCATTCCAATCTTTCATATGTTTGAGTACAGCTTGCTAGGAAAATTTATCTAGTTTATGATGTTCAGAATGATTCTATGGTGAGATGGGACACCTCACCTGGTGAGACGGGACACCTGTTTGTCTGCCCTTTGTTGATACCTGTCAGACCTCAGCACAGAGCCCCTGAGCTCTCCTGAGGCAGCTATCAAGCTTCTCACAACTGAAAATTTTGGATATTTGAAATCTGAAAATTTTTTTACACTCCAGAAAAAAAAAAATCAAGAGGTTACCATACAAAGCTAAAGAATTACACTGCAAACTCTGAACTTCCATTTTTAAATACTAAAAACTATACAAAAAACAAACCCTTCTCCATGTTTTCATGTAGCTGTGTAGATAATAACTGTAATGATCTGAACAGCTGAAAATCAGAGGATCACAAATACATAGAGCTACTGACTGTGGTCATAATTTATTTTGAGTAAACTTCTGCAGGAGTATCAATCTGCAAAGATATAACAAAAGCAAAAGGTCTTTGGAAATCCATCAGGCTGGTGTTTGATGGGAAGTGTCAGCCACTAAAAATATCAAAATATAGCAAAGACAATAAAGAACACAGGACAAAAAAAATTACTTTACCTGTATTCTTTGATGCTGAAAATGCCTTTGATACACCTGTAAGAGAGTATAAGGCAGATTATTTAGCTACAGGCTTTCTAACTACAAATAAAGTTCTTGAATACTTGCTCAATTTCATCTTTGTAACAAATACATAAATGTTAAAGCCCAGAAATACCCGTATGATTTGTTGGGAATAACTTTATTTGAGAAACAAACCTACCGAAGGGTTTGTGCATTAGATTGGCCTTTAAGAAAGAGAAGTTCTCCGTAACTATGGCACAAAATCTCCTGACTAATAGATATATTGGATTGTTTCCACATAAATATCCCCTATTTAGCAAGAGCTCCTGTCCTTGGAGATACGCAGACTCCCACAGAATAATAAATGTACCATCCAATATTCTACTAATGATATCTAGAAAGTAATTTGTGTGGAGATTATTTCTACTGGAAAGTTGACTGCTGAAGGTGTGTGTTGCACTCCTGAGGGTGCATAACTTTACTTATTATTTACCGAAATTTTTGAACCTCGGTGATGAAACTTTAATTAAATAACCTCCTAAATGGATTCTTCTGTTTGACCTTGTGCGGTTTCATAGACTTAGTTTGCACAAGGGAGTTCGCTGCTAGTCCACTCAATTCGAATCTCATATAGTTCTATTCTGCTATAATGCTTTTCTAAGAAGTGCTGGTATTTGCACAATAACATTTGTTTTCTTTCCACTGTATTGCAGATCTATTTGTACAGATATGCAACTTGCCACAAAAAAAAAAAATAAAAATAAAAAAGGCAGGAATTACATTTAATCCACAGAAAGACTTCATTATGGTTGTTTTCTGTTTTTTTTCCCCAGACCAAGTTGGGTGTTCAGTATAAATATCATCTTCTTAGGCTTCTCTTATGATGAAAAAGTAGACCCCAAAACTTGACTGTGCAAACTATTCAGCAGCAAAGGTCCCCCTTGTACAGTGATTTTAACAGTACATTTGAATTACAGAATTGAGCAGAACTGTTTGATCAGGAGTACTCACATACAGACCAGAAGAGGGACAAGGCATACAGTGGTATGTATAGATCCAGCAGGGAACTAACTGTAAATATTCAGGGAAAAAGAAGTTCAGACACAGTACATAAGAAAATCATAATCTGTATTAACCAAATTAATTTTAACTACAAACTGAAAAATACATTTAAAGTCATTTATGATGCTGGCTTACCTTTTGCACTAATTAAGCTTTCATAATAAAAATGCAGCAATAGTCTACTTTTCCAGGCACTTTTGTCCAGATTTTAAAAGAACTTTATGTGCCTACTACCCTGTCAAAAAAAAAAAGAAGCTATTAAGTAATTAGAACTTCAAAATCTACCGGTTTTACTACCTGAAGTATGATTAATTATTTAGGGAGGTTTTATGGCAAAAGGTAAGAAAAGTGAAAGTGCTTTTTCTGTCACACAAAACATGTCTTATTTGCTTGGACTAGAATCTGTCCCCACACAGAAAAAGACATGAAAAAGTAACCAAAATAGTACGAATATTGTCCTTGAAGACATCAAACTTCAGCTACCTGTTACTAGCATTCAAAAATAATATTTCAAGGCTTGAAATTACATTTTAAAATAGAACAGAAAAGAATCTCATTCTTTGGCAGGAGTATTTGAACTGAGCTCATTAAAACATCTCTTGACAGGTTATATTAAGTGCTGCAATTATGCCTAATTTTGGTTTAGTACAATATGTTAATTTTAAACAGTTTAAGAGATCGTATCTCTTCTGGCCATTTTCTCCTTGCTTTGAAAGTGCACTTCATTTCCACCCCAGCAGTAATCATAATTTTATATTGGAACTAACTGCTTTTCTTTAGCTCTTATATTGCAAAGAACAATTTAATAGACACATTGGCCTTACTCTGGTGAAGCGCAGAAGTTTTTTGAAGTTTATTTAAATTAATATCACTACAAGGACAGATAGGAGAGACCTGGAATGTGTCAAAACCTGAGATTTTATCTTTCCTTGGAAAACAGTAACAAAATTCATACAACATACGTGGCAAGAACAACTGAGAGCTGGGATTAAACATATAGAGTGTGTTCTACATCACCTCTCTAGGTGAATAAGTGTAAGAAAGATTCTTTTCCATAGGAGACAATTTGTAGACACGGAAGGAATCCTTGTGGTCTTTGGGACTGTTTTCTTCCCCATGTATACAGATCTACAACTGGTAATCTAATAGAGCCAATTGTAAAAGAGATTAGGGAAAATATTAACCTTTGTACTGAACTGAAAACCCCACCTGATGATACAGGTATAGAGTTGTGCACTTTGGGTTAATGCAGAAGGCAGTACTCCACTCTACATTTTCATTTAAAGAGAAAAGAATAATGATTTTAATTTTCTCTTTTGAAAGGTGCCATAAAACATAAATAATATAAAGCAATGTCTGCCTGGGTTGAAAATTGAGAGATGAGAGTTTCAGACGCAAATTAACCTACAAAGCCCAATTCTGAGTTCTTATGATGAAGCCATTTATGTTCCATGGAGCTAGGCATGAAATCAGGATTGGTGAACCTTTCCTCTGGTACAAAACACATATCACAGTCTTCACGCAGCCAAGAGGCACGAGACCCATAACAGTTCAGAGAGCAAAAGCTGACAGGGAAAAGATCAGACAAGGTCTCTGGAAGCCCACTGGACTCCTAGAACATGGGAAGTATTGCGGGGATTTTTTCAGTATAGAACAGGTGAGGTAACAACTGTGGGTGAATCCTAGACTGAGAATCCCAGCAAAAGATGGAAATCTAGCATGGGAGTAGCCATGAAACTTTCAGGGGTAGCTGCAGATCAGACAGGATGAACACCCCACGTCAGATAGAAGATGGAAGGGTCATTACTCATCATCTGAGAGAGTAGATTCAGAGCAGAGCATCTTATCTGCTTACCATTTTTCTGTTCTTCTATTTTCCAGTTCAAGGAGCACAGAAACATCAGTTATATCTACTTTTTTCCCAAGATTATGGAAGAAAATCCTAAAAATCCAACACCCTAAGAAATGTATGTTGACTAAAAAAGTACAAACCATAGACAGAGGTTACTTTTGCTTGGCTGAGCTGGATGCCTGAGTCACCTCACTGCTGAAGTTGCCTCCCCTGAGAGGTGGTAGACCACTCACAGCATGTAGGAGCTGTTTTTAGCTCAGTTCTTTTAGTGAAGAGATTTGTAAGTCTTTAATGTCAGGCATACTGAAAACAGCCAATAAATAAAAGATGATAATAATACCAATAGTAATAATACATCATGAAGCTGGAATAGACACTCTGTACCTCAATAAATAATCCCATTACACATTCTATCTGAACATTTCAGACTTAATCAAAGGCATTAACTTGACTGTCAAGCACTAAAATAAGGTTTGTTTGATTGCAAATTTCTTCACCATGAATAAATATCCTTGTGTCTGATTACTACTGAAGTATTGATAACTAGATTTCCACATTAAGAAAAGTAATAGAGAGTTGCAACAGATGGGACAAGATTTTCCTATGGAATTTTAACAAATCAAATTATTAAATAAGATTATTCTTTCTGCTTCCCTGGACCTTTTTCCCCAAAATTTTAGTATAAAATACAGATTTGTTACAGATTTGATCTCTTAAGGGAAGCACAGCAGACTGAATGTGAAACTTTGGGAACAGTAGAAATAGCAAATTACTTTCAGAAAACATCCAGAAGTGCCATTTCCACTTGGCCACCACCTTGGTGACTGAGCATAGTTAGTTCTTGTTCAGCACTGACAATGAGCTCAGTGCTGAAGTGGAGTAACTTCTGCTGACTTTTCAATGTCTTTAACTATTTTCCTTTGTGCTCTCTTTGCCTGTGCCAACTAAAACTGGGACACTTTTTATTTCCACTTTCGTACACCTAAAAGTTTCTAAATTTTGCTCTCCATGAAAACGTGCCATCTTCTTTACAAGAAACTTCAAGAGATAAAAATGAACATCTAAATATTACAATAGCTTAGAATTAGAATTTTTCTTCTCATAGCACTGAGTTCTCAGCACACTCACAGTTTCAGAACTGCATTTTCTTACAGCACATCACGTAGAGGAGGTCTCTGTACCTATCAATTTCTCCAGGCAGGTATCTGGATATGCTGACAGGATTCTTTTGTGCCTGGTACCAGAATATAACACTCCTCTCTGGTACAGAGGAGGCACAGGCAGAAGTTCAGATAGTGGCTCATGTCAGTCTCAGGTCCTCAGGGACGTGTAAACATCTAAATACCCTTGCAAATATCAGCCTGAGAAATGGGTTTGGTGAACTGATATCAGTAGGATTGTTGAGATTTACAGACATTGAAAACCTGAGCCAGGAAAACAGAAATGTACCCAGAAAAATCCTTTAGATGCTAAACATCAACACACTGGATACTGGTATGACCCCAATATATTTTCAATTAGTCACCAGAGAACACTATATCTGAAGAATTAAATAATCCTAAAATACTGGATTTGTTTACATCTGACCTGAAGGAAGACTTGTAAGCTCTCTGCAGTGTGTGAGATACAGTCATATTTGAAATATGACTCATTTCAGACCATATTGTCTCAATTATCTGATGATACAAAGGTGGTTGTTGATGAGGTATCTGCCAAATACTCCACATCAGTGCTACTGGCACACTTATCTAGCAGATGTTTAAAATGAAAGGCTGACAGTTTTTATGTGATAATTAAATCTTTTTACTTGACAACTGCAGCTTAATTTAATTTTAATAAAGAGTAATAACCACCCATAATTGCTATTATGGTGAGGCTCCATTTTTGCCTAGGGCCTGAAGCAAAAGTGAACAAAGATTTTGCCTGTAGCTTTTAATCTAAAATCTTTCTGATCTAAGATATTCTTCTAAATATA
>JAWWES010000171.1:7878075-7896198 GCA_035583135.1 Lophotriccus pileatus
TTTCAGCCATGGTATGTCAGCCTTTGACCCAGAACATCTCTCACAGAGCAAGAGCTCAAACACTGATTGATTCTCCCAGAGGTCTGTGCTGAGCACTCCCCATTCCACCTGTGGCTTGAGCAAGTTCACAACATGCACAAAGCCTGTTCAGAGCAGGCAGGTGTAAGAAATATCTATTGTTTTAAATAGGTAGAGTTTCTGCATTTGTATTTGCTTACCTGTGTCCTTTTTACCCACACAAAGCAAAACCTTCAGTAGAGAGAGGAGCCACTGAAGAACGAATTATACAGCAAACATCTCTCTCCTACCAAGGATCAAGTAGCTTAGAGGAAGCCAAGTGTGGGTAAGTAAGATTGATTCACATTCACTGATTACACCCAGGGGGGCCACATCCAGGAATTAGGCCAGAAGAGGGATGGGGAAAATAGATTAAAGACAGACAGGTCCCTCACAAGATTTCTTGCTGCACTTCACACCTGCTCCACAGGCAGTTATACGACCACACCTGTTCTGAGAGCAGGTCTAGCTCCAGTGATCACTGCTGCTGACAGCAGACCTGATATTTTATGTAATGCAAAAATGAGCATGGGATTTAAAAGTTTCTTATTTTCCAGAGCAAGCACAATACAAATCAAATCAGACAACTCCTGCAAGCAAATATATCTCAGCTTATTACAAAAATCAGGTAACAGAGGCCAAGGCAACACAGACTACACACAGGTAATTTTTCCCATGAGGAACCTGCTACAGTTCATCAGAGAACATGAGGATATCTCCTACTCATCAGAGAAATCTAACAGGTAGGAAACTGGGGGGTAACTGGAAGAAGTCAAGTCTTCCCCCAGAGGATGCCAGCCAAGATTGATGTCAGCCAGTCTGCCCTCAGGAAGAGACAAACTGACTCTTCCTCATTTTGCAATTGCTATAGTTGAGGCTCTGGCACCTGCCTGACCTCGCTGTTGTAGGTATATTAAAATCTTGAAGTTAATTTCGAGATAGCAGATAGGCTGTCTCAAAGAAAATAACTGTCATCAGTTTTAAAATTTCCAGCTATAACAGTACTGAGCATCTTAGATCATTTCCACATCTTCACATACCTGTATTTTTGGGGCAGCTGTATTCGGTTATTCTCAGCTGCTTTGTGCATTTAGTTTACATACTGTATTAATAATAAAAATAATAATAAAGATGAACACATTCTTCTCTCAATAGAAATAATATGCAAACATCATTAGGAATTTTCTGAAAAGGGACAGGTATAACATCAAGAACATTTCTACTAAACAAGGTACAATGAATTAATCAATTCAGATAAACTTTGAAACTTGATTAAGTATATGTCTTCCAAACACAATAGACTAATATTTTTTGTTTCTCATCAGCTGAGAATATATAAAACAATTGTGTCTGTCCAATTAAGCAAAACCCACAACAACCAATAATATAAAAAACTTAAAAATTTTATTTTTTAAGTAGTTGATATTTGCTTGGCAACTTTCTTTTACAAAAAAGAAAACGGGGGGCAGACACTAAAAGGGTGTAATACAAAATTTTCTTCGATCAAAAAATGAAGTTGTGTCATAAAATGTGAAATGGTGTAAAAGAGGTAAATTGAAATAGTCAGCACTTCTCCAGCATTTTGGCCTGAACCTTAAAAGACTGTGCAACATTTTGTTCAAACATGGACAGAGAGCTTGGAAGAGAGCCAGGCAAGGTGGGTGTCCAGGAAAAATGAAATGAAGAAAACTGAAAAGAATTACTACCTTTACATGTTGCCTTCTAATTTATTTTCTTTTTAAAAATATGCTTTCCTTTTTTTTTTTTTTTCCTCTTTTTTTTTTTTTTTCCTCTTTTATATTTTGAAAGAGAGGCAGAAATCATGAAGAAATCTTATGGGTAGGAAAGAAAAAGTTTCAGAAGGACTCAGGAATGTTGACTGTGAAGAACTTGTGCAATAAAGAAACAGAAGCACCACTCACAGGACAAAATGGTCTTACACTTCAGTGCTGAGCAAGGGAGTGGCAAAAACTGGGAACTGGAGTAACAGCTCTTGGCCACAATTACTTTAATGCCTGCCTTTGCCTACTGAATTTGGGAAATGGGCTTAAAACTCATTGCATAAGAAAAACAGCCCTAAGGCACAGAAGAGACCAGACCTAGAGTTTTCCCTTGATCTCATTTGCTGCTTCACACATTTTCAGTGCAGTATGGCTATGCTGGCAGGTCACATTATCCAAAGCACTGTGGCCAAAATGTCTTTGAAACAGCACTGGCAGAACATTTTCTCTGGAAAAGGCCTGACTGAGTAATTCAGAACCATACAAAAATGTACAGGTTTTGACTGAGCTTGTATCCAGAAATGTTTTCTTGGCTCCATCACACAACTTCTGGTCAAAATTAGGAATAGCTGTATGCCAGAGCAAGTCCCCGGGATGTGGCCTGAAGGAAGCAGAGCTGAGCTCCAGATGGAAAGCAAACTTTAGAAAATCTGTCCATATCAAAGATGCCTTAAAAGAAAATGCAGTTTTGTAGGTGATTCAGGATAGTCACTTATTAAATGAGTGGAAAAAGAGGTTAAAAGTGAGCATTTACCCTTCTGGTATACAGCCAAAACTGATACCGTACTGACCCAACTGTTCAGGCAGAACAACCTCCAGTACTGACTGCAGTGTGCTGCTGAGAGAAATATTTATTTGCTGGGAGACAGTTCAGTGTATAGCAGCAATATTTGATTTTCTAATAAAGCAGGAACAGAGTTTGAAGACACAAGTTTCAAGCTGGGTGAATTTAGTGAAATTTAAATATGCTGTTAGTTAGTTACTGGTATCTGAGTGCAAACTAAAGGGGGAACGGCAACAGCACAAGGGATCACGGTAGGAACCACCTACTGAGACTTAGCTGATGTGAGCACAGGAGGCAGATTGGGAGGATTCTGAGCCACAGCTCAAGATTTTTCAGGTCAGTGAACCAAGATATGAAAGAGCTAAAATTATTGAGAAAAGGTGACTTCAAGGAAAGGCACACTTCTGTTCTCAGAGAAAAAGGTCCAGGCAAAAACATCACTAAGGAGAAATAGTTCTGGTGTTATTGAGCCCAAAGGGATAATTATGAATCATATGTCCCTTTCCTCTAGAAGAATAGATTACGGTATAGAAGCTTTTCCTCATTGCACTAAAAATTTCAAATGTTAATGGCCAAGTTTTCTTTATGCACTTGATGGAGAACATTTATTTGCTCTTTTCTGACTCAAAAGACATCAGACAGACTGAAGGTTTAAAAAATTTTACTTCTTTCTTAATGCAAAGCCTATTTTCAATATCAATGGGCCTTCAGCCCTATTTTCAATATCATGTGCATTTAGCCCCTAATTACAGAAGATACTTCTGTAAAAAATCTTGGATTTTTCTGTTTCATTCCCTCCAGTAGAAAACAGAATCACATGTAACACTCAATGCACTGGTAGCACACAAAAGGTTAAATCCAACACTTGATCTTTTGACAAACACAATAGGTGTTAGTACCTTTGCCAGAAGATAACTTCAAAAAGCTGTTTAAATTCTCAATTTAGAGTTCCTGTTCATTCCTTCTACAAGAAAGCACAGTATTACTGCAATAGATCACCAGGGCTGCTTTTCTCTGATGTACTGTTGCAATATATCATAAGAACGGTGCCTGGCAGGAACATGAATTTCAGACGCGGGCCTACTTTATATGTTTTATTTGAGAACACTTAAGGAAAATCAATGTGGAGTTCAAGAGCTGGCACTGTGGCTTAAGAAATTTAGCAGACTCTTAAAATGCTAGAGGTGTCACAAAAGCTTAAGAAACTATGAACCATGAAGGATGAGATGGGCTACCCACAGCTGTTCATTGGTGAATGGAATACCCAAAGGTTTGGCTGCATAAATTCTTCTAACTTCTAGCCATCTCTGGGATCACTCTGAGGGTTTAAATATTCCTCTACTGGTCAGTTTTGCTATTTCCTTCCCCAAAATAATTTTAAATAAAGTACTGAATTTCTAGAGGCAAAATCAATTAGGTGGTATTTTACACTTCAGAAGGACACAATCATGCACACATATGGCAGCCTTAAAACCTGTCTAATTAACAAAGAAATTATATGAAGCACGTTTTATAACACGGCAACAGATAATAGGTATTGGCTCCCTCTTGGTCACACTACAGAAGTGCCTATTATAGAAGGATTTGAACCTAATGGACTAATTACAGACTTGGCATTAGCTCCATTCTCAGCTTCAGACCTAAAAAACATAGTGATGATGACCCAAAATTGTATATAAACACACAGGTGTGGGGCTGATATGACAATAAACATGTCAGGCTTAAACTGAATGCTGCTGCCCAAGCTATGCTGGTCAATAAATGGGACCATCAGAGAAAGTTTTACTTCCCACAGTTAGTTACCAGACTACATTTATTTAGAAAGCAATGTCATATGAGCATTTTCATTGCTAAAGAAGTCTAACAGGCTCATGCTCTTGCAATGGGTTTTCTGTCAATCATGATGGGTGTCACAAACAAGGATGACCAGAATGTTGGGATGTGAATGTTTCTGATATCCAGCCAGCTTGTCTTGGTGTTTGCCACCTCCTTTGTGAAGGGAACAGAGATGAGCACATTTTACCAGTAGCAGCATTCAGAGGCTAAAGTAAACCCTTCTATTTTGTAATTCTGTCTGCATGGATTTTCAGGAGATTCATAAACTTCAAGGCCAGGAGAACCATTAGATCATCACACTCAATCTCCAGTACACCACAGGCTATTACATCCAGTTACTCCTCTATCAAGCTCAATAAAGCATAACCATCTTTCTCCTAAAGCACCAGTCTTCATTTGAGGTATCAAGAGATAGACAACCTACTATTTTCCTTGCTGTTTCGTTATAATCTGAAAGCCAGTCATCTTCACACTTACTTCACATTTGTACAAGTTGACATTTGAATTTCTCTAGATCAGCTTCCAGGCACGACTCTCGCCTGCTCTCCTCAGAGATTAAAGGTTCTTTTTGTATCCACTATCTTCTCCACATGAAAATACTTGCAAACTGCAATCAAATCATCATGTCTTCCTAAGATGCTAAACAGATTTGCATTCTTTAGGTCTTTCACAGCAGTATATTTTTCAGCTCCTAAATTCTCTTCTGTGGCTCTTTCTGTACCAAGGTAAGTGGTTCAGCAGCTTATAAAATATATCAATACCAAAAATATGTAAAGCATTGCTTCATCTGTCTCAGCAATGCTGGACAATCAGGTAAAAATAATACCTTAAATTCATATCTTTTACTCTTCTAATACCCCCAAAGCTAACTAATTTCTTTTATTTGTTTGTATGTATTTATTTATTTTTCAGGAAGACATGTCACAAAGGGACCTTAGGTTGTGTTGCCTCCTGATTCTGAGCCCTGAAATTACTCATTCAAATAACATCTAAGCCTTTCTGCTTTCCTTTAGAGTAAACCAAATCAAAGCAGCCTTCTGGAGAGAATTTTAAAATTCAGATTTTCACATTTAAAAAAAGCAAAAGCAAGGCTTTGGCAAAAACTGTAGGAAGACAGAGCTTGAATCTTCACCCTTTGCACAAATCATTCTATACTGTACAGCACATTTTCATAGGGCTCCATGTGACAGACAGGTCTGCTCAAAATGCAGCCCAAACTGGTGGCCTCTTCTTTATTTTATAGTTTTCAGCCTCTGCCTCCCAACACACCGAACGTTGAGGAGGCAATAATGTCTGAGTGCAAAGTGCCACCCACCAGGGAGGGTCCTGCAGAGAGCTCCAGGACTCCACCTATTGCCTTGATACTGTTCCTGCCTGATTTCTTACCTGATGTCTTACCAGTGTCAGCTGCAGTTCTCCATTCACCCTGAGGAGTGTGTGTGTGTGTACATATATTTGTAGAAAAAAATCTCAGATCTCTAACTCTGTGAACCTGTGACTTTTGCAAAGCTCTGGTGTCTAAAAGGGAAGAAGAGGATCTGACCTTTCAGCCTTGCCATGCCAGTGTTCCCCTCCTGTCATGAACCTTCTGAAAAGGCAGGTGATGAGAATAATCAGCGGGAAATAGCTACTCTTATTTGAACAGCCCAGGCTGTTCAGATGCAGCAGTTATCACTTGGTATTTTCTCAGCCAGCTGTTGGTTTGTGTTTTGTGCAGTGGCTTCTGACATTTTTCCAGGAAGCTGCATTTCACCTGCTGAATAGCCCTATTTTCAAATAACGTGGGGGTGCAAGCACAGCTTCTGATTACTGTGAGCCTGTGTGAGGGTCCTGTCCTCCACACTGTTTGAGCTGTAGATGGAAAAAGGAGGGCTCATACTTTACACATTACAGGCTTCAAAAAAGCAAAATTCTTTTAGAGGGAAAACAACAACAAGACTATCAACCAGTATCAGTAGATCAGTATTTAACCCCTGTGTTAAAAAAAAAAATCTCTTTTTAATTCTCTTCATGTTGCCTTTCACTACAGGAAAATCAGAATATTGTGAAGAAGGTGCCTTTAGTCTCCCCACCCTGCTGGGGTGGGTAGGGCAATGATGCAGCAGCAGAAGGACACTAGCAGGGAGTTGTCAGTTCACAGAAAGAGATAGGTGATACTATGCCATTTCTGCATCAGGGTCCAAAGAGGTTGAATCTCCAAAATGAATCAGTAGCAGTTTAGAGTTTTAATTTCTCTGCTTCTCAAACCCTGACAGACTCATCATAGAAAACTTAAAGCTGGATCTAAACCACTTGATTAGAGGATTTGTAGAGAAATTAAGGCAAATTATTAGAACTATGATGCTCTGTAATGTTTAAAACATTTCCAGATTCATATCAGTCTTATATAAAAAACCAACCCCAAATGCAACACGCTGCCTTTGTATAAAATTCCATTTCTCCTTCGCCATTTCCCTGGCCTGCCAAAATCATATTATTGCACTGAATTTGAAAAATTCAACAGCTGGCCCAGGACTCAGTAGACTGTCCCCAAAGCAACAGCATATTTCTGTTAAAAGCAGCCATCCCATACATGTTCTTGGTTTTACCCTTCTGACTTATTACCAAATCATAAATTCATAATATCACAGTGAATAGACCAAGCCTCTGTACTAAGTTCTCGGAAAAATCAGCTATTAGACTCTCAGTAAGTCCAGAGGGAAAAAAATTACTATGGAGCCAGACACAGCCTCTGGGAGACAGTTGTGTTCCTGCTGATCTCCAAAAGGTGCCCCATCTTCTGACACAATATTTGAAAATTAAGTAGAATGTGTACTATGCCCCAAAATAGAGGTTTGTCAGAGATAATGAGAAACTTGAATTTGATACATAAGGACAGCAAAATCAGTGCAGGCACTGGAGGAGGATGTGTGGTACCTGCAGAGTGAGTGAGAAGATGATGACTGAGGGTGGGAAGGTGGCAGTTTGCTTTCTGACCATCTAGTTGTCATCAGGAGCCATAGAGAAAGGAGAGGGAAAATTAAATATTCACGCAACAGTGTCAAGCCACTCCCTCATAAAATACTTCTAATGTTTTTAAAAACAAATCCAATAATAAATGACAGTTAACATCTGTGAGCAGTGTTTGGGACTAAGACTTCAAAATGCCTGTGATTTCCTGATGTTCTGCACTCACTGCTATCTTGAAATACTTTCCTTCTACACCCTGGCAATGGGATAGGAAACGGTGGAAGGAGATATAACTTCTGTTCTGTTCAAAGCTTGATGAAATAATACAGGATAAGAAAACCAAATTGGGCAACTTAAATTATGTATCAGAGAAGAATGTGGGGTTTTTTGGTAATAGCAACCATCAGGAAAAATAGAAAATAAGAAAAATAGAGGCATTACTGTCATCACAGACCCAAACCTTGTGAGTTATTATTTAAAGATGGGGAGCTTTATCTAGTAGAGAACGTAAAAACAGACACATGAGCCCATATTTAAGTGCTTACATTTACAATATAACACTGAGGAGGGCTGGAAGATGAAAGGGTGAAAGGAAAACAAATTACAGACCTATAAGCTGATCCTGATTCTGATAACTGGGGATTCTGGATCTATTAAATGGAAATGTTAAGAATGGGACAGTGTTCTAGCTCTTTTTTTTTTTTTTTTCCTGAGTTTATACACTATTCAACAAGCCAGGACAGAATGCTGGGAAGAAAACTTGCTCCATGAAGTCTCTGTTTCTGATTTCTCTTTATCACCTCTTGCTGCTAAGTGAAGAAAGAGTGCTCTCAGCTAAACGGATCTCTGGTGTAAACCCTATGGTCCTTCTCACATGCTTAACAATGAGAGAGCTATTTCCTGTGTAATTAATATTCTGTGTTTACTTAAAAATGCATAAAACACATGGTTAATTTCGTTAATTACCCCCTATTGTCAACAGAGTTACTTGAGGCAAACATCAGTATTACTGACGTTTCTCTCCCCTCCTTTCCTTCACACAGTGCAGAACATTTCCTCAAAATTCTTGCTAGAAAAATGCCTACTTTGGTTCCTGGGTACGTTATGATAGAAATCTTGAGTCAGACCTTTAAAAATATCTCCTCCTTCAGATATTACTTTATAAATAGGAGATAATCGCAGAACAAATAAAGATATGTAAAAGAGAGAAACCATTCTACCTTGTCTTCCAGCCATCACTGTACTCTGCCACAGAGCGGAAAGGAGAAGAAAAGCTAAATCAAGAAGGGAAAAAGTGAGAGATGCAGCAACAAAGAATGTCCACTTTTCTTTCACCTGCCAATAGTTTGTCAGGGAATTGCAATGAAATACATCTTGTGAATACAGCAACAGGAACCTTGTGTGATCTTATGCAGGAAAACAAGCAAACACAATTTGCAGAAAATAGCATGCAAACTGTTACCAAACAGATGCTAAACCACTAGGTAGCCAAAGCACATAATATAAATAGATGTCTATTTTCTAAATATCATGTGAATACAACAAAATTATGCAGGCACATCAAATGCCTTAGGCTTTTTCCATCTCTTAAATTATAAGCCTGCAGGCTATTTCACCTTGTTCAAAATATAACAATCAGATAAACAAACACAAACTGAAAGGTTCCTTTTTCCCCGTTCTCCCCTTCTCTTTTTGCAGAATGCTTTAACCACTATATTATTTTAAACAGAACCACAGGAATACTAATTCAATCTCTCTTGATTGGAACAGGTTAAAAGAGTATTTGAGACATCCCACGTTCTGGTAGATCAACAGTTCACTTATTTTATGTGAAAACCAAGAGGTGGGGCCTCTAATAGAATCTTTTGGATATGTTTCTGTAACCCAGTTGTGGGAAAAGAAAGCGGTAGAAACACTGCCAGATGTAGTTTGTAAAACTAACATAATTTTTGTATATCACCTGATTCTAAATGGCAGGTGGAAGGCATCTCTAGATGTGGTAGATATTCAGCTCTCGTTCAGGTGCTTTATACTGCATGGCTTATGTGTGTTTCCATATGGAGAACACATTCCCCAGGCATTTGAAGGGGTGTGAATTCCCCTTGGAGACAAAGCACATGAAGCCTAGGAATCAACGTCCTTCAGCAGATTGAATCCCTGGGCTCAGATTATAAAAAATATTCATGTGTCACAGTTCTTAAATTCAAAAATTGTGTGTAAATAATTCTTGCTCAATTTTAAAACACGCTGAGTGCCTAAAAGTCTCAGTGGAAACTTTAGGTATTAAGAACTGACCTAAAGAATAAAATTCTTTATTCTTTTTAAGAATAAAAATCAACTAAGAGCAGACCTGCTTTTCAGGTCTGCAATACAGAATTAGAGGGATAACTTTTCCTGAAGTGTTTTTAAAAAACAGTTTTAGTAATTTAGATGCAACAGCTCTCTTTTCAAAAAGAATTTATTAATTTGATCCAGCCTGTAGAAATTCTCAGTGCTATAAAATTGATGAATGGATGTATGTTGGTGTGAGTGATGATGTTTACCTGATTGCACACTAAAGACACACAAAACTTTCTGTATGACCTCCACAGTGAAAAGCAAGGTTCTTTCAGACTTTTATATGGTAGACATTATGAGAAATTTGAATCACAGATGCCCTAATAAATACCCCTTCCCTAATGATTATATCATACTTTGGATTCTGTGCTAGTAGGGTCTGCAGGGCTTTTATATGTGGGGGAGGGTGGGAATCTGTGTGATACGTTCAAACTTAACAACAAAACTTGCAACTATATTTTTGGTGGCTGATTCACATTTCTCTGTCATTAACATCCTAGAAGCACTTGGCTGTTTGTTGGTGGCAAGACCTTTGGCTCTGAAATTGCAGTGGGATATCACTCCGAAAGGTTGCTGTCCATAAATCAATTTTAACTGCCATATTATAGCCCAGAAAATTCTGCCTTCAAATTTTAACTATAAATGCAAAGAATTTCAACAGCAAGATGTGATCCACAGATTTCATCCAAGTCGAGATTTGTTATGTCTAAGATTTATTTCCTACCCTGCCTTTTATTGCACTCCATACATGTGAACCTGGCAAATACCGGTAAAGCTTTCCTTTCCTCTTAAATAAGATGGACAAACTCTCATAATGTATTTCTATCTCTTTCCCTTCTCTTGGTCTACAAATATGCCTAATTACAAACTGCTAGATGTTTTAGCCACTGTATCTTGTTCCTGAGATGCACACAGGGGGAAAAAAATATAGAAGTCCATTTAATTTATAGCTGTTGTGTTAATGCAAACATAAAACACCGTGCCTTTCCAGTTTTACTAAGCACAGGGTAAGAGAGTCTCTCTGCTTCAGTCCATACTCTCAAAGAGCAGGAGATACCTGAAACACGGCAGAGATTTTTACAGACAAGTTCACTCCTTTGCACCCCCAGAGTAAATGTCTCCAGACTTATCCTATCTGCCCCCAGAGAAGAGTTTTTCTCTTTTAAGCTTCAGGGTCAAGATCTTTCCTTGAAGAAAAATGTATGGAAGTCTCTGTGGGCTTGTAGACATAGTTCTCTACCCTGAGAAAGTCTTCCAAAATGCAGGCAAAAATTAAGCAACTCACAAAGTGGATCTATTTGTGAATCTTTAATTTAACAAGAGCTCTTTAATGGTGTAGGGGTTTCTCGGTTTTGCTTTATTATTGTTATTAATCTTTACTGATATGCAAAAATCATCAGATTCAGGTTTTAAGTTTTCCTTTGATTTTTTTTTTTAAGCTTTTCAAAGTCACATATGATCTGGAAAAAATAGTTAAAGGATTAGATGCCTGGCAGACAGGTTATCTAGCCTCTGACTTTGGTTGGTGCAAATGCAACAGCAACACACTAAAAAGAGTTGATTTTGTACTATAACAGTGCTAGAAGAAAACAGGTGGTTGCTAATAATGTTTTAATAAGAGTCTTATTTTAAGACAGTCACTTTTTCATCCCAAATCCTCTAGTCCCGTGCTTTGCTACATAATTCTCACCTCTAAAATCTCCAGGTCAAGGCTGGCCTTCTGCAGAGAACAAAAGGTGTGTAAATGGTGCTTCAAAACACCCCCGTGCCCAGGGAGAAATTATGATTCCTGCACATGGGCAATGCAGGCATGTCATGCCAGGGCATCCTTCAGCACATGGGTCTGCTGCTGCTGCAGAACCAAGAACCATCATTACAGCCTTAAACATTCAAACTACCCAGGGGAAAGGAGAATATCAAATACACTCTGCATATTTTACTGCAAATACAGGTGGGTTTTTTTTCCATACAAAGTGTGATTCTGCAGACAGAGTTGTGAGACTGTGTGTTTATAAGTGATAAATTAATCAATGCAATAATACATATCCATGGGTATATAAGCCACGCATACACACACACAGAGTCTCTCTATGTACAGCACACTATAGTTATACATTGTAAGCACCACAGAACTTCTACACACACTGATACCAAACTGTAGTAAAGAGCAGAGAATATACTTCAGGACAACTTAACCAAAAATCCCACCTGGGAAAAACTGAAAATATCTTATTGTTGAGAGATGCATCTGTTGGCTGAAGGCTCTCCTCCCTTTCCATGCTGGAAAAACAATGTTAAAAAGCACTGGTAATTGCCCTAATGACCCAGGCTGGTTTCACCAACCGTTCTGCTGATCTTTGATTTTACCACCCAGCAGAAGATAGAGAATGTAACACCTTCAGGTTTTATGTGAGCTTCACACTTCTATTTTTATGAGAACATTTACTTCTGAGGACCCAACCTGGGTTTCTTGCTCAGTCACATATTTTCCTGTCTACCCAGTTTTATTATCAGATCATGGCTCTTTGCTTTAGGTATAATCAATCATTCTTGCCTGCAGTTTCATTTCAGATTTGCCAATAACACATGACAGGCATTTCACTTTTAGGCATTGCCTATTTTTTTTTAATGGAGATTAATTTTTAAAATAAGATGCAGTTTTAGTGTCAAGATAATTAAATTTTTGTAAGAGATACTATCTTTCTTTTTGCTGCATCAGCTCTCCTGAACTCATACTTTTAGCTGCCACTAAGCTACTCAAATAAAATCAATAGGTTCTGAAGTCCAGCATGGAGAATTTTTTTCCATTAATAAAATAACTTTATTAACTATGAGAACCATAAATTGCTGAAACACATTTTTTAAAATTTCCCCATCTGCATAAGAATCAACAGCAGTGTTTGTAAAGTGCCTGTCCTGTCAAAGACAATAAATCTCCATTTATATTTTTCAGTATCAAAGGGTTTCTTTTGTTTATTTCTCTCAGCTGTGTTTAGTAGAGCCAAAGTTGGTGGAGTCAATGAAGTCATGACTTACCCTGCACAGCTTAGGTTTTGTTCAAGGTGTTCAAGCTTTGTGATGTCTTTCAGGTACCTGCTGGTGTAGACTGATACTGGGATATAAACTAAAAGAGGGGAAAAGAGGGAATGGCTATCTTGCCATGTAACTTTTCTTCCCAAAAACCTTTGGCTAGATACTGTAATTTTTCTGTTGTATCAGACTTTTTAGAAGAAATACAAAACCTACCCTGTTTCTAGCTTGGCTCAAGTACAAAAATACAAGAGAGTCCAGGAATTATAAAGGAGTTTGTTTTCATCCCTCTGGCACAGACAAGGAATCAAATTCCCCCACTGGTAAGAAAGCAATTTTACCATGATAAAACTGGGGTATGCTCACTGGGGTAACTTTTATCACGGTGCTGTTTCTATTTTTAGTGGCTTTCATTCCAGAAGGACCTGAAGCAAGGTACATAACACAGCTGCTATTTGTCGCTGTTACGCTGTTCACTGGCTCCCACTTAGGCAGACTCCTATTGATTTCAACAAACTTCGGTTCTGACAGTCAGAATTAGGCAATTTTCCTACTTTGGAAAAGAGAAAAAAGAAGAATTGGTCCCTTGTTCCTGTCATGTTGTTGCCTTTCCTGCCTTCAGTATCAACAAAGTAGCTTCCAATGCAAAATCTAATAACATGAGCTGAAAGGCTCCTCCGAATTCCACGTGCCTTGGGTCAGACTCTCAGTGGCTCAAGTTCAACATATTTTATTCCAATGTCTTTGAGATGCACCTGGTTTCAGTTTCGGGAAGCTTTACTCCTAAAATTTGTCTTGTATCCACACTTGTGCCCTGTGGTAAGCGGGAGAGAGATGCTTCCAGGATGGTAATGAGCAATCCCAGCCTTTGGCTCCAGCACCTGAGCATTGCTATTGCTTTCAGAACAAGGGTAGGTGATTAATATTTCTTCCCCTGGAAGGACTCTCTAAAGCCTTACCTGTTCTCTCAAATTCATTTACTAGTCAATCTGGTTCTGATCTGTTATTTTTAGAGTGCAAGGTCTGACTCAATTTTGCATTTTAAACAAGGAGAATAAAGCTCCTTATCATAGCAAGCCATGATGCTCTAATCAAAAGAAGTTAGATAAAACTTTCATCTAAAATTTCAGGTTTTCTGTGAAATAAAGAGAATTTTTTCACCAGTTTATTCTTTTCTTTTTTTTTCTTTGTTTTCATTATAATATTTTCTTTGCTTCCAGTTTCTGTGGGACTAGAGGATTAGCTTGAATAGATAACATCCTGATCCAACTTTAAAAAGCATTACAGATGGGGATATGATAGAACTTGTACAAGAAGAAACAAACCCCTTGACTCTAATAAAGTCCTTCTGTATTTCCTACTTTAACTGACAGGAAAAAAATGAAAAGAATTTTTGAAAAGACTACAGGAGTGTTAATTTAATGTCTATCTGAACCAAAGTTCTCAAGCTTGAGAGGCAAGATCAGGATAGCATTTGTCAGAGATACAACATAAATTTCCAGAGAGTCAAGTTCTATGAACTTGATGGAATATGCTGTTATTGTTAAATATGGATAAAATAGCAAACTTTCTGTTTTGTGGATACTTTAAAGATTCTCCTGTTCTGCTTTCTGAAATAGCAAATTCTCCAGGTAAAGATGATGGTATAATGCTGAACTGCTCTGAGAGATGCCTTACCAGTAAATTAGAAAAATAATTAGAGAGCTATAAAATGACATACAGAGAGAAATGCAAACTAAAAAGATTGAGACTGAGACCAAGATGCTGTAGTTCATAGAACAGCTTGTGGGGCTGGGATCTCAAACACAAACTGATCTTAAATAAAAAAAAAAACCAAAGCCTGCAGTATGTCACTTACTCTTTGTGATCTTGGATTCTCATGGGAATAAGAAGACTGTCAAATATGTTGCACACATATATGTCAGCTGCTCCAACAGTGAGAAGATTCAGACAGATAAATGTGTCTCTTCAATGGGAAAAGGGAACACAAGAGTCAGCAAGCAGATGTATGGAGCTGACAGCTTAGCTTCTGTTAAGCCTTGCACTGATCAGTGACCTCATATTTATTAGCATCTATGCAAATCAAAATTATACTATACACTTAATGGGTGATTAGTAGGATCGGCCTTTACATCCAGCTGAATTCCCTCTGTCTACCCCTGTTTTGAAACTTCAGGGACAAAGGGTCATTATCACATATGTACCTTTAAAAATGAGATCTGTTTACACCTCAGAGTATAATGTTAGTTATACAACAGTGTCCTGGTTTCAGCTGGGATAGAGTTCATTTTCTTCCTAGTAGCTTAGTAGTGAAACCACAATAAACATTTAATATGAATTATCTTTCACAGACGAGAAGTGCCACCTATTCAGAATTCAACAAGACTGTGAAATTAAACTGATGCATCGAAATGCATTTGCTAGTTGCCAGTTTGCATAAAACCATGTTTCACTGAGCATTTTGCAAATGTGTGGTGAAAGACAAAAGAAAATACAGGTTATTCCTAGAAGTTAATATAAATTTGATATAATAACCACAGCTAAACTGTATTACATAGCTATACATTGTTAACATGTTTTTTTCCCAGAGGTATTCAGCCAGAATTACCATAGAATTAATTCCACGCAAAAAGAATTAGAGATGATTAAGCAAGAAGCTATTCCTCATAGTTGCCTTAAGAGAACTCTCAAAATAGACAAAAGGTTTTCTGGAGAACTGCTGCCCTGTTTAAACAGATATCATAATGAGACTTTAACCATTGACTGTAACCTATTACAGGCAAATAAAGGAATGTTACACGGCCTAATCGTGGCTCCTGTTTCATGGAATAAGAAGGGAGGCTGTGCTGTGCCTGATCTCTAATACACTTTTACAGGACTGTCTTGCAAAAGACTAGTCTTTCCTAGTCTTGCTCTCAATAGTTATTTCTCGGTATAATTTCCATTTCCAGCTCTATTTATTCCTATTATCATTCAGAAGGTATCCAAGGATTATATGAACTTCCTATTATCCATTTTTAAATTCACCGACACATTCAAAGAAAATTCTTCATGGTGAAGCAGGGAAAAGGCATCCTGATGGCAAGCCTAGGGATGTGTTTCAGAAAATCTATTGCACATGGTGCAGCAGAAAGAGCTGTGATAAATTTCATTTTAAAATGCTTTATGCAAGTATTACAGGAGGTAATTTTCAGATTAGGTGTTTGGACAGAGAATGCCTGGAAATACATATTTACAAATAGCAGGCCGTTAAGGCTTCTGAAAACCCACAAATGTTCTTGTGACTTGCACAACAAAGGGGTTAAAAAAAAAAAAAAAATCTTAGCCTCTCCAGTAGCTTCCTAAATTATTTTTTACAGTTCTCTGATAATACATTGGTCTTCAGGCAACATACTCATTGTAACAGATACCAAGCCCAGCACCACACCAGTAATTATGATAGAAAACCATAATGGAAAATGGTGGAACAGTGGAAAATCCAGTTGGATTTATCCATTGTGACCCAAACTGGAGCTCTGCTGTCTCTACATGATACTGCAATGCTTTCTGACCAGTTGTCGCCTCAAAGTACACCAGTCATGCCCTCCATTTCTGGTGAAACATGTAAGCCACTCTGATGTAAGCTACAGCAGGACATGAAAATACCTTTAAAAAATCCATGAGCTTCACCTGTTTTTTTTGAAACCTGAGTGTAGCATTGAGAAGAGTTTTACAAAAGGATCACTGATATCAAATCCTCAGCCAAAATGAACTGAGAAAGCAGTTGCATTTCAGCACAGGCAACACCTCCCACAAAACCTAGAGACCTCTCACTGATACTGACAGTTCTCTGGGAAAGGAATGCTATAAATAAGCCAAGCAATACATTTTTTTTGATAAAAATATGGTTTTAGGGCAATCAGCAGTGCCCTCACTGTCAGATTTGTCAGCATTGCTTGACAACACCAATCATGACTTGCTACTGATTCATCTTAAACCTGACAGAAAAAGAAAGAATTGCACTGACCCTTACTTTGGAGAGATCATGACTCAGAGGGTTCCAAACGGTATTTAGGATACACAGGATGCACAGGATGTGTAGGATTTCTCTTGAGATCTGGCGCTTTTTTTCCAAGGCACTCTGCACATCATGCAGAAAGCTGCTCACACAAAACTCTCTGCAGGGATGAGTTAGTCCTGCACAACCAGAAACAATTCTGCATATTCTTGAGCACCATCTACTGGTGCCTTTCCCCTAATAACCCTAATTCTGATCAAGCACCCAGGTACCAGGCTCAGCACTTGCCAATTTGACTTTTGTGAGACAACTCATTATAGATGTTGAAAATAATTCCCATTAATTGCCTTAACCTTGGGTCAAACCCTCTGTTCTAGCCTTTGGGGAAAAGGAGATGATCTTCACAAGATCTTTCTTTTTAATTCTCTTTGAAAATCTCTTCATATTTCAAAAATCTGTCACTTTCTCTTTAAGATCTGAAAGGCTGTGATTTTTCAATGCATTCTCTTTAGTGTTGCCCTAATGGACTTTAAATTATATAGACTACATTTGTCATTTCTATACATCTATTATTTGCTAAATATATGTCTGATTCAAAGCTCTTTGCAGAATCTTTCCCACTGAGTTCTGGACCCCCACACCTCATTAAATCAATTCTTGAGGGAAAATGTCAACAGGTAAACAGAAACAAGATGCCTCACAAGGTGTGTTTTCACAACACACCAATAACAACCCTGGAGCCTTTGCCGTGCCAGGTACTTGAGAATGGGTCTAGAAGAGTGACCCATTTTTGGTGATTGTAGCTGAAATTTGGGCCAGGAACAAACCCAAATTTTTATTTGATAAGATCTTTTCTTGAGCTGTGAATTATCTCCAGCGCACCAGAGAAAAACTTCAGTGAACACTGAAGGCTTTGCTGAACTTGCTATCCCCTTCTGGTTTTATTACAGAGTCACTGTGCTTAAGACATAAGCAATTAGCTGCAGTGTTATAACCATTTGGGAGCATCCAAGGTCAAGATCCTGCTAATGGGAACTGAGATCTTGCTGCCCCTAGAGAATGCAAGACTAGGCAACACAAAGTGTAATTTTTTTAAATAACCTGTTGCAATATTGCACAAATCACCCACTAAAATCAGTAGACAAGCAAATTCTTTGTGCTTGTGCCTAAAGATTAAATTTGGACAGACCTATCCAAATGCTAAACCTAAAAATTATTCTTTATAGAACCAGGAGTGGCTTTAATACTTAATATAAAATATTAAAATGGTGAGACATTAAAATATATTTTAAACTGAAAGCAGTACTAAATGTGGTTCCCAAAGAATGTGAATTTTAGTAGTATCCTTATTA
>JAWWES010000171.1:7898503-7915517 GCA_035583135.1 Lophotriccus pileatus
CTGTAGAAGTAAAAACAAAACTGTGATATCCTATTTTGTTATGATTTTGTGACATTTAATAATGGCATGTTGTAACTGATCCCAAGACAAATCCTCTACCATAAGTCTAAGCTGGTGATTCAGGAGACATTATACTTCAAAGCACTTCAGCTTTGCTGGGTTTCATCCTCTCAAATTGGAGCATCCAACCCATAACATGCTGTCCCTACGTCTCTAAATTATAAATATCAAAACTTAAAAGTGACCATGTGTTTTACAGGAAAAAGTCCTTTAAACTTGCATGAAATGCCTAGGACATACCTGCACAATGTAGTATGAAAAAGCTATGATTGAAAGGTATTTCGTAAAAATGTACAGATTAGCCTTAGCTCCTTGTCCATTACAGAAGGAAAACACTTCAAGGACATTGTCATGTCCTGACTTCTTCAAATGCAGACAAAAGAAAAAGGGCTCTGTCCTCTTGTAGTCCAAACAACTGTGCTATATCAGTCTCACTGAACTCAAGTTTTTTCTCCTAAGGAGAATAACTTTGTTGTCAAAGCCCTCTCAGAAAGCTTGAGAGGTTAGTCTTGAATTTTCTCCATATCCTTCGGTCAACTCCTGCTTAAGCCTCATTGTGAGCGTCTGGGAAGCTTTTGTAAAAAAAAATGGAGAGTTGCTTCTCCAGATCCTTACAATGCATGGCATATTGTTAATTACTCCCCTCATCTGATGTATTTGTGATGATCAAAAAATATATTACAGGTATCTTTGTCACTACTATCCAGAATAACTTTGTAGAATGGTTATGAATGACATGGAACACCACTGTTCTAGGAAAACTTTCCATAGACAAAGTATGAAGACTGCCTATGATTTAGTGAAAAACTATTTAGGGAGAGTAAAGCATCTTTTTGCAAATATATGTATTTAAATCACCTTCTCAAAACAGTCCACAGGAAGGCTACCTAATCATAGGCTATGTCACACCATTACTCTTGAATTTGTTATTTTCTATACAACTTCTGGAGGACAAGAATTTTTATTGCTCTACCAGAGGGATAAGTAAATAGATCACAGAAAAACCTAAATGACAAGAACCTGCCTTTAATCTACCCACAGTTTCGAGGCTGCAACTATTACAGATGTCCACAATAACCTATAGCAGCTACTTAGTTTCTGAGAAAATGATGTATTAGCTATTGCATTTTCAACTCTGATCTTTCTATTAATAGTTATCAAAATCTATCTTCAACAGTCATCAATTTTATAGTGTGCCATTTCATGAAATGAGATCTATGCCTGTTTTCTCCTGTCAGACAGAAGGGACTGATTCATCCTGTGGCATTTCTGAGCACACCTCGCTAGGAGGCTGATAAACAGATGGCTTCAACTGTGTTTCTGACCTGAACACTTTCATTTTATCCTTATCCCACTGTGGGAACCTGACCAATGTTGGATGAAGAGTAGGAAATTTGCAGAGGTTTCAAAACCTGTTGGAGAGCCAATGTGTGCCCCTGCGATATCTCGCAGGAGCATCTGGGGGTCTGCCATGAAACAGAGCAAAGAGAGTTGGAAAACAGTAGACATTCTGCTCACTTCTGTTTGCAGTCAGCCATCTGTGCCTTATCCCCATGCTTCTTTTGTAGATTATGGGTTACTTGAAATAGCTGCTAATACTTATCAGTATTTCAGAGTAGTATAAAACAAGCAGAGGATGCATTCTGAGCTATTTTCAGAACTCCTATATATGCACATGCACCTCCTACCCTAACTGTAGGTGGAAAGAAAAAGCACATTATTGTATCAGCACCTCACAGTCTTGTAATACCCTGGGGGTTCTTGGTTTTGTTCATATGGGCACTGTGTCACTGAGAAAATAAATAGTCCAAATCCTAAAGGAAACTTGGGACAGTGGAAAGAATTGATGAATTGATGCAACTTTACAGGAGACTCATATTATTAATTCAAATTTGGGGCAGTCTTTCATCATTGACTAAAGTAGGATGCTTCACAATTAAGCTTACTGAAAGATAAGTGATTACTTAGACCAGGCATCATGACAAATGTTTTCAGCAGAGGTCAGAAAGGCGAATTAAGTGTTGAGGAAAATATTTCTCTCTTAATCATGGAAGAAAAAGATTACATTGATACAGGGCAGAGGAGAGGGGGCACAGGCTGGCAGTGGAGACCTCATGACTATAACCGGCTTATTAGTGGTTAAAGACATGTAGACCTGGAGCTACCAAAAGACATTTTGGTGGTAACAAAAAACAAAGAAGTATCTAACATTTGTACAGAGAACCATGTACAGTAAGTCCATTTGGAAATTACATAAATCTGCAGATCAATGAATCAAGAAAAACATGAAAAAGTGCAATAGCAAACAATAAAATTATCCCAAATGAGTCCTAGCATGAGGAAGAAGAAAGCACAAAATACCATGATTCTTCATTTGAACTATTACACTTCCAGTTGTCCTTATGATAAATCTTGTTTATATATGTAAGGTGTATTTCCTCTTTATCTATAAATAAGGTTGTGAGCATGAGTTCCTCTACAGTGCTGAAAGGTCAGGTTTTGTTCAGTTACAGTCATTTGCACTTACATATTTTAGTCCCAACTTGAGGCAAACCAGTGCTGCTGAAATCTAAAGTGAACTGAAGAACAGAAACTTGCCTTTGACAATAAAGAGGGTTAAGTTTAAGGAAATAAAATACAGCCACCTCCATATCTCCAGAGCTACACTCCAAATTCTGGATGCCAAGCTGCCCATTAATAGTGCAGTAATTCAGTTCATGCATCTCTTTCTTATGCTGCTATCCCTGATATTTTTTTACCACTACTTTCTGCCCAGTGTGTAGCACTAAGAACAGGCAGTTCCTTGGGATTAAGAACGAGAGTACAAACAGATAGATCATAGGAAAAGATGACAACACATTCCTCTCTAAAGTAGGATTTTTTTTCTATGGCTTTCAATTTAACTTGTCTTCTATCTTTTTGTTTACTTTGCTCCTTAATTCAAAAAGAATCATAGAAATAACAGCAAGAACAATCCCAGCACCAGGGATGCTGCTCAGATCAAAAGCTCAGAGGCGAATGCTTGCAATGAAATAATCATCTCTGGCTTATGAAATTAATGGCACTTTTTTCAGTCTGGATCATATGTGATATCAGGGAAGATCTTGTAAGCCTATGCCAAGAAACACATTTTGTCTTACAGAGCATTTAGAAAATGATGTTCTCATATTGTTGAGGAAAGGATTCTATCCCTCACCTCCCACCCCTAAAAATTTAACAGAAAAAGATACCATAGGTCAAAGGGTGCTTTATATTGGGCCAATTTTCATGGTCTTGAAGTTGGCCAAGTGCCTGGATACTTAGTCTGCTTTTGAAACTAGAAGTAAGTATCCAGATGATTTCTCAGTCCTTTAATTATCCAAGAGCTGGTTTCTTTCTTTAAACAAGTACAGATAAGAAAACTCTAATACTTGCCCTCCTTTGCCTTGAGGATAATTGATCAGCTAGATTAAGATGCTGTCACTACATGCAGGAGAAACCAAATCAAGGCAACATTTCTGTACTAGCTATTCTGAAGGCTAACAGACAAGACAGTAAGATAAAATCCGAAATACACTAAATGCCTCTTGATCACAATAGCAATCCAAAGCCTTACGGATGAACTTCATCTCTTCTTACCTAACTCTTTGCAGAGAAATTCTTCTGCCCCAGTGTCTCAATAGTAAGGTTGTGTGAATGATGTTCATTTTTTTTCCATGTATTTGTATTGTATTGGTGCTTAAAACCACTTAAACAGAAGGACAGTTGTGAGATGTGAATAAATTATCATAAGATGTAAATGACAGTAAATGAGGTGAGGACACAAAATGCCTTTTCTTTGCTCGCACAAGACTCAATATACAGGTACAATATACACATAGAAGCTGGGCAACCCTTCTGTGGGGGAGCTGGGCTTGCTACCAGATGCATGGGAAAGATAAAGAACAGCTCTCACTGCAGGTGCCCTGTTTGTAACAGTGTCCAAATAGCCCATCTATACTCCATTTCCTTAAATGGCGCAAAACCACCCAGGGATTAGAAAGAGCTCCAGAGAAACAGTGGAAAATCTGCCTTGACCCAAACATGTTGCAACAGGTACTTTTTCCCTCCTGGTTATTCTTCACCCAAACAACAAAAGAGCAGCTTTAAGGCACTAGTAAAGTGCAAGCAGGCAGAGCAACAGGAGGATGGTGCAGTGGACCTCCAGAAGCATGGATGTTCTCCTGCTCCTCCAGCAGTGAGGCAACAAACTTGGCCCAGCACAAGAATCAGAGACAGCACAGCATGTCATGGAAGCCTTGCTACAATGCCACAATACTATACCCTGAACAATCTAACTTGCAAAAGGAATACTTCCTGTGGTTTATTACTTCTTGCACACAAGAAACACCCAGCTAAGAAAGCATAAATTGCTCTTAACTTCCACTGTAAATGTATCTGAAAGCTGTGAATGAAGGAGAGTTTGAGGAAAAAATTGGCTCTGCTAAAATTCTTATACAGAGTAGAAAGCAACATGACCCTCTGAACTTGTCTGAAAATGCAGCTCATTCATCTTGAAGTGAACATTAATGAGAATGCAAACCACACATCCTAGGAAGAGTCAACCAATATTTGCTCACCAGTGGCAGAAACAGTAATATCTAATAGGTCTGCAACATTTCCTCTATATTTTGGAAAAGCTGAAGAGGAAAGACAATTCATGAATAATACCCCTCCAGGTCTTCGTCACAAATCTTACCTGTAGAGTTTCCAAGATTTTTTGGACAAATATACTGCAGAAACAGATGTAAACATGCGCTGTGTGTAATTCAAACCACCACATGTTAGGGGATCTGTTACCAAAAGGCACTATAAATGAAATTATGGCTTACTTGTGCCATTATAAAACTTAATTTAACATAGTAATATAAGCATTATAGTTGATCAGTGCCAAATAGTTATGCATAGGCACTTATAGGGGATGCACTTCGATTACACTGTTCTTTGTGTCAACAAATAACCATGTTAAATTACTTTTTTTTTTTTGGCTTACTACCCATGAGTCTCCAAGTGCTTTTCAAGAGCCATGAGTATACCTATTCCTCTTTCATTGAAGAGAGACACAGTTGTTATTATTTTGAGTTATAACAGGTGCAAAGAAAATAAAGCAGATACTTTAACTCCCACTCTTCCTTTCCAAACATTGCTCATTTTGCTGCTCGTAGCAGAGACTTTTTATGTACTGAATGACAAAACAAAGTTTAGAAAAGTAAACTACTGTGAGGATACCTTTGAGTACTCACACTTGTGACTCAAGGGATATCCCATACTATGCATCATTCTCAGCATATAGAGCTGGGGGGAGACAGAGGAAGGGGTGAGGGGGACTTTCTGACTGATGGGGTTTGTCTCAACAAGTAACCATTAACGCATCATAAAGCAAGATTTCCTGGGGTTGGACTACAGCTGCCTGCCCATGGGAACTGGTTTTTATCTCAACTCACGAGTTTTCTCACTGCTTTTGCCTTTCTGATCCTCTCCCCCCATCCCACTGTGGGGAAGGGAGTGAGAAGCTGAGTGGGGCTCAGTGCCAGCTGAGGTTAAACCAGGACTAACTGCTAATTACCTACGAATTAGCTGGAGAGAGGTCATAGTACTGAAAATACGTTTAAGTAGACAAATCTCTTTTTGAGAGCACAATTAAAGCCTGGCTCTGCAGGTTTAACAATTACTTCAATTTATGCATATCCTGATTTTATGGGTATTTGTCATTTGTGTGAAAGCTGCTTTTTACAGAACAGCTTTGTTCATACAAAGGTTGTTCTGGCAGAATTATTCAGAGACACGGAATCCCTCTGAAGTATCAAGGGTAAAATAGGTTCAATTCAGCAAGGTCAATTTGCTTCTCTGGCTTCAGACTGTGCTGGATCTGATCAGCACAGACCATGCTGCCACTGTCATTGCAATCCACTTCCAACCCAACTCACACTGCACATCTAAAAACAACTCTGAAACTGAACAAATATAGTGCAGCTTTTCATCACGGATAGATTTATTTTTTTTTTCCACCCAAAGGAGGTCTGGTAGTTTACCTGTGTGGGAAACTTTTAATTAAATAGCTACTGTGGGTGTTAAGCACACCTTCTCTTTGCTGGCAGGGATAGACGAACTGTCTGCTCAAGTACCCATTCAGTCAATGAATTTTTACTTTTTAAAGTGTGTGCTTAGCAAAAGCCCAAAGCATGCAAATTTCTGGTCTGTGTAGTTTGGAAGCTACATGAGGAAGACTGATGTTTCTAAGTGTATGCCTTCCTTCTAGGCAAAATGAAGTTCTAGCAGAACCTCTACAAAAATTTGACAGCAGCCAATTCTATTCTATGATTTGGTATTACTTTGCATGCATCTTTTCAGAGTTACAGATGTGTATACATAGCCTGTTGTAAATATTAAGTTTTAAGTTGATATTAAAAAAAAAAAAATGCAACTGCAATCCAAAAGGTCCTACTGTCAACCTTAGCATCCTACACCTTAAGATCCTACTGTTAACTAGTTTAGGACATTCAACCTCCATCTCCGCAGTTCCTATTTTATCCATCCAGTTTAAGGTACTTTTTTTTGCATTAGCTGAATTGGAAAAAGCCCTTCAGAAAAAGCAGATTGCAAATTCCACATGACTTGACACCTCAGCTGTCACAGCAGCTACAGGATGTCACCAGCTTTTTACACAACTAATCTGTGCTGTGTGTTCATCTGAGAAACTTCAACAGAAAGTTAAGGAAATGCTAAGAAATAAAACATTAATGAATTAATTAGCTTCATGTTGAAACTGTCTGGTGATGCTTGCATAAACTGCTCTGTGAGCAGAGTGTCAAGGAGAGTGTCAGCTCAAGGAAGTTTTAACAACACTGGTCAGGTATTATTAAACAACACCTTCCTTTCAGAGAAATTTTAGATAGAAAACTGATATTAAAGAACAACCCAGAGATGTAGTGGATTTTAAAACTTCATAGATCTTTGAGTTTGTTTGGATTTTCTGTGTGCCTTTTTTTTTTTTTTTTTTTTTTTTGCAAGACTAAATGTAGCAGAGTAAACTGCAATAAACTTTTATTGACTATTTCAGTAAAATCTGTGAAATAAAATCTGGAGACAGCACATGCTTCAGTAGGTAACAAATGATGGTGGGACATCACTTACGATAATAGCATAATTTAAAAATAAAAAAAATCCACTATATAGGGGTATGTCACAATAGATAATATAAACAGAGGATTTCACTTTCATTCTTAGAAAGTTTTTACTATTAAATAGAACTGGCAGAAACACAGGTCGTGCTGTGTCAATGTCTGACACTATTACTGATGGCAGTTGTACTGTCCTCTCCACCTTATCAGGAATATTTTAGGAATCTCATTTGTAAAACAAATAAAGTAGTTCCTTACCTGCAAGTGTGCTGGGAACTCCAAAAGCTACCAACTTTTTGTTGTTGTTAGTATTTGTAGTCAATTTAATATATCTTAAGATGGAGTGTTCCAAAATGCTCCAGTTCCTTGAAATTTTGTGGGTTTTTTACTTTGGAAATCATTATTTTCTGTTCTATGAGCAATTTGAATTTGTCTATCATGATTTAAAAGTGGCTTAGAAGAGCCTGAAGAAATGCTGAAGGACCTACTTAAAAGCAGCCTCTCAGTCTCTCTTTGCTGTGTTACATCCTTGTCAATATCAATAATGTCACAGAATTTTTCACAGGGTGCCTTGCAAGATTGGAAAGAGCTATAAATAAAGGGGTTTCTTCTGGCTTTCACAGGTAGAAGAGCACTATGCCCTGAAGCTCAAGATCTTTCCTTTTCCCATGCAGAGGTCTGTCATTGTGCAATGCTGTAATTCTACATTTTCTTATAATACACACCACTAACCAAGGGGCTTCCCACTGAGAAGTCCCTTGGGAGAATGTTTCTCAGGAAAGCTTATAAAGCACAACAACAATCAGAGTTTGAATGAGGGTCACAACAGCTCACTGCAACAAACTCCATGGGAGTTTTAGTAACATAAATTATGCAGAGTAAAGGAAAGTAGAGTTAGAAATCAGTCTTTGTAGTTAAAATTAGAAAGGAAAACAAGTTCTTAACATGTCCTCAGTAATCCCCTTCCTTTTTACCTTATCACCACAGTAGCATGTTGACATGCATTCAAACATTAGCAACATAAACAGCAGTGAATGAAGTTTCTTTACAGCTGTGGGCAGCTCTGCAAGGAAAATGATTACCAATACAATTTTGTTTTTAACTTCACCATTACAACACTTCTTAGCTATTTCTTCCTATAGCCTATAAATTCTGTCATTTGTCATCTAAACCATTCAGAGGAAATAAAACTGTAGTCGAGTTCTTAGTTTCACAAAATTGAGTAGTTTACTTCCCACCAGTTTTTTAATACAAGGAACGCACTTTTTTCCCCTGTGTGTTCAGATTAAACAGCATTTTATTTTAGGTTTATCACTGCAGGTTTCTGTAAATCTGCAGAACTACTGTGGCTGTTTTCTAGTAATTCCTCAATGGATATAAAGATCAAATCATCACACTGCTGTTGAATTTGAAAGGGTACCATAAATTTATTTCATTTGTAGTATTCATCTTTTGAAAAGAGTAATCCTGTCATCTGTCCCCTAAATACTAATGACTGCTATTGCAGATGCAATTTTGCCAATGGGACTAAAGGATGAATCTGATTCCATGGAAGACAGTGGGAGAGCTTTACTGCTATAATTTTCATTTTACTTTCTTAGGTATCCCACGGACAAAATATTTACCCGTAACAGATCTAAGAATAACTACCATGAGTTTATAGGTTACATTGAAAAATTCAAGATTTTCTAAAAAAGGTACAAGAGAAAGAGACAATGAAATCTATTAAAGGTAATCTGAAAAGAATGCTCACCTGTAGGTGACTCCTCTAAGGATTTCTAAGAAACAGAAAGTGTTCCTGGCAAACTCTGCTGCTGGGAAACTGGCTCCCCTGCAAGCTGAACTGGCCACGCAGCATGTTGGGACTGGGACCTGCAAGGCTCTCCATGGGGACTCCCTGGGACTGAGAAGTACTCCAGGTTTGGGAGTATTCCTTTCTTGGCATTGAAGCTTCCTATGTCAAGAATCTTCCCATGTGATGCCTCTTGCAATTTCTTCAGGCTGTGATTATTTGACTTAATAGAAGAAAGAAACCTTTCCCTTTTCTTTTCTAGGTACTTTTAGACAGAAGAAGTTGCTAAGCTTTGTTTTTAAATCATTTCAACTAGTTTTTTTTCAGGCATACTTCAATGTTTTGTGTCAGTTGCATATTTGAAGGGTTTAATAAAAATGTTTAACCCAAACATCTACCTTTTAAGATCTGTAGGTTATACTTGTCATTCTGCTCTTGATAAGATTCCCTTTTTCTGGAAATCCGCATATTGCCCTCAAGTATTGATTGCATTTTCTAGCTGTTTGAAAAAAAAAATTGAACTAGCACTTCTCTAAACTTCTATTCTTTGTAAGATTGCCAGTTATTAAGAATGCATCTTTCACAATAGCACATGATCATTTGGTTTAACTATAACTGGCAACCGGGACAGTACAAAAGATAATAATTAAAGGTAGGACTCAATAATGGAGGTATTTTTAAATCTAAATGATTCCATGATTCTGACATGATCCAGAAATTACAGAGTAGGAGAGAGCAGATCCAACTCTTGGCTTCTTGATTTGCATGAAGACTTTAAATGCACACGACCAGATTTACATGAAGACTTTAAATGTACACAACCAGATTTTTATACAGCAATGAAGCAGCTAATGCAGTCTAACTCAGAAAAATTTACTCATTTGAATACTGTATCAGTAACAGAATGAAAGTAATATACTTTCACATTAGTACTGTTTATTGAAAAAAACATATATTTCAAGCTCAAATCCATGCAACAATTATGTTACTGGATGCAGACAGTTTAAGAAAGTTCAATGTTTAAACAATAAACCACAGCCTCATTAACTCTGCAATTTATATTCATTGCCATTTTCCAAATTACTATCAACCTGGGTCTGCAAACCAGACTTTGCCCATCTATGTATTCTTATAACTGTTTGAAAAACTCTGCTCCATTATCCCATCTCTTGGGAAAAAAAAGGACCAGAAAATTATAGAACACTCACGTGTCTCCATTCTCTACAAACCATGAAGAATGTCTCTGTGGCATTTGGAGGTCTGGACACCAAAATTGTGCATCTGCTAATACAGTAGCTATAATAATACAAACCAGCCCAAACCCAGGACAACACAGACAGGTTGGCCAAGATCTAGTCCAGCCCCTCTAGAGGGGAAGAGATTCACAGTCCTACTAATGGTTGTGGCGGAGAGATTGGGCTGGTTTCACTGCATAGGCAGGGTGTAAAACTGTGTTCTGTTTTAGCAAGAAGAACAACTTTGGTTTGTAGGAGCACAAATTTTCCTTCAAAGTTTTACCATGGATGGATGTATCTGCTCTCTTCACTGTTTATCAAAGGGACAGAAATGTGGTAACCAAATTTAACAGGCAGGCAGTTGTCTTTCTAGTGCCAGTATTTCACAAATGAACTGGGGAACCAGTGCCTGTCAAGCTGATATATAACTGGCTGGAAAACTAAAGTCAGAGAATCAATTTATCAGCACCAAAGTGGAAGGTGTAGTGAACAGTATTCCCTGAGTTATTTCCAAATGTGGAACTATTCTGTATTTTTCATTAGTGGCCTTGATGATTGAGTAGTGAGCAAGTTTTTACAGTCATAGACACCCTCAATCAGGAGGATAGATATGGAATTCAAAGCAGTCCTGACTAATTGGAGGGACAATCAGGAAGAAAAAAAAAGGAAAAACAGAAAGAAAGAAGATGCAATTTCATAAAGGCAAGTGCAACACTTTATAGAGAAAAATATCAGGTGATGGACTGGAGGTGAAGGAGCAGGTCAAGAGACCAGGAGCTAGATAATAACATAGCCCTGAAACTGTTGAGAGAAAGGCAAAAAATACACTGAGATGTATGAACAAGTGTCACCTGAGAGATGTGTGAAGTGCAGCAATGTTCTACAGCCCAGCAGGACAGCCTTGAGAAATTACTGTGTCTGGCACAAGGCACTATGCTGCAGTCCAAGGGAGACCTGGCTGGACTTGCTGGATAGATTCCAGAGAAGATGAGTGAGAACAACCAGCACCCCCAGAAATGTTAGGAAATATAAGAAAAAAGTGCTAGAATGCCATTTATTTTGGCCAGAGGAGACACAATGCCCACAATAGCTGTACTGAAGTATATAAAAGTTGCCCGCAACATGGGAGGAATCTGCTTCTGATAAAGAGAAACAGTAACAGTTTTAAGTTGAAGTGAGAGAGAATGTCTAACCTGCATTTCCCCACACTGTAAAACCCTGGCAAAACCTCTGCAAGCTCCATAGGCAGCTGTCATGACTGGAGATTTAAGTTTTGTCACAAATGAGGCAGGTATAGCTCGTCCAGACTGGGAGCTGGAAGATGAGCTCAGTGACACCTTACAGTTTCCTTTGGGGTTCGATTTCCACAACCTAGAGTAAGGCAGTCAGTTACCCCAGCCATAAAAAGTAAGGCACTGCTCCATGAGATCCTATTTGTTATGGTAATTACATAAATCATCTCACATGAGCCTTTCGTAACAACTAAAAGGATTCAAATACGAGAAGTGAACTTCAAAGAAAAACAACATATTCCCAGCTGTGCAAGTCTCCTCCTTTTTACAAATATAACCTGTCAACAAATAACATCTGCAAATACACAAAGTATAATGGAGAGGGTAAAAGAGAAAGCCACCATTGCCTCTGATTTTCCTCTGTTCATCACAAATTTACAGGTTTAAATTAGAACTTTATGTGAACCATAGATGACTCACTGTCACTTGTGCTAGATCGACTTGGTAGGTTAAAGTCCCATGTATAAAATAAATATATGCCATTATTAGCCTGCTCAAACATCAGAGAAGGGAATGGTGACATGAGCCATAATTTGATTTTGGTATTGTCTTTGAAATTGTCTAGTGTTGACTTCTTTTCAGCCTGTCATGCCAGGAGCTACTTTCCTGTGAAGATTGCAGGGCCATTAGTCACCTTGATCATGATTCAGGAAACTCTAAAATGAAGCACAAAAGGTAACACTGTGCACACTCATCTAGTTAAGTGCTTATTTTGAGAAAAAAAAACCCTCACACTTCACTCATAACACCTCTTTCTTCATTTTGAGCTTTAATTGATGTCACACTGACCTGTGCTGACTGGAGATGACTACACCTTCTACAAATGCAATGGGTGAAAAGACTGTTGTAGCAGACAATTAATAACAGAGAAGCACTGAAAACAAGTTAGTCCCTGATTCATGCCTTCTGAAAGCTGCATAATTGAAGGAATATTCAGCAGTGATATCCACAGCAATGGGTATGACCTGTTATTCCACCTGTTTTCAATCCTGTAGGATTAAAATAGAGGCAATTCTGCAACACACATCTGCACATCAGTTACTCATACAGCTTTTTAGAAAAAAATTGACATTACAGCCACTCCTAGTGCATAGTTCATCTCATCATAATAAAAAAAAAATTCAGAGATATTTTTTTACCTCCACCCTCCCTCAAGATTTAGAGAAGTCTAGCCTGGATTTGTGCAGCTAAAATGACAACATTCCGTGATTTCTGCTCATATTACTGATATCACAAACTAGTCAGTGAGACAGCTATTTAGATGTTGCATCTCCAGCTGAGCTGGTTGCTACTGAGGCAGAGACAAAAAATTGTGCTCTATAAGCAGCTGAAATTTACTCCTTATGTCTTCATCAAGCCTAACAGCAGCCATTGTTGCTTTTATTCCCAGTGAATTCTGTTTTCTGGGAGATGCTCTAAGGATTTTTGCAGCGTTTCAGCTAACAAGTATTTGCTAATTGCACCTCACCTCACCTGATTTAACATACGTGGATTAATCCTTCCATATGACTTCATCCAGGGCCTCTTTTCAGATTGCACACAGTGCCTACAAGGCTTGATCTCCTCAGCCATTTCTCCAGACGAGCATTTCGACTGCCGAACTGCTCACTGGATGGGTGTGACAGCTGCTCGGAGATTTGCAGCTGCCTTCACTGGAGCTCGAAGTTATCGAGCAATTTAGTGCTGCACTAACTGGCACAACATCCTTGTCACTTTCCCCTACACACAAAAAAAGCTGTTCAGTCAGTTCTGTCTCAGGCCTAGTTCAAAAATAAGTAAAATTACAGGTAAGCTGCATAGTTTGTATGCAGACATCACAAAATTCTTCAGCTCAACAAAGCTCCTTTTCTCTACTGGGTCAGTTTGACCCAGGCTCAATTATGCCTCTGTTCTCCATGAACCCAAAGCAGTATTTTGCCTGGAGGTTTGTGGCACTCATTTAGCAGGGATAACCTTTCTTATCCCACCAGAGAAAACAAGAAATCTAAAGAGTGCCTTCAAAATGTGCACACTGCTTCCAAACGGCTTGGGAGTGAGTGGTCAGGTCTGTCAAGCTCCTGGCACTGCTGTGAGTCCCTCTAGTTCAGGCTGTGAGACTTAAACACAGGGAGTTTTTCATCATGAGTTGTTCCATATAGAGGGTGAAGATCTAAGATGCTTCTGGTATTCTTCTCCTGCCTAGACTGATCACTCTCTTAACAGAACTGACAGAATCATTAAGCACTTCAAGAAATCCAAACATGGTCACACAACAGAGAAAGCAAACCCACCAACTCAAACAGAAAACAAAACATCCTGCCCAGAAATCAGAGTATCCTCACTTCCCATCTGCCAACAAAGTCCAGAAAAGTGCCTCTACAGTGTGTCTCTCAGTTGGGCATGAACTCCCTTGGATATTCAAGACAGTTTAAAAATTTCAACTCAGTATTTCTCACAAAAAAAAAAAATAATAGGGAAAAAAAATCAGTAAAATAAGTATACATTTATTTATGAAAGATTACAAAGTAATTAAGAAGTAATTCCTTTCAACGTACCAGAGTTTACACCAATAAATGTGGAAGGCTAGTTTATACTCACTAGGACACCACACAATACTGATAGTCCTGCTTAATTGACAGGTGTAATACAAAGATCATTGAGACCCAACTGAAATTTAAGGTTATACACATCTTTTATAGATGTGATTAATTGCACTGCAAACATACTTGATGCACACTAAGCACCTAAACATCTTTCCAAATCTGGCCCCAAGCTTTGGGGCTGTCAAAAGTAACATAGAAAAAGTATCACAATGCCATCAACCCAAGGAAATAAACTAAAGAACATTTTAATGATTTTTCAACAGTGTTCATGTGGAAGACTGTGCAAATTCAAGCCACTGACCAAGGTATAACATTTTCTGTACCAGTTACAAGTCCCTTGAGCCAGTCAGTCCTCCCATCCTCTTTTCATTTATTTTTGCCACATCAGTTTTACTTTGTGGTGACTCAATTTCACACAATTCAAGCCTCTTTAATTAATTCCAAGTTTTTTTTTTAAGAAGTCTTCTGAGCTCCTGCACAGAATTACCTACTGTATCAACCAGTTTCTGCTCTCTTACAGAATATGCTGACCATGGGACACCACCTCTTCCACACCAGAGCAGCAAGCCTGCCCTCCACAAGATGTTAAACTTGTGAATGCCTTTAAATAATTAAGTATTCTATAGTGAAAGCAACTTAATTTTTATGAAATTGCACTATTTGTGTCCACAGAATCAGTATAAAGATTTTCTGATCTCTGGAATGTAAAGAAAATCAGGGATGAAGGGGGCCACATGTGGACAGCAGAGAGGGCAAAACCTCTCCAAAGAGGAAGAAAATGTTGGTGTTTCCATAGAACTACATAAGGAAAAAAAATATTCCAGTTAAAATACAGCCAGATAGGCTCCATTTAAAACTAACTGGCTTATTATAAAGAAAAAAAAAAAGCAGCAGTAGACAAGGTACTTTAAATGCATGAAACCTTGATGTAAGCCATAGATCATGGACAAAATGTAGGAAACAAAAATGAACAGCATGCCCATTGGGAGCACCTGACAAATTTATACAGGGTGACACCTGAATGATTCAGGTTCCAGCTTGGTGTCAGATACTTCAGCAGTGTCATGTGGCAAGCCTGGCATCAGCTTCATGCTGTGTTCTTTAGTCATCCCTCAGAGCCAGGGATGCTGGAAGAGGTTTGCTCCCTTCCCTGCCTGGGTTTTAACTGATCAGCGCTGCTGCTGCTTGACAACGATGTCCCAACACCACAATGCTCCTCTTCTCCAGCACCTCCTGGCACACCTCTTTAGGGTACCATTCCCCATATCTCTCCTTCCCAGAAGCACACTAGTATAATACAAATTTTCTGTCCTATGAATCAGCATGTCAGCTCGGACTGGCAAGATGAATTAGTTAATCTCTGTGGTGCTGTGTAGGTTTCCTAGTTTGCCACTCTTCCTCCCACAGGAACCCAATAATATTTCTTGACATTTAGGTTTAACATAGAAAAACCTGGATTAGAGTAATAAAAAGGTGAATAATAAACCTCTGCATTTCCTGATAAGTATAATTCTGCCAAGCTGTAAAGCACTTTTGGGCACACCAGTCAGCTGGGATTTCTGTGAGAATTAAACATGACACCAACTGCTCAGGCACCTACAAAAAACATCTGGTCAAAACCACAGGCAACCTGTTTCAGTAGACAGCAAAGAGCTGAACTAGGTATTTTGGCTTACAGTTTTGGAGTCTAATACCTAAATTCTGCCTCAATCCTGCCTTAGGCACAGAACTGTTTTCCAGTTTTAGCCCTAAGAACTTACAAAGAGTAATGTGGAATCACAAATGCTATATTTTATAATCATAAGTGACATCTTTGCTCATATATGCCGTACATAGTATTCCCTTATGCTGTTCCACTCTCATGCCTAAAAGAAATATTTCAGATTTACAACTGACTTAGGACAGTAAAAGATTAGAATCTGAACCAGGCAATACATAGAACTGTCATTGAGGGTCATAGAAACAAAGTTTTGTAAAAACCTTCACTGTGTGATATACCTAGTACAACACAGATGAGAGGAAGTCTGGAGTTGTTCCTTCTAAAATGTATATTATCTTCCTATTAGAGATAACTCTATAACTTGCTTTTATCTCTGAAAGTCCCTGACCTCTGGCAAGTTTCATATTCCAAATTTAGAACAGCATCTGAATTTTGCAGCTGGTCGCTCCATTCATAATGAGCCAAGTTAAAACTGAATACATCCAAATTAGAGGGGAGTATCAAACTTTGGACTCACGTCCAAGTTGTGTAGCAGAGGCCCCTTTCAAATGCTCGTCATGTACACATAGCCATAATGTACAATAATCTATAAAAATCAGCCTGCTCTTTTTCCACAGGTAATCCTGCACCAAACAGTTATTAGTAATATTCAGCATAATCTGTCATATAAATTAATGTTAATACTAATTAATCACTCTAAGTGTCTGGTGTACCAGACATTTATGATTCATAGGAGGGTGGAGATCAGATCTGCACGCAGACAAGAGCTACTGCAAGTGAATAAAAGAAAAGTCATAATTTCTCTATGAGTCTGTCATCTGCTTTGCCAATTCTGTTTAAAAAAAAAAAAAAAGACTACGTAAAATTCTTCCCTAGAGAGAAACCCAAAGTTCAGTCGCTCCTCCCATTTCTATTTGCAGCTTTCTTCTCCTAATGTCAACTCCATCTGTCTTCCACAGGCATTTAATGTCTTTTGAATTGTCTATTTAATCACTTGCAGGTTTATCCCCTTGTTTGGCTGTGCTCTGCCCTTCATTTGTCAGCTTCAGCATTCGCCACTCAAAGCATCCTCCCACCCCCAGAGCTTTCCCCTCCTTTTCAGTATATTGCATTTTATCAGTGTCTCCGTTTGAGTGGGACACAAGTGTTTTGTTGAGACCAAACCACAGGGGAGACCCAAAACTCCTCCCCCTA
>JAWWES010000171.1:7915617-7952477 GCA_035583135.1 Lophotriccus pileatus
TCCTCCCCCAAAACCAGGCAAGGGAAAAAAGGAACAATTTTTAACCTTGTAGCAGCACAAAGCAAAACCATGACAATCAGGTCTCTCTTCTGTTGTCCTAAGGTTGCCTTTTTTCCCGCCCAACGTGACCCATTTCTGCTTGGGAGGCGATATCTTTGTAAGAATATGCATCCCATTGTTCTGTCTCCTTTTTTTTTTCCCCTAGTTTTACACAGCATCCTGTCTCTCATCTACTTTACAGGACGTCCTCAGATCCTGCTCCCCTTTCTACTGGCATCTTTGTGCCTATAACAAGTCTTTCTGATTTTTCACTTGGAGTAGAGAAGGACTTAAGATTAGAGTAAATTTCTCTGCCAGTAGCAGCAGTCTGTTTAGTGCAGAGCTGTTGCTACAGTGATTTACTTGATTTTTTTAAGAATCATTTTGCATTATTCAGTTCTGAATAAAAAAATAATAAATTACCAAGAAACACACTCAGGCTCCATTCCCTCACTCATATAGAAGTGAATGCTAAGGTATACAGCAGTCTTCTCCTTTATGCACATAGAGAGATTCTAAACAAATTCTATTATTCCTCTTCTAATTATGCATCCACAGTTACAGGGTAGTACATAGCTGTTCAACTTCAATGTAAATCTTCATGGCTGGAACACCCTTGACATTTCTTTCTAGCTGCTGCAACAGTCTATCCATGAATACAGTTTTTTGCATGTACTATAAAGAAATCAACCAAACATTACCCAAAATAAGCAAACTTCCTTTGTTTTTCCCTACCTGCTTCATCATCTTCCGGACTTATACTTATTTCCAGTGTGATTCCACTGTAGGAGGAAGCAGCATCAATAGTCAATTAGAGGTGTCAGTCTTATTCTGAAACAGGTACTACTGTATTCAGGAGATAACCCCTCCAGAGCCCTGTCTAGATGGATGTTGTTTTTGCAAATGTGGGATTTTATGCCCCTGGAGAACATAACACAGGTTTCACTATGTTTTAATCTGAGCCTAGAGCAGTCTGGGACATGATTTGATGATTTTACTCAGATATATTCAGTAAAGCCCAGTTATGTTTTACAGTGTTCTGCCTCTGTGTAAACAGACATGTGGTGTTGCCTTCCAGTGTCAAACCACAAGGAAGCTGATGGAGCGACCAAAGATTTTAGCTACAACTGCAACAACAGTGCTTAATTCCCCAGATGATCAGAAACACCCTCCAGAAATATTTATGGACTGTCTAGTTTCTGTGTCGCATGCCTGTAGGAGCCAGTTGCATATGAAGCTTTCATTCAATGCCTGAGCTATAATATTTACCTACTGTATTAGAATAATTGTCCCACTGCCAATCAGAGGAAGAAGAAAAACTAATTTCTTACTTTTGAAACACCCCAGGTGCCACTCTGGCACTGAAAAAGAAAACAAAACAAAACAATTACCAAAAAATCTGTCTGTGCTTTGCAATTTGTAACTTTTTTTTTCTTTTTTTTTTTTTGTCAAAAGGTATGCACATGTGTGCTTACTTTGCCATTTCATGGAAGAAACAGAGGTAAAATTAGTAAAATGAGTAATTCCAATAATTCAGTTATGCATTTTTGTTTTGAATCTTAAGAAAATGAAAAAAATGCATAGAAGTGCTTAGTACAGTATGTTACCTTACAGTGTATGGAAGTTAAGATGCACTCAATTGTAGACCAGCATCTCATCTGCAACTTTTCATCATGAACCCTAACTCCACCACAGTCTGAGAACATTGAAGACCAAATTCTTTAACGAAACTTTTAATAACTGCAGTCTCATGCCCCAGCACCAGCAAGAGCAAGCCTGTTTTACAGATCTGCTATTGCAAGATTTAACTGCCAGACTTTAAAAACATACTGGAAATCCAACACGCTGAGCTCTGTGAGATATGCTTATTAATTCACATTTGAAAATTATTACTTGATGCAGAAATCTTCAAAGCTTCCCATTTACTGTCAAAGAGCTGCCCCATTCTAACAACTTCCCATGTTCTTTGGTTCACCAGGGGACTCACAAGCAGAAGCTCGTTGGCTGTTTCCTGACACTGATCAGAGCTGTGTGTGGCATATGCCAAGTAAAAAGAGCTCAGAGAAGGGTTATTCTAAACCAAAATAATTGCTCAGCCTGACCTTCTTGTATGCTTGTTTTTCAAAGCTGCCTGTCCTTGAATAATTACAGTGTACCTAACTTTGGAAATCTTTTCCTACCAAAGACGTGCTTTCTGATATGCGTCTTCCCCAGTACCATCCAATTATTACAGAATCAATTGTGGCTTAGCTATAATTATAATAGGTGATTAGTCAAAGGACTGCAGCAATTAGAGGGCCTCTGCCTTTGCTTTCTAAAAGTCAGATGGAAACCTCTATGCTTTGCTTTCATGTCTTCAAAAGCCAATTAAACCTGTTGATTTAAATTCTCACATAAGTAACAACATTTTCATGGGTTTTATTCAGTGACTATAAATCAACAGTCAAACAGAAAAGCGTAAGGATGATTTTAAAGGCGAAATAACATTTAGTTATGTCCTACCTGTTGATGAGAACAGGTTTGAGTGGTTAGTCGATGTTAAGGTGGTTAGCGTTAGCTTATTATCAAAAGAAGAAAAAGTACAGCAAAGCAAAGCATTGCAAATATAACCATCCACTTCAGCAGCATAAGCCAAAAAGCCCTTATTTCCACTGAAATGCAGCAACAATCAGACATTGATTTCAGATGGTGCAATGATCAGTCTAGCATAAAGTCTGCGTACATACTAGCCCAGAGTACAAAACTGCAAAGATGCATCTCAGCCAAGGCTTCAACAGATGTCCCCTTTCAGATCTCAATTCCAGCCTCTAGAAACACCTTCCAACCCAAGACAAAGCAGCCTATACCCCAAGATAATTGTCCACACAAGCTCAGGTAGATAAGGGGAAGCAAAACTTCCCTTTCCCTCCTCTCTACAACAGCTTCTCCTGCTCTTGCTCCTTATGAGAACATAAACTCTCAACCAGGTGATATCTGAAACTCTAGTAACCATTTCTATGTCACATAACTATTTTGACATCCTTATAAAAGCTAATCTTGAAAATACCCCAGTAATTTCTTTGTTTCTTAAGAGGAGGCCACACGTTGTAACCTGATCAAGCACTCAAAGTGAAAATGCGACTAGAAGCATTTAGTAGTGTAAAAATTCCTCTGGTTGATAAACAGAGCCATAAAAATAGCTTGGGTTTATCAATAAGGGTAACAAAAGTGAGCAAACCAGAACATTTTGAGAATATCTTGTTCCACTTCAATTTTGGGTTGAATTTGATTTCATCACATGTAAGGTGATCAGTGCAGGATACTTAATGCAAGGAAACTCTCTGTTTTCCTGATCTCACTGGGAGTTACGTGTGACTATATTAATCCTCTATCCTCAAGTTGCATGAGGGAAGTTAGACTAGTATCTGTGGAAAGATATATCACTGGTAGCTGAACATGCAGTGAAGAACTCTCCAAGGTCCCTTTGATTAATGAGGGAAAACAGGTATGGAGGAGTGACCCTTGCATCCACAAGACTACCCTCTGTGACTCTTCCATCTGGTAGCACTGAGTGGAACTAATTTTTTTGCAGCAAAATCTAAATATGCCAAATATGTTTTGCTTTGGTTAAAATATGCTTAGTGAGGTAGCAAGGGGAACATCTCTGTTCTTTGCTGTTGACAAATCTTGCCCATAATGCTGTTCTTTAAGGGCATATAATGGACCTTAGAAAGACAATCTAACTTAATTCCTTTAAAGGGAGTCATGGCCATTATTATTAACATTTCTGGAAAGCACAGTCAGAGAGAAGACATTGGCCTATCTCTTTCTTATTAGTTACCCATTACTCACTTCTCATTTACACATATCCAAATTTCTCTCAACTGAGCAGGAAAATCTGAAAGTTTCCTTACATTTTGAGGCACTAACCATCTCCAGAGCAGCAAGCTAACATTGCTTCTGAAGTAGTTTTTGCACAAGCAAGAGGGGCTGGTTTCAGCAGACTCTGTGGCATAAACACTTGCTCATCACAAGAAGAAAACAAAGCAGGAACTTTCTCCTTGATGCCTGATGACTCAGTAACATCTAATCAGTGAGAGCTAATTATCAGCAAAGAAGGTGTCAGGACCAGCCCAACCATTGCATCCCACACAGTTGTAAGCCTGTGGCATCTTCCCAAACCCTATATGTGAAGAGACACAGCAGAGTGACACAGTTCTGTAGCGACACACACACCTCTAGCCAAACCCCCCAAATAAAAAGCTAAGTCCATCACTGCTCTGAATCTCTGCAGAGCAGCTGGGCAGGAGAACAGATGTCTGACAACAGTCCCACTCCTCAAGAATAGGCACAGAGATGATGCAGCTCTTCTCAAGGACACAACTCTTCAGAAATTAGGACATGTCCTTCGAAAGTACACCTCTGTCCTAGGTGGTCATAGCTGCAAAATGCAGCTTTCTTATGGAAAAACCCCAATCTGATAGATTCAAAGCCTTGTGCACACACATTCAATTTTGGGCCGTTCTTCTTTCAGCCAATATCCATTTTTCTCACAATCACTAATTCCAAAGGAAACCTATTCAAACTCAATATTTGCCTTTTCCCCTCCTTAAATCTTCCCCCCCATACTGTTTCTTCCAGAGAATCCACAATGTGGAATCTGTCATTACATTCATTTCCATGGCAACAAATGGGATGCCATAAAAAGTGTTTTAATCCAAGGACAGAGTGGTAGAGAAAAGTTGGATTTTGAAAGAGAGAATTGTTGTTCAATATCAGAAATAATTGCAAAGGGAATGCAGAAAATTACTTATTGAGTTAATTTTTCTTTATGTACACAGGAGTTTGCTTCACTTCATAAAGGACATTCTCACCTTGAAATGCTGAATGCTCAGAATAATGTTTATGGGTAGAGGTTATTTAATATGCTAATATTTGTCTCATTTTCCTTGATTATATGACATGCATCTTTTTTCTTATCAGCTGATAAGCTACTTTATATTAAAATATGAGGAGAAGATGCTATGCTTGATTATTCTCAGTGGCATCTGCTTATTTCAGTAGGCTACAGGGAAACACAATCTATGAGATCAGAAAACAGGCACATTTATAGTGATTTCCAGCCTGATGGATAGCACGACCCATTACAAACCAGACTGGATCCAAAAAGCCAGTTAAATTCATGCTGCATATTACCTCCTTACAGCTTGATTCCTCCTTCAAGTGTTTCAAGGTCCACTGAGGTGCTTGCAAAAGGATCATGTGAGTCATGGTCAAAAGAAATGTGACCCTTCAACCCCACCTCCTTTAGCCAGTGCAGTACAACACCTCAACCAGCCTTTGCTTGATCGAGATCCTCCTGTGGATGTGGAAATAAGTAAACTGGAAAATAGCAGGAATGTCCATCACTGGAAACATCTAAAACTTTCACAAAAATGTTAATAGCCAAGACAAAAGTAAAATTAATTTTTTTTTCAATTTGTATGTGAATGATAGTCTCAAAAAAAAGAGGTTTTTCACACCCAAAACAAATAATACTAGAGAGAAAAGCAGTCATCCACTGAGTTGAGTTTTTTCCATAAAATAATGGCTATGCCTTTTATTTTACTGTAGAACGTGTGGATTTAGCTGTCAATGAACAGAACTACAATGTAACTCCTAGCAAAAACACAGACACAACTTTCCTAACAATTCAAAATTAGCCAGAGACCACAAATATATTTTACTCAGGAGGCATGCTCCAATCACAACTTACAGACTTCTGTCAAGCTATGTATTACCAGAAAAAGAACATAAAATGTAACTCACGCTCTAAAACAGCATTAAGAAAACACTAATGTTGTGACACAAACTGAGGAAAGTCATAAAAGGAATACATAAAAGCAAATATTATACAATATTTCTTTTTCTAGGGTTTAGGCACACCAGGAAACCTATTTAAGTTATTTTTTAATGTGTCCTGCTAGAGAATCAGAGTGCATATGGCAAGCTTCTGTCCCACCAGGTGCCTCCTTTGATGGTGCTTTTTACCTCAGCCCTCATGTCCTTCTAACTACAGGCTTTGTGTTTCCAAATTCCCTTTTCTATAAACATCATAGAGCAAAGAAAATGTAAAGAAGTATTGAAGAGTATTCAAAGTAAGATTCGAACCTAACTTTGAAGTTTTGAAGGAATGACAGGGAGCAGTGGAAGCTTCCTAAAAAAGCTCATTGGAAACTTGATTTAACAGGAAAATAACTGGCATTTCAGAAAACTGTGTAGAACAGCCTTCATAAGAAATCCTCCACTAAGATAAAACTTATCTAGTCACAAAATGTCTCACCACTCACTGAGCAACAAAAGCAGAAATGACAACCACATGAAATTATATTATGTGGAGTAGCTTGAACTCTGTTTAGAAATTCATTTTTATGCTTTCACCAAAGCGTTTCATCATCTCCCAAATAATATGTGAATTTTAAATCTTTTTTTTTTTTTTTTCTTTTGGGTCACATAGGGGTGGTTCATTATCCCTGAGCAGTAGTATAGATAAATTAATAACACTTGAAACTATGATTATCAGTTGCCAATAATAGCAATGTCATTTTTCAGAATAATATGTCTCTTTCCCCATTTAAATCACACTTCCATGGGATATTTTACACACTTTTTTTTTTTTTCTCCAGTCAAGTGTTTTCTCCTGTGCTTAATTCTGAATGTCTAAAAAATTACTTATAGATCTGGAACCAGAATCAATATTCATGTGAACAAAACCATCCAGGTGACTGTGTGCTCCTTTTCAAAGAAAAAAATTAAAAATAATTACAGTCAAAGAAACTGAAAAGTGAATAACAGGGCAGGGCAGGGGGAGGAGAATGTTTTTTGAGTGAATTTGAGTGTTCCATTGTAATTATGACTTTTTCACTTTTTATCTGACTATAGAAAAAAAAATCAAAATAATTAGTTATTTCAAATAGAAACTCCAAATGGCCTCTTCTGCCCTTTTCTACAACTGCAATTTAATTGTATAAAGTCACAAGTCTCAGCCTCCAGGGCAATATGCACTGTCCAGCTCATATGTTTTACTTTCTAGAGAGAAAGTAATTTTTGATGGTACTGTGCTAATCCTTTGAGATGACATATTAAATATTTTTGACCATCCAGATACACAAAATAAAAATTAGATGGTTACTACAAATTTTTTTCTGGACTCCAGCAGGTAGCCCACCATGTGATCCTTAACTCCTCCACATAGAACTCACAGGGAAGCCTGTAGGAACATATTTCTGCAGAATTGTTTCATAGAAGTGCTTTTTATAACTGCTAAAATGCCTAAAGCAAATCACACTGTGTATTGCAGGGAAGATCATGGGTGGATATCAGAATAGCTTTGTTTTAATAAATGGAATACATATGTTCCCCATGTTCTTTCGCTTAGACCTCTGTGATATTTCTGCTTTTTCTTTGGTTGCTTTATTAATCATTCACAGCCTGTGAGGAAAATAAAATATTCCTCTATAACATGGTACATGAAAAGGCAGCTCTGTCGTGCTTCTTGCACCCTAAATGTTACACCACTGCTTTGCACTCAGCTAATAGCAAGCTTTTTAAAGAATAGGACAATATTACTTGCATTCAGCTGTCACTGATGTAAGGAAGAAACCCACAGATCAAAAATTAAGCCTTAGTTCACATCTCCTTCATTCCTGAGGGTCTCTGGTATAACCACACTGAAATCAATAGTTTTCTACTGACATTACACTGGCATAGAAATCCCTAACAAGAAAGAGGTGAAGCAACCTAATGCATGTGATAAAGTTGGATTTTTTACAAGCTAAGGGCAAACTCTGAGTTCTTGCCACAAACCAGTCCAATTCTGAACTTCACAGATGCAACTCTTGCTAAAACACACATGAACCTTGGAATCTGCTTCTTCCCTCAAAGAAAGGTGTATTGTATCAATATCCAAAGCTACAAGGAAGACATTAAAAATTAACAAACTCATGTCTTTTAAAATAATGCATATATATGTTTAATAGTCTATGAATAATAGCCCCGAGTCTACACATGACTGAACATTTAATCTAGAGAGCCTACGTTTCCTCCTGTCAAAATAAGTTCAGGTTTTGTTACTGAAGAGGTAGGAAACAAGATTAATGGTCCCATGGCTGTGAGTTATTTTTAGCCTGTTTTTCTCACTGTATGGTACTGTTCGCTTGTGTAGCATAAAGCAAAATGAGACTTCATATGAAATACACTTGGTTACTATATTTATCTGGCTATTAAATTAATTTCAGTATGAAAGATAAGGTACATCAATAATCATTTACTTCTAAAAAGCCTCAAGTTGCATATTTTTGCTGAGATATTCAAAATGATGTAGAGGAATCACTGGCATCCTCATTAATTTTAATACAAGATATGTGTCTAAATCATGTATCTACATCCCAAGATTGCTTTGTAATTTCAACCCATTTTTCCTAATGACATGATTTCACTTAATTATGTAAAGATGCAGCATGATTCAGCTATTTAATATCTTCTTAAGTTTATATTACCACAGAAGATCAAAGAAAATACAACAATACTACCTTATCTAACACAGCATGAGGATTCTTTGTCAGTGCTTTGTCACAGTGTGGGCAAAAAAGCCTCAATGATTTCTATTTAAAGGTCATTATTTTGAAAGACCAGAAGTGTCACTGATTAGAACATCAAGGATTATTTGGTTTCCAAAGTTATAATTGAATAATTAATTTACTTAAAAGTCAGACAATATGTAAAGCAGAGAGACAATATTTGACAGCTCCTACAATCCTTTTAATATTTAATGTTTCTGTGGGTAGATCAGCAAGAAAATCTAACTGAATTAGCAACATCAAAATTTGAAACATGTATATCTAAGATTCAGTGGATGGTCACTGTAAACAGTAAAATAACTCAGAGGGTCAGATTCAAATATAGTCAATATACTGCCCTACACACTCACAGAATGGTAAAATGGAATATGAAAGCACCAGGGAAAATACCTGATATCCATATGATTTTGAAACATCAGAATAAATTATACATACAATTATCATTTAATTATTCTTTAAAAAAAATAACTTTTCTGTTTTAATTTTAAAAATTCTTTGTGGGTAGAACTTGGAAAGCTTTTACACTACGAGAGCATTTCATGTCTAAGCAACTACAGGGGCAAAATAATACCTGAAACAGCTCAGCAAATTGGCACTACACTGATTATGGTGGGGCATTAGGGGAAGTCAAGGACTGATCAGAGAGGGAAGAAGGAATGCTTTCCAATTAGAACACCACGAACAAGTCATAGCAGAGAACCACAGACAGGCGTGGATTGGAAGGGACCTTAAAGATACCCTAGTTCCAAACTCTTTGCCATGAGTAGGGACACCCCCCACCAGCTCAGGCTGCATGTCAGGTATTGTTTGAGAAGAGAAGTTTGAACACTCATCCACTTCTATTATAGACAACTTCAGATTCTTTCATTAAGGACTTTCTCAGCTTAAACCTCGGAACTGGTGAAGAAACTCTCCATGCAGTCTCTGCCCTGCTATTGCTGTCTTTGCTCTGGGAAGCAGCTGGGATAACTTCAGTAACACAGGGCTGTCTTGTTGAGATAATCGGGGCATTACCATGGTAGGTGATAATGACTGAAATCGGGACATGTCAAAAGAGTAAACAAAGCATGTGATCTGACCACCTTTGGAGAGAACAGAGTGGGGGAAAGGAGCATTTTGTGTCAAAATATTTAGTGCCTTTAAAGACAGCCCTGAGAGCTAAGGGGTGCTCCCACAGTAAGGCAATTGATAATATAGGCGAGGCAAGATAAAGAGAGGGGAAAGTCAGAATGAAAGCTTAAAGTGCTTTTCCATCTCCATAATTAACAAGAGTGCCAAGTGTCCAGAAAGAAAGAGTGCATCTCGTCTGTGATCACCTCTGGGTCTCACAGGACACATAAAAGTGAAACTCTCAGCCTCAGAAGCTGTCCTGCAGGGCAACCCAAATATCACAGATCACATCAGAAAGGGAAGTCAGAAGTTAAAGGGTAAACTTTGCCTGCTGCCTGTGTGAGCTTCAGCTGAGCCATCATCCAAATGTCAGGAGCTGACTGGTTTAGTCGGAGCAGGTGAGGCCTCAAAAGAGGATCCAGAAGGGAGAAAAAAATTCAGAAGCACTATTAGAAAATAATAGGTCACTTCTCTGCTTTTTTTTTTTTTTTGCATGGTGCCTTACAGGACTAGATTCAAAACCCATGAAAGTCAAAGAAATATTCCACTGACTTCTGAAATCAAACTGAGAGGCTGATCAAATGCCTGGTGAAGTAATGCTTTGACTTCTAAACCCTCCATTTCTGGACAGGCTCACAAATACTGCCATTGGGTGGGTTGTTCTGTATCACTGCTTTCTAAAGAACAGTAATAGATAGGACAGAAAGGCACTACCCCCTGTAGTAAAACCATACAGCAAATCAAACAATATTATTACAGTTATGGTCCAAAGGCTTGAATAATCCAACCTGGATATTTGATTGTAGGCATTTAAATACAAATCTAGATATGCAAACAGGATACTAGTCTAAGCTATCATAATTCAGGTAACTGAGACCAGATATTGCTGTCTGATACCTTAGTTGCTGAGCAACAAGTGTCTGAAGTCATATTCAAGGGCTTACCAGCTGCAAACAGGGCTCCCAGCCAGCTGGAAATGACAGCTGACAGCTAACTCCTGCACTGTTTTCCATTGTTAGACTGGAAAAATCTAAATCTATTTGCTGTAATTCTCACTGAGAGAACAATAAACAATTATTTTTTTAAGGTTTCTTAGGTCTCAAATGGAACCTCCTATACCTTTTCCTGGGAATGCTCCTCCAAAAATTGTTTCTTGGACTTCAACAATGTGGTGTAGGATTTGGCTGCAATGTAAAAAACAGTGGGCTTTTATTCCTGAGCATTTTATACTGACAGAGCATCAAGAGGAAATGAAAAGGAGACCAAAACACTTCAAACACTTGTTCCTCAAAAAGGTTGAGTGGTCCTAGCTAATACATCACATGTAACAAACCCTCTGGTAAAATAGCTATATTAGAACTGGCTAAGATTTCAGGGTTGCTGGTAGTATTCCAGGGCTGACTGAAGAAAGACATCCTGTAGTACTTTGAAACAGGTTTTGCTTTTTGACAATAAATATTATTAGCTTGGAAATAAATATTCCCAATTATTTTTAAGGACGTTGTGCAAAGGTAAAGCCAAAGACGGAGACCATTTACAATGAGCTATGAAGTTTCACTTTGGACAGCATAGCAGCTTTTGACTCCGTCCTTCCACTGCCACACTGGAACTTCGTGGAGTATTTACATTTCCACAGAATATGAGAGGGTTCTTATCGCATGTTTCCATCCTTATCTCTCAGTCCACGCTGATATATCTTGATTGAGACACAGATTCTGGTCATTGTAGACTGTCCTCCTCATAGTAAATTACAGATATTTTCTATACTATGTATGCAAGTGACCAAATGAAGAGGAGCTTGGGAGACAGAAGTGAACCTATGGCTTAAGAATACAGTTGGGGAAACGGTTGTTATGAAATACTCATCAGGGAATTCAAAGGCAAGCCTAAGCAAATTTGGGGAGGAGGTCTTTTTTACTGTGTAATGTTCCTACCATCAAGTTATTCCATGCCCATGCTTTAAAGGTTGCTTTGGGTCATGATACTCACGTGTAGTCATAAACTCACAGAAAAAAAAAAGTCAAAAATACAAGCTAAAATACAGCTGAGACACTGAAATGTCAACTTTGACTAAGATTGAGAAAAGAACTGAAAGTGTTTTAGCACATGATACTTTGTACTTGAAGGACTGCACCCAAAGTACTCTTGAGAAAGAATTATGAGAGAAGATGTGATCAGAACTGTGACATCCCTCATTTTAATTTTGCCAGGAAGAAATGGAAATAGGGAGGATGACAACTCTGGCACTTTGGGGTACAATTATCAAGCTCACTGGCTTTGCCTGGATCTTTTGGATGAGGTCCAGGCAAAACTAGTGAGCAATCAAACTTTTCCAAGGACATCATGAGACAGTTAAAACCCCCAAGATTCACTGCAGTCCCAGTGAGTCACTAGCTGTGACTACATTTTCGCAAATTTCAGTTGACAATGAAAGGGGATCATGGTTATGCTTAAATCAATGGACCTAGAAACTCTTCCAAGATATTAAATAACAGGTCTGTGCCCTTGAACTTCATTACTCCATTGCAGAGAGAGATTTTTTTGCATGCAACAGCCATAGTAGTCTAATTTCCACTGAAAAAAAAAATCCAGCCCACAGATCAGTATCTTTTAGCCAAGTCCTTGATTTGGCACAACTCACCGAGGGGGGGAGGTAACCAAGTCAGCCAGAGGTAAGTAAGGTATCCATCAGCCCACACTCCCCTTTCCAAGGAGAACCGAGTGTAATAATTTAAACAGAGCAATACTGAATCAATACACAGTATTGAACTATTGTGTATTACTGTGATCTCCTCATGGCACTTGGCTTTGTTTAATTTAAAGTGACTTCATGAGAAAACAGTTTACAAAACTTCAGGGAAACTTTCTGCAGGAATGGAAAACCTAAGGCAGTTTGTGTAAGTGAAGGTAATGAATGTTTTGGAAACTTTGTTTTCACAGGAAGTTTTAATTTTTGTGGGGAATTGGGCCTTGAATAAGGTAGACAGATCTTTGTGAAGTAGAGGTTATGAATACCCCCTTCACATTCCTAAAAAAATGGTGATAGGAAACCTTTTGTCCAAATAAGAGGCAAACCTCCATATTAAGTTAGGTTCTTATTCCTCCGTGAGCTCCCTACATCACACTGCCAGAGTGCAGGACTTACAGTGAATTTATACATAGTTTAGGTACATTTTAAGACTCCTCACACCATTTTTAAACTATAAACTGCTGTCTGAAAAAATGAAGTCATGAATGAACCCTACCTCTCCAGTGCGACACCTAAACATGTTCCCTTTCCATGGGACTCAAAGGTGCTGGCAAACCCACACTCTTGCCACTGCAAGATGAAAAGATGCCGTGAGTCACAGAGCATTCCTCAAAGCATTCCACATGTTTGGTATCTTTGCTGTGTTTGAGAAAGATACCTCCTCAAAATGGAATTAACAGGCTGTATCCAGACAAAGGAGCATTGTTTTTCTCCCCCTGCCTTGCATGCCAAGCCCTGTCTCAGCAAGCGAGTCTAAATGGTCTGGTTAAGCACATGTTTAAGGACAAGAGAGAAGAATACTTTAAAAAAGGATTTATCCCAGCCAGTGGGAAATGTGAATGTTTCCAGGCTCTGGAGCCAGCAAAACTGCTGAAATACGAGATAACATTCAACAGAGGATCCCCACATCAGGGTCTCATTCTGAATGTGACTGCCATTATTGCTTGTTTTTCACAAAAGAGATGGGCACAAGGTCAGTGGCATGACAATGCCACAAAGAGAAAGTAGGTCTTGGCTCAAATGCTAGACTGGATGTTAAAAGCAAAGAAAAATCTAAAATTATCCACAGAGGGCTGCAGGTGATGGCAGGGACTATGGAATACAGACAAAAAGGACTTCTTTAAATTCACTCTTGCGCATGAAGAATGAAAAACTAAAAGCTCCAAAGCAGCAGCTTCTGCATTAGATTCTCTGTCAAAAGCAAGCAGATTTGAAATTCTTGACTGTGGGGCAAACATTTGCAGGATCTGCACTGCAAATTGTATCATCACCTACTTGAACAGATTGCTACAGATATTGTAAGTCATATCACTGATATATTGGGTTCTATGCTCTGCCAGGAGGACAATTAAGGGTAATTTGGGAGAAAAAAGCATCTAAGGTTTATCTGAGAGACTGCTGCCTTTCTGCTAGCTAAGGATACTGTAAGTTTGTCTCTTGACTGTGGATGCCCTGGGCACCCTTGTAGCATTGCAGATCCAGATTATTAGATCTTCCATTCTGAAGGAAAGAATATTAGGCTTAGATTTGCCATTGTGTTCAGGGATCTGTGGGGGACAAACTCAGAATATCTGAATTTGTTTGCAGCTAAAGCTGGTGATGAAACATCAAAAATTCTGCCCTATCACATCACTGGCAAGGCAAAAATGAGGATGTATTTACACCTCTTCTCTTTTAGATTCTAAGCACAAATGTGCAGTGTGGCACTGTACTATCTGACATACTAGCCATTATACAGGGTTTATTTATTTTAGTCCTATATTTCCCCAGTCTTACTCTATGCTTCTTTCTTTGCATCCTATAACATATTCAAAGTAGATACTATTTCTTTTTTATATGATAACAAAGCAGTTTGCACAAGAAAGCTTTATTTATTATTTGGATCTGCATTCTGGAGTTATACAAAACAAACAAACAAACAAACCCTAATAATAATAGTAATGAAAATAACAATAGAATATTGCCAACAGAAAGGCAGACATTGAAGAAAAACAAAACATGCATCCTTGGCTACAAAATACAAAATTAATGTGCAAATACATTCATAAATTAAAGCATTGAATTCTGATTGCTGTTATTTCTAGAGCCTTATTATTCATTTTTTTTCTGTGCTGTACTGAATTACATTGCAGTCTTATGTGAATTCCATGTAAAAAACCTCATTTAACTTGCAAGTTTCATGAATTTTAGCACAAGTAATCATTTGAACTTCTGTACTTGTTATACAACGCAGCTTGTTTTTCTTCTTTTAGAAATTTTGATAATTTGAATATAAATACAAGAGAATGAAATGTAGTTACATCATGTTTAGTAAGTAGTGAAAAGAAAAAAATAGTTTGTTAATCCATCCTTGACTGAAAAAAATTAGAAAATGCTTAATAATAACAATTATAATTAAGACAAACCAGAAATTCCATGTAACTGATTTCTAGAGCCTGACAGGTTTAAATTCACCAGGGTGCAATTTCATACCCACAGTTTTATTGGGTCTGCCAGATCTCTGGCAGCTTAACCAGCTGAATCTCTGCTTTGTGAATAAGATCCAAACCTACCCTTTCTACTCTTGAGCTATCCATCATTTTTACTAACTTAAATTGCAGCCTGTTTTACTTAGGGAAGGCTCCTACTTCACGTGGATAGAAGTGGAAATTGTAAAGCCATCAAGCACAGTGGCCTTTACCAACACTATGCTATTCCAGAAACACCTGTGCTAAACACCTGACCCACTGTGAAAATGCACAGTATTCAGCAGCCTTTAAAATTTTCCATTTGTTACCCACTGCGAAGAAGGGAGGAGGGGAAGTGGCTGCATACCAGACTGGAGGATAAAAAAAAAGGAAAAAAAGCCACAGTGAGACAATGTATTTTAACTCCCAGAATGGTCTTTTGATAGTCTGCCAGAAAGGCACCCTGGGGCTTCTTCACCTGTTGATCAATGCACCCTGTTTCCATATTGATATTTAATCGCCTCCTAATGGGACCAGGAGGAAGTTCTAAATATAACTGCATGTGAAGCATGTGAAGAACTAGGACCCCCAGTTTCCATTACTTTCACAAAAAAAACTAAGGTGAATGTTAAAGTTTGCTCATTTAACAAAACTTGAGCCACCTCATCCCATACAGGGAGAGAGGACACAGAAGTGGAAGCCAAAAGAGGGGTCATTACCATGAAGGACACCACAATGCCACTGAGCATGTGAGGTTGAACCTCTAAGCTGCAAAAATAACTTGGGTTTAAACTATACTGGATTGCACTATCAATTTGGGAGAAATAGTTGCTTTAGAAAGAGGAAAAGAGACCAAAATATTTCAGTTAACTGCTTGCACAGTAGGCTGTAAAATGACCTGCAGAGTCTCAGCAAGAACATACTGGAGTAAATGAAGAGTAAATCATTTTCATGAATAAAAAGCTAAAGGCCCCCTCAGTGAAGAGAAAATAAGAAAAACTGGGGGAGAACTGAAGAGGATCATGAACTAACTCTCTTATCTGAAAAATTTAGGATAGAAAAGAAAACGTTGAAGAAAAATAAGACCATTCATACATTTCTGATTCTCAAGAAAGGCCTGAGTTCTGCATGGAAATGTATTTGCATAAATATTCAACCTCTAAACATCCACAGTACTCACTCAAATACACTTGTGCAGAATCTTCCTGCTACAAAAAAATTGTACAACTCATGTTTCTGTCCAGGTGAAGTTCCCTGTTCAGGAACCAGAAATGATCCCTCCTGACTAAAACAATCCTGGAGAGTGACCAGGGGTTTACAAACAGATGAGATCCAGAAGAGCCCTTTAGAAAGCAAACCACTCTGCTAAAATCAGAAACAGAAGCAGGACATGCCAAGTTTTGACAGAAGAGGAGGGTATCCGACACTAGCTGTATTTCATAAACGTTTTTGATACTTCCAGCAGGAATATTTCTTTTCTCTGACTGCAAAAGAGCTTAACATTGAACCTTCAACCAGAGAAGTCACTCATGCTGCTACAACCCTCATTGCCTGGTGCTGAGCAAACCAGTTCATGGGGATCACTGCTGAGGAAGAAACAAGATCAAAAGGCTGAGGACAATTAAGAGATGCTGTGGCTGATGTAATAAAGAATGAAAAAATGTTTTCTTTGTGAGTTTTAAGTTGAGCAACATGCAACTAAGGAAGCTAAAAGGAACAGCAGTGCAGAACATAACCAAAAGCTGACTGAATTAAGAAGTGTTTGTTACAAGGGTGACAAAGAAAGGGCAAATTTCACAGGTGTTGGAAAAGATAGGGAAGAAAAACTTAGTCGGGCCATTGATGGAAAAGAAGTAGAAAATGACAGGGGACCAAATTACAATCTGTCATAAGCAACTCTCATATAGTATTTTCCCAGTTGACAAAAGCAGACGTTCTCTACTCAGGCTGGAAAAAGTGCATTGGATGGAAGATAGTGGGGTGGCTGACAATGACAGAGGAGAGAGGATGATGGGAGAAATAATTATCGAGGAATACAGTTTTATCTAATACTGGAAACTGAATTAAAGCAGGGAACACAGATCTCCAGGATGACAAAAGTACAGCACCAAAACGTAATAATAATAAAAAAAAAATGGAACACCAAGAAATACCTTCATAGTGTGCAGCTTTTCCTCCAGAAATTTTTAAAGATAATTTGTCGCTTTTTATAACTGTCAAGAAAACTTTGTTTTTTCTGACAGATCTTTGAATTTGTTGCCAAAATGGTCATGGAAACAGCACTAGCAGTTTGATTCAAAGGTCACCAAAATCAGTGGGAAGAGCAGCATTTTTTCACAGGGTTTTGGATGAAACAAAAGTATGTATATTAGTATAGAATAAATAAAATTCAGCAGGAATTAAAAGAGCAAAGACAAGGGAACATTTAAAACACTGTGTACTTCCTGTCTGCTGTTAAAACAGCTATTTTCAGAAGACAAAGAAAGCAAACTCCCTTTCAGTGCAGCCTATTTAAGTACAGCAAAGATTACACTCTCTCAATAAGCCTATGCCTCTCCTCTATTAAATAGTCCTGCTTTGAGCTACTTCTGTGCTTCTCTTGGGAGGGCCTAGAGCATATAATTGGATCCACTTCATATGGAGAAAAGAGCCTGTTAACCAGCAGTTGCAACAGCAGATGCTTGTTCACTCATGAAAATAAAGACAGAAAGTTTCCATCAGTCATTTGAAACTATAAACATCCAGGCTGGGTTTGCTCTCAGCAGTTTTGCTGTGAATGCACTCAATATGGTTTTTCCCTTTCTGAAACCAGGACACAGGCTTTCAAAAAATAATTCATTGCCCTTAAATAATGGTGTAACAGTTGGTGAGAATCACAAAAGCCCTCCCTGGCAGTTGGCAGTGCTGCCTTAGCTGTATTTCACTGCAGTAATTGTATCCTGGTACAGAGTGGGACAGTGCATCATCCAAACGAGAGCCCCTTGGTGATGTATCGATGGAGATGAAACTGCCCAAAGAGAAGAGATGGGATCAAAATCCAGCCAGCTTTTATTTGACTATGCAAAGGGGAAAAGGACTTCCAAAGAGAGAAGCTATTAAACATGGCATATCGTTTTTGGCAGTGATACAGGTGATCTGAGAAAAGTAGGGCAAAATCATGATCCTGCTGAAAGGCCAGCACCCTCTGAAAAACTGTTTCTTTCTTTGAGTCACAGATGGATATATGCAGTCCTCTGCTCTTAAATAGCCAACATTCACTAGGCTAATAATGAATTTCAGGTCAATTTCTGGTAAAGGCTATTCCTCTCCAGAGGGACTTCCAAATGAGCACCACAGATCTGCTAATTATCAGGTTTTTCCTTCCTTTTCCCAGCTTCTCTGCCTTCATTAACCCACAAAGCTTCTTTACGCCCTAGATAAGTATAAATTGGGATTAAACAGGTTTATAGGATAGACAGTACACTGCAATCTCCTACCAAAAGCATCTCTTCCCTCAGTATCACATGTACCACAGCAGTGCAGAGTCCAGGACCAACACCCAAGAGTTCAGATGCCTCATCTCTGTAGCAGGGTCATGACTTTGCTGGCCAGATGGTTAGCACAGGCTGCAAGGTGGCCACATTCATACCTGCAAATCCCTGAAGCTGGTAGGCTTAAAATCACAGCTAACATGGCCCAGCTTTTAAATGACAGGAGATTTGTTTTGCTGCATTTGGGGAAAAGGCCTGAAAGTATACAAATAATCTTAAAACTTAAAGGGGTGGCTTTATTTTTAGAAATTATTTTTTTTCCTAATTCCTTATGTAGCACAAAGGATTCAGATTTCACAGCCAGAGCTTTTCCTGTTACCCAGCAGAGCAACACTAGCTGCTGGGTCTTTTGGGCTTTAGGCACACTGGGAAAACAAATGGGATTTGGGAAACAGAGACTGATATTTTCTTGAAATAGCTTTCCCTCTGGCATTATGCAAAGTTGGTGCAAGACAGCAGGTGACCTAAGTGGCCACCAAGGGATAGAAGATAATCAAAGTAAGCACAGCTTTAGTGTCCAAGATGCAAAATTCAACTACCGTAGCAAAATGGGTATGTTACACTTACAATTTCATGTAGTATTCAGATGATTGTTAAGTCATTTGGACAAGTCAGTGTTTTAATAATATACTGTAGAGGAAGAAAGCTAGTTTGTTGGGGTTTTTTTTTGGTTTTTTTTTTTTTTTTTCCTGGTGGAGTTAGGTGGAAAGAGTAATTTTTGCAGGAAGTAGTAGTGCACCCAGTAAAAAAATCAAATTCTAAACTTCCATCTCATTCTTCTCTACATCTTTCTTATAAAGACACAACAGAATTCAGAAAGGCAGGAGTTTAGCAGAACTCATGGCTGATTCTCTCCCTTTATTTCATGTAACTACATGGTAAATTATCATATTTCAATATAAATTTAAACAAAATTAACAGAACAAGAGGTCTGTTAGTCACTAACAGGAGTTAATTCAAACTCTTCCTCTCAGATTCCCCTTCTTTTTAGTTTGGTATCAGGTTAAATCTCTCACGAATAATAGAAGACAAAAAAAAGAAAAAGGACACATTTGTATCACATGATATGGGGGACTATCTGAATCTGGAAGTATAAAGACAAAGAGGAGCTGCTGCTCCCATCAGCTGTCAGGAACCTGCAGAAATGAGCAATCTTGCTGTGCTCAGAGCAAACCCAAGCCCTTACAAGCTCCCTGGGAACAGGGCACTCACAAGCTTCTGCACTCTGGCAATAATCTGCCTCTGCCTGTGCAAACACACACATGGATAAACTTCCTCCCGGGCATGGACACACTCTCAAATAGACACGTGTCTTACAGCAACCTGCAGTTTGTGTTTTTAGAGACTAACATTAAAGTAGCTTTTTTTAAAAACTAGTTTTTACTAAACCCAGTAATTTTTGCCTTGATGAAGACCATTGTTTTAAACTTCAGCACTGCTCTATTCAGCAGTGAGATACAAGAGCACGATCAGTGAACTGAAGCTCACTCTCTAACATCACACTGGATGAGCTTTGCTCTGGGTGGTGCTGGACACAGGAGCTGAGGAGTCCCCACGGGGCTGGCAGATGCTTTGCAGGTTGGGATTTATGCAAAAGGCAGTGCCCAGGGAGAGTTGCTGGCTCAGTCCTGGCAGGTCTCCCAGCCACTGCCCTGGCCTCTTGTTTCCCTACTATACAGCAGAGCTCAAATGTTTATGAGTGCGTGGTTGGGGGGCATGGCAACATAAATTTAGGAAACTTGCGTGGAAATGGGTCAGGACTACCTGAAAGAGCACCAAGCACAGCCAGGTGGATCCCATATCATTTCCCCACGTAGGTCTGGGATGATCTAAGCAAGTCATGCTCTGCAGATTAGGCAATAGAAAGAGTGATCCCTCTGACTAGTATTTGATATTTCACATCAACCAGTAGATGAAAGAATTAATTTAGCAAATGCAGAAGGCACTTTTGTGCTGAATAATCTATAAAGCATCTTTGGACAGGCACTGAGTTATGCAGAAAGTATGTGGAGTTATTCCAAATATACCAAAGATATTCCAAATATACCGAAGATATTCCAAACCTGTCTGGATGCAATCCTGTGCAACCTTCTTTAGCAGGGGGGGTTGACTAGTTCATCTCCAGAGGTTTCTTCCAACCCCAATCATTCTGTGATTGAGAATTCTGCTGTGAGAGAAAACCAAAATAACACAAATTTAAACTCCAGCCCTTTCCCTCAATAAGCCTGTTTTTCTTACTGACTCAGCTACTCAATCCATTTCTGTCCACCTGCCAAAATAAACAAGAGACCCGAAAGCACAAGATAAATCATAATAAATCAATCAACTATTCCCCCAATACCCTAATTTATGCCTTTATTTTGCTCCAGTAAGGAAATAATGAGACTAAGAAACATATCCTCATTTATAAAACTTGTTTGCCAAGAGGAGGGTGGTCTGTTTCTTTCAGAAACCTGGAGTTAGAGTGACAACATTAGAGAGATTAAATGCAGATAGGTTTTTATGATACATTACTTCTTATTTGTTGCAGAATACGTAACTGTGTCCAAAAGAGAAACAAGAAGACTCACACAACAATTTTAGCAATTTTTGACTGGCAAAAACATGAAAAGCTTGTCAAAGTCCAGGTTTGCTTTGTTTCAGGAGTACATTAGTCCCAGAATGAGAGAGATGTCAAAAATAAAGAGATGCTGCAAAAAGGGTGGAAAGGACGATTGTTTGTCTAGCGTTTTATAAGATAGACCTGGTGAGTTTTTTGACCACTTAAACATCCTGTGGCAAATCAAGTTATACTACAGATTTTCTCTTGTATCATAAATCATGATTTTAAATTAATAATAACAATAGACATTGAACAATACATGTCAAAACCAAACAGTAGTGTTCCCAAGAATTCCCATCACATATACTTAACTACTGAACTGATTATTAGACTGTAATTTCTAACAGTAGGAAAGAGGTAAAGAAAAATAAGAAAAATACAACCTTTTCCACATTGCTTTACTTCGTGTATTTTACTTTGAATTACTTGAACTGATCACTGGAGGAACAGAAATGTTATCCCTAATTTTGACATGAAAACAGCAGATATTTGGCAATAAAACAAAAAGAGATTTTAGTACAGAGATACAAACAACAAACCTATGAAAAGCAGTAAATGTATCACTGAATTTCTTTACTTAAAGCAATGATGTATGGCTCATGTTTATTTGCCACAAGTTTTTTTTCCTTCAGCAATAGGCACTTTGAAAAATTACAAGTGCCACTGTTTCTTTAGAAGTGAATTTAAGAATGCCCTTTCTAGTAAAGCTGAACAGTCCTAAATAATCTAAAAGTTTTTGAGAACCACAATATAAACCACACTATGCTGAAATTAATCTTTCCATGACTGAGAAATTTTGATTCCAGTGCTCACTCTTGTTACACATGGTCATTTACTTCTGGAAAAATCTCACTAAAACTTAAAGCAAGTAAGTTCTCAGCTAAAAGGCTTAAACCAATCACACCTTCTGCATCTAAGCAGATGTTTTCAAAGCCAAAGATCTTTCTATTCTTTAAAGATTTAAAAGTAAAAGATGTTTGATTACCTTTTTTTAATGTTCATCCTCAAAGGCTGTTGCATTGAGAAGTATAAATAATACAGCTACAAAGGCAGGTCGGTTTTCCTCCTTCACCAGTAACCTACTCCACAGACAGAGCCACAAAAAAACATCTCTGGCCCCAGATTTCAGTTCTTTCAACCTGAGAACTGTTGTCAATAATACACTAAGTTAGATCCAAGTGTGATACAGCAAAGCTCTCCCCAGAGAAACTGAGACACTTGCCACAAGTAAAACATCTGTGCTCCTCAGCTGGGAAGTTTTATTAGGATATGAACACGTATCATAGAACCATAAATTGTTTTTAATTGGAAGTGACTTTTAAAGATCTAGTCAAACCCCACTGACCTCACTAGATCAGGTTGCTCAGAGCTCCTTCCAACCTGGTCTTGAACACTTCCAGAGATGGGGCATCCACAACTTCTCTGGGAAACCCATTCTACTGCCTCACCACCCTCATAATAAAGAATTTCTTCCTAATATCTAATCTAAATCTACACACTTTAGAGTTTAAAACCATTGCCTTTTGTCCTGTCACTACCGGTAAAAAGTCTTCCTCAATCTTTCTTATAAACCCATAAAATATATGTATCATAGGTTCAAGTGGCTGAATTAAAATATTGTATGAAACACCAATCTGAGAACAATTTCAGGGATCAATAGTATTCCATGCCTCTCAAACACAAGTACTCCTGTACAAGTTAAATTTGAATAGGTGGATTCTACTGTTACACATCTCTAGATTAGGAGGAGAAGGTGCAATACAATGACTTGAAACACTTGGCTACTCAATTCCACCGATAACTAAGACATGTCCTCTAGAGTCACATGCATGGAAATCTCCCTCTATATGTTTTTTTTTATCATTGCAGGCTCCACAGGCAAATAATATGTCTGGAATTGGTGGACATTGTTTCATCCCAGTGATCAAGCAGAAGGATACAGCCCACATCACCACAAGATAAGCCTCGGGCTTGTTTTAGTGGCTTGTAAAATATTAGTTCTATCAATGTTGGCTGGTTAAGGCTGGAGGCCTAAACTTTTCAAAGCCATCTGCATGTTTTTTAACTACCTAAGTGGTAACAGAAGACCACGACAGACCCAGACAAGCCCTGAGGTATTCAAATGTCTCTGTGCCTAACAGTCCCAAAGGCACTTTGCTAGGAATGCACAACATGGTTGCCTCCAGTTTCGTGGATCAACCTCTGTCTGTCCACCTGCAGATGCTGGGGTGTTCTGATGCCTGGTGTTGCCAAGTCAAAATGCCTTGGTGGATGTCAGCATTTACATCCTGCAGCAGAAGCTCAGGTTTGAGTCAACTCCTGTTTAAAATAAATTGGAATTTTTGGCTGGTATAAACTGTCCTTGCATCAGGGCTTTAGAGGGAAACCTCAGTCTCACTCCCTTGTAACGACCTACGTTGAAACAGTTCTCAGAGGAATAATTCAATTAATTCAGACAGTTATCAGCTGGATCCTTCTCCTTACCTCTTTTTAGCACTAGTTGTTTTATTGCCACTTTTCTTATCTTACTAAACAGAAGCAAAAATTCCTACGAAGTATTTCTTAGGTGAGGCTAAGCTAGTGAACTTGAATGAAATTACTTTGGGTAAAGGCAACTTGAGGAATTCCTCTTTTTAATACTAATTATTTTTGTTTTAGAACAAGAAACAGAGCACAGCAAAATGTGCAGTGTCTTTTTATCTTCTAATAAACAAAAACTCAGCAAAGCCAAAAAAATTTAATTTGTTGGGTAAGGAAGCACAAGAGAAAATAGACAAATCCTGGTACTAATTTCAAGAGAGATTTTTCCTCAACAAAATGCATTGCAGTAGACACTGTTTTGAGATTGCTTTTCTATTACATTTCAGTGCTGAGACTATCATCTAGCATTACACAGAATTGCAGAAAACTGAGCAGACCCCACTCTGGGATCTCAAGTGACATAACAACCTGCACAGGCTGTCCCAGCACTGCCTCTGAGCTCAGGAGCCCTGCACCCAAGGCACAGAGTAGTCAGCGATGCACTGACACAAAGGACTGAGACCCCCATACAGAACTTCAAATTAAAACATTTGTTCTAATAGATTATATTGACGGCCATGGATTTTAGATTCCCTATCGTTCCCAAGGCCAGAATTGTTCTTATTGCAGGCAAAACAGTGGAACAACTAGAAAGGCAAGCTCACAAGCATCTCCAGGCTTGTTTCCCTGGATTCGTAGCCTTTACCCTGAGACATGCCTTGAGCACATTTCACAGTTCACCTCTAATGTGGATCATGTAACTGCCAGTGACATTTGAAGTAAAGAGATGCCCCTGTGTTTGGAGGGGCTGAAGAACGTGCAATTTGAAGGACTTCTTTTATTGCTACGATTTAGAAAACCTACATAGAGACAAAGAAGGGATCATTCACTTCCCTGTCACTCATTTCAGTGTATCCTGGTTCCTGATAAAATTAATTTTTAAAGAAGAGTGCAAAGACAGGTGCAGATACATCCTGCAGATGACCATCAGTCACTGGCAGATGGTGACAAGACTCCAGGAACTGCCTTGGGAGCTCCAGCTCATTTTGTGTGAGACAATGTCCCCATATAAAGGAGTCAGTCATTTAATAGCATTCTTAACTTTATCTTGCTTACTGCTTGTTAACATATTTTTTTCAATTGAAGATGTGGGATTTCAACCAAAGGTCAGCTAGACTTCAGAGAGAATTTTCTTGCTACCTGCTCCTTTTCTTCACTATAAACTTTACAAAAAGGGCTCAATGGCGTGTTCTCAAGACAACATAAAATCATTACTTCAGAACTTATAAGACAGTTGCTCAAGTTCTTGGGTCAGTTCAAGCAGACCATAAATTAGTTCAGGTAGACAGGACTAACAATATTCCAATCAAATGCTTCAGCTTTGGACAAGACTCCAAACATGTCAGCATGGTGCATCCCAAGGCAAGAAACACAGGCTCCAGATCTCCACGGGCACTCTGGAAGTGCAGTGACTCCACAAACCTGTGCACATACCACACATATCTGTGCATTTATGGCCATATTGGTTTTGCAATAGGTGCCAAAGTGATAGGAAAAAATGATTTTTTGTCATAAATACTTCAAAGAGATACTGCCCATTGTCATCATAATATAATAAGTGTTGATTTAAAAGTTTCCACTCCACCTGGAGGAAAGCATTAAAACTTGCATTTAAAATGAACTCATTTTCATTTAAAAATCAAACAAACTACAGATTCAGCAGTGCCTGAATTAGTCTCTGGTCCAGCTGGAATGTGACTGAGATGGCAGTGAGCTTTCTAGCAGCTTAGGTCAGAGTTCTTGTGACCATGCACAGCAGTGAAGCATAAACACCTAAGAAAAACTGTTGCCCAAAATGTAAATTCCTGATAGGCTTTTACAGCTGCCAGAACGAAGACTTCTCAGATTAAGTTCCATAATTCCACCTAAATGATGCCTTTCTGGATGTTTCCCTTGCCTCCAAATTTCCTAATCCATGTTCAACTTAATTCTTCATTTTCTAGCTTTTTTAAGTGCCATCCATTTTCTTATTGTTATTTCTATGTCACTGCTTTTCTGGCTTAGCAGTTTGTTTACTCAATGCAAAGCAAAACCATTTGAAAACCAGGGAAGATTGATAAATCTTGGAAAGAAGAACTGCTGGAAAACATGATGTCAGCTTCCTGCCAAAGAAAAGGAACCAGTCAACAAATAAGTGTATTCTAGCATACTATGCAAATTGTGTTTCCCTAAACTGACATGCAAGAATAAATTCCTGGCTTTAGGTTTTACAACATCCTCTGAACAGTCTTTTTGGAAGTAAGTAATGTACAGAAAGTGTGACATCACATAAAGGTGTTTATTTCTATCTATAAACTGAAATAATGGATTAAAAAACTTTATGGTTACTGAGTAAAAAAGGAGACCAGTTGACTGGTTAGCTGATACATTTTACTGCTTCCATAAGGGAAAAATCTGTTCTCTTGAAGAGTTGGGTCCCTGTTCCCAAGGAAAATTTAAAGTAGTAATTCTATTTTAAAGTTAAAATTGTTAATTCTAGTTTTAACAGTGTGGTTATAACTGACATAGAGAAATTATGGTCCTTCCAAGATGTTAGAAGTTAATAATGTGGATAAGCACCTCTATGGGTTATGTAATTGTATTTTAAGCTGAATTTAAAAGAGGCTATTAAGGTACTTTTTGTTTTCTTTTATGACACTTACTTTACACAGAATATTTTACCTGTAAAGAAAATGAGAGAGTAAGGAATTGCTCAGAAATTGCCTATGCCATGCTGGGCTTTGAAGCAAAATTCTCAAGATAAACTCTAATACTTAGAATGAATCCAAAGAGCTCTCTTCCCTTTGCTCAGTCTCTCCCACACAATAGTTATAGAAATCAAGCCTCTGATACAGCAGTCTGCATGCTGACAGACTGTCTTTGAAAGGCTATGACAGAGAGGAACTGATGTGTGAGATGAGGAAAACAACAGTGAAGAAAATAAGCCACTTTAGATGACTTCTGAATGCTGAAAAATATTTCACAGAGGTGATTCAGTCAGTATCAAATCTGAGAATGATTCCTTAAAACCGAAAGGTAAATTGCTCCTGTTACTCAAAAAGCATAAATGCTGTAAAGATGGTATTTACCTGATCTGTTCCCTGCATGAAACTGCTTTTATCTGCTTCCTTCAACCATACAAAGAAAACTCAGCCTATTTTTTCACCTGATGTTAGTTTTAACTGTCAGCATAGAAAACAGAGTTGGGTTCTCTATATTCTGGTGCTATTTTATCCCAGTAAGAACACATTCTATTTTCCCATCATGTCTACTAATAAGTGAGCATTCCACTAAAAGACATAGTTTAGTTATCAAGCACTTTGAATTTTTTTTTTCTATGATGCACTAGACAAGGCATTAATATCCTCTAGTTCCTGCATCTGCAGTTCATGTCTAGAATTTGGGCAGACTATTGCCTGAATAATGACTGCAATGCTGGGTGAAAACTTCTTTCTTCTGCTAGAAAGGAGTCAAGAAGTACTACACCCATTCATCCCCCAATTCAAGAATAGAAAGGTTTGGATTCAATAGGAAAAACAAAACCCCAGAAGTATTTGGAGAGACTGAAAGCCAGTGAATCATCAGAGTTTTGGTAAAGCATCACAACATAGACCAGATTAGGAAATCTGACATGATACAGAGAATCCAAGAGGAAAAGGTCCCTTGGAAAAATTATAAGATGTCTCATGACTATTGGGAGGACAGGCTAATTTAACTGACACCAAATGGACAGTCAAAAAATATGGTCAGAAAGAAAAAGCACAAAAGTGATTCTGGGCTTTGTGTTTCTGAGTCCAACATTGCCAGTGAAAATCCCAAGCATTCTCTTTTAAAAGCTCTTCATGCTCAGTGAAAATAAGGGCATATAAACAAGCAAGGGCATATAAACACTATGCATTAAACTTCATTAGGATTTGAACCCGTAGGGGCACAAGGATACAGACATTATGCATCTTATCAGTCATTTTCAAGAGAGGAAATATGGAGAGGTGGTTTCTGATTTGGGGAATAGTATAATACACAACCCCTGAATGCCTTCATTGGTAATCCCTCCTTGATTAGTTACTATCCTTTATTTAGTAGAAGTACTTCTACTATTCATGCTCTTAACTGCAGCTACTCTAATTTAGTGGCTACCCATGTTTAGAAGCCTCACCTTTAGCATAAGCTTCAGATTAAAGTAATTACATTTAATAGGAGCTGCCCACTTTGGAAGCTGCCCTTGATTTAGAGCCTCAAGGAGAAGCACTTAAATATAATAGAAGCCATGGCCTGCAAACGAAGTCTAGAACAAAGATTAGTTCATACACCCAATCTACCACAATTTATAAGTGGGATGTGCCAATGAGATAGAATAGTTCCTGGAAAAGACTATACTTCATATTGAAATAAAACTTCATTTATTGCTGAACAAAAGGACCCCCATTGCAGTGTACCATCTGCCTTTTTTTAGGCACATCAGTAGTCGTTGTAAAGATCCTTCCATAAAACCTTATGTTTGTTTTTAAAATCCCCATTAACTTATTTGCTGGACGGGTCTGTCTTTGACACATATTTCCAGTATAGCTGGAAGGTACAGGGTGGGACAATATTCTAGAAATAACTCAAAACACCTCTGGCCCTTGGGTTTCTGTTTATAACAGACATATATCACTTCACCAAAAAAGTGATCCCACAGTCATTCCCAAAGACCCTGTCAAAGGGGCAGCAACCAGTGATGGTCAAACTCAATTCCATTGGCAGGCACAGCTTGTCCAAGCAAATCAACACATTTTTCCCTATATCTTGGGGTCTATTCTGGAAACAACCACCAGCCCAAAGCTGATATCCTGCACATGTTGCATGCTGAAAGTAGCCATATCCCTACCCAGCTTTGACTCCAGTGAAGACAGAAGCCGGTTTTCCTGCCATCTCAGAAGTTCAACTGCAAGGGCCAACAGGCTAGACTGGATTTGCCTGTTCCCCTGATCAGAAGTGTAGATTCAGGACTGCTTTCCTACTGCTGTTGCTGAGCAGGGCAATAGTTTTCCAGTCTCATTTCAACCTTCTCAGTGCTTCCCCAAGGTTTACAGATTAGGATAAAGAATTATAACATAATTTTAACAAGAATAAATAAATTACATATAGTAATATGCAATTAAATCATAACAGAAGTATATTAAATTATAATGTAAGCATATTATAATGCTACATGCTGTTCTTATTATAATTACAGCAAACTATGTATGCCAGACATGGCAATGAATGTTTGCTTTGCACGTGAATGAAAACTGTGATATTTTCAGCTGTTTGATTGATGCTGAAATTCTTCCTGTCCTCCTCCTATTAAAAAAGAAAATTAAGCCATCCAGACTGAATTAATCTATACTTATAAGTAATGCAAGTGCTACATGGAAAGATTTACAATAAAATATTGTAAACATTCAATTTGGCTTTTCAGCTGACCTCAGCATGGCCCTAGTTCTACTCAGACAGTTCAGGCACGGTATCAGCTAAAGAAGGAAGACTCTTAATGAAGGACTTGAGCCCACTGTTTAGAGAATACAGTATGTACAAGGTATTTTTGCTTGTAATCCAGTGTTACCTACTTGGCAGCCAACAGACCAGACCTTATCCCTGGTACAACTGCAGTTGTCCCCCATCTTTTCAGGATGAAAGCTGGGCTTGAGACTGCTTAAGGACACCTAAATGTCTAATTCCTTGAGCTCTACTAAAAAATAATAAAAAAAAAGAGTAGTTGTTTTCTGTTTGCACCTGCTGGTTTCATATTGCCAAATTTTAGAAATCACAATAGACTGTGCTAGAAATAAAGTGTCATGGGCTGACAGAGGTGGGTCACACAGGAGCACTGCACTCTCTGATCATGTTGCTCTTGCCCTGTGATCAGTGAAATTCTGAATGTATTTTGCAATAGTGAACAATGAATTGGCATTCTTTCAAAATGAGTCTTTGAATGCCCCTAAATTTTTTTGCAGTTTTACAGGTTATATTTCCAGTGAAATTACAGAAATTAAATGGTTCATCTTAGACTGACCTCAGTGAATTCCAGCCCAAAAATCCCCAAACCATCTTCCAGTATCTGGCGGAAACTGTGAGTACAAATAGTTTTCAGCATCAGGTAAGAGACAACTGTCAATGAAATGACTAAATTTTACAGCCCTTCTTATTGATGAGTTCTTGAAGTATTAAAAACATTGATTTAGAGGAGGGAGCAGTGGACAGAAATCTATTAGAAAGCAGGAAATATGCCATGACTATGAAAATCAATGCAGTTGGCAAACAGAGGGACAGAAAAACGTGAAAAGATGCAATCACCTTTAAAGTGACATTGAAGAAAAATGTGAAATAGGGCTTCCAAACAGATGGGCTGAACCATGAACCTTCACTATAAGAACAAAGCAGCAAGTAGTCACCAATTAATTTCTGTAGAGACCAGCACAACAAATGAAATCAGCTTGATTAGATAGCTAGGTTAAACCACTTACTGTTTGCTAAGCAACTACTCCATCTTGTCAGTGTTGAAAGAGAAATGTAGGCACTGTTAGGAGAGAATACAGACATGGCACGTTTGCCTCTACAGTTGCCACTGTCACGACAGCAGAGGAAGTTGAGCCAAGTGCCTGCCAAGATCACCGACACCAAACCCCTGCAAGCAGCTCTGTTTGAAATCACAGGCTGGAAATAAAATGCCTCATGTATAGGCACACAGAGATGGACCTGATGTTTGAAAGGTGTCTGGGATTTCTCAACGCTTGAATCTCAGGGAGAAAGTTTTGCAGTAAGAAACAATATTCCAGGTTTTTTAAGTTTACCACAAAATTCCAGTATACCTTGCTAGGGCCAGAATTGTACCTGACTATGCAAACTCAAACACACCTATCAAAACCTTAGCATGCTTGATATTTTCTAGAAGACTTTTGTCCTGTTCCTACCCAAAGAACACGTAGTCCATGCAAATAGCTTTTCCTGGTGATGGTGAGGAGAAAAAACGCTCCCTCATCACTACAGTTCACTTCAAAAAAATTGTAAAATATGTCCTAACAAGAAGTACCTTGAACTTTAATATAATTCATGTTTTTCAGATAAACACTTCCTTTTTCTTTACGAAACAATAAATGTTTTATGCCGTAGTTCAAAATTACCCAAAAATACCTTATAAAAATAAAGACCATCTCAAGCTGTAAGATTCAGGGCCTAATCACCGTCATTAGCATTATATAACAGTATAAATGTTAGAGAATGGGATTATAGTTTCCTTTAAAAACAGAAGTTATTATTCTATTGATATATAACATTTTGTATTGTGCATTAAACCAATAAATAAAAAGATAAATTTCATCTGTAGAAAGTATACTACATTCAGTTGCATATCCGTCTCAGCTAACTAATTCTCCATAGGATCTCAGACTGTGACCACACATCAACTCCTTCTCATGGTGCCTTTCCTCTTAACAAACAACTGAAATTTATAAGAATTACTGTTATCAATGTTTGTTATGTTATTACTGAAAAATAATCTTTTCCTTCATTGCCTTTGTCTCCTGCCTTCTTCTTTTCCCTACAGTCTGAGAAGGATCAAATTTTTACATTTGACTTGCATGTGTTGTCCTTGGGGGAGATCACAGAGGCCAAGAACTGAATGTAGCATCATTAGTATTAGACAGAGACACAGAAGTTCACACTGAATGGCAAAAAAGGGGGTAGTGATCATCCAATGTACTGAGCACAACTTAGAGCACTATTATGTGTCTGAACTTTGGCCAGAAGTGCTGGGGTTTCATGTCGTTATGTCAAACATAATGCTGGACTGCAAATGCTGTATTTAGGCACTCAGATGTACTGGGCCAATAACCCAAATGCCCAAGAACTTAGGGTCCAAGAACTTAGACCAATAAAGTCCAATCAAGATCAATCAGTAAAATATTCAGTATTATATACTATTAGTCTGGCCTGAACTGCAACTGGAATGGTGCACCCACCAACTTGTCCAGACAAAAGCATGAACTTGCTGAATACTTATTCTTCTCTGACTCTCATAAAAGTAGGAGTTCTTTAAGCTCTCATTCTTCTTCTAAAAAAAAAAAAAAAAAAAAAAAAAAAAAAGGCAAGCTATTTCCACATTGGACAAACAGAGCAGGGAGAGTATTACCATTCAAGGTGAAATTTCTGGGGGTTGGAATAGGTCTAAGTCAGCATATTTCACTGTTTTCTTCAGGAGATGACAGCCTGTCCATGCCTTTTATAAATACAGTTGCAGGGAATGTTCAGTAAAAATAAGGTTCAGAGTTCACCTTTCAGTTTTTCCCATGGCTCAACCCAGAGAAAGTTATCTATAAGTCTACAATTCCCCTCATTTTTGAAGGTGCAAAATCCAAATATAACCCATTCAACCCACCTTTGGTAATTACTGAGTAGGGATTTAGTAGGGCATTTCTCATTATGGAAGGCCAGTATTTCAGTATGTTATATCCCCAGTGACTAGATGGCATTTTTTCCCCCTTCCTTTGTCTCCCTCTAGTATTTCTTCCACTTAAAAGACTTCAAATCATATAATCTGACTGCTATATTTATTAGGCATCCTCAATACATTAAAACATTGTTCCCTGTGAAATGTGCTGTTAACTGTTACCTTGGTTAGTAATTTAATTTAATAGGATGGTGACAACACATCGACATTGTGCAGGTTTGTGACCTAATGATTTATGAGACAAGTTACATTTGCAGACACATTGATTTTGGTAACTGTGCAATGAACAGAAATGAGGAGCAATTTGCCCTTTTTTTTTTTTTTAACATCTTTCTCTCCTCCTTTCCCAATATTACTTTATACATGGAATGGCCTCTTTTAAAGCTCACTGACGGTTTGAAAAAAAAGTTTTAGGTCATGGCATTATTTTTTGAATGGTTTGTAAAACCTTGAACACTTGAGAAGCCCTGTGCATCCCAACAAGTGTCAATTAATGTGCTGCACATCACTGGCCCTTAGAAGTGAAACAATAAAATGCACTGACTGTAGTAAACCAATTTAAACAATGGTGATGTCTCTGTGCCCTGACACTCAGATGATATAAGGACAACAACCCCCTCACATGCAAAGGGCTTTCCTGCATCAACATGGGTGGGCACGTTCAGGAAGAATTGGTCCAATTCAGTGGGACTAAATCTACTGGGAGCATCTGGTGGGAATCAGGATCCTTCAGGGTTCATAGCTAAAATACTTTGCTGCGTTGTTGCCTAACCACACCAGCCTCACAGGAATCTCATCAGGTAAATTGGACAGGGTGACTGGAAAGGAGGGGAGACATGCTGGGGGAGGCAACTGTCTACAAACAGAAGAGGTGATAATAGAAAATGCTCAACTTTTTTCCCCATCTAGTCCCCAGCTGTGGGAACAAAGCACACCAACTCTGTGGCATGGGAGGGAGTACACAAATGTTTGCCATCAAAAATATGTTGCAATAAAAGTGAAAAGTTTGTGTGTATCACAGACAGTAACCAATGGCCAAGGCAAAGGCTGAGAGAAGAGAAGGTGTCTGTGACAGCAACAGCAGCAAAACCTGGCTTTTTCTGCAGATCACAAGCTACTGGAGAGTGACAAACCCCAGGTGTAGCTCCAGCAGGGAACATCTTACCTTGCTGCTGCTTAGCAATGGCTCTGACACAGGCAGAGACAGGGGACCCACACAGCAGCTGGCACCAGCCTCCTGGGAAAGGTGTGATGCAGCAGAAACATCAGGGGTTAATTAATACTGGCACAGAAGCGTGAAACAGGGAGTATCTTCCTCTACTCCATATCCTGTGAGAAAAAATCTCATGCTGATCAGATAGAGCCCTAAACTAAAGCTGAAAGTCAGAGATTACACCATGCTAGGACCATAATACTGTATAATCCATCTTAAATCTAAATGATCTCTTGTTCTTTCAAAATTTATCCCAGTTTAAGTCTTCACAGCTGATCCATATTTTCCAAAGGATTAATGGAAGGACTACCCTTCCTTTCCCAGCTCCTGTCCTCATTATGACACTCATGTGTAGCACAGTAAGTCATGTTCCTCTTCTGTTAGCAATTGAGTCCTGTTCCTCAGTTCAACCTGCTTCAGTCTATGTCATACCACCTCGCAGTTACATCCACTCCAGTTTTATTTTAAACTGTGTTCTCTTCCTCATTAAATATCTTTTCTAGTTTTAGTCAGATATGGATATTTTATATCTATGACAGCATTTCATTATGGTTTAAAATATTGCTTCGTCCACTTTGCAGACTCCGTCAGATTACTTGTATCCTCACCCTTTTTGATTTCTTCTGACATTTCCTTGCTAAGTAACATTGTTCTAAAGTCAGAAAAAAAGGTGTGTTTTTTTAGGGATGTGTCTTTCTATATATTGGTACATCCTCAAATTTCTGTATCTTACTTGCACCATGTTAAGAGGATTTCTACTTGTCTCAGTACCACATGAATCAAAAATAGCAGAGCTGGCTCTGCCAGAGTCCTAATGAGAAGCAGAACACAATGGATGACTCCCAGTTAAGTGCAATGCTGTGTCCCATTATTTGAGTTATCTCATTCAGAGCTACCATGAGTATCTTTGAACAGTGCATATTTTCCTGTGTAGGCATAGCATAAAAGACACTTTAATGTGAGTGTGTGAGACAGAGCATTAATGATGGAGGCGATTTAAGAGAGAAAAGAAACTAAGGAGCCATAGGAAAAAAGGGAGACAATGCCAAAGAAGTCTTTTGCATTCACCGCTCTGTTATGGCAAACTTTCTTGTTAAAATCACAGGAAATGCAATAATAACAGCAGGGAGTGATTGAGAACCTCTTGCTGCAAAAGCATAGGACATTATTACCAATCCTGCAGAACCATCAATTCCCACCATCACCAATGTGAATTTGACACTGGATTTATAAACTTATTTTCAGTTTGCTAAAGAGTAAGAATTTATGCAAAATGTACCTATTCATTGCTTCCAGGTAATACTTTTATCCATGTTCTAACATTAAATTAGGCTTTAAAATGAAATAATTTTCAAGCTTTTGTGAAGTTATTGATGAAATGAAATGTGTATGACACTGATGTGTGCGTGTCTATGAATGGGATGGTTATCCACATCAGGAGAGATCTGCAGAGGTCACAAGTGTCAAACTACTATTCAGTTCAGGCTATTTCAGAAAAAAATGAAAGAATTTAAATGCTTTTTTTTTTCTTTTTCAATGATACATGAATTTGAATAAAAAGTAGTTTCTTGTAAGATTATCTGCTTCCAACTCTACCAAACATCACAACCTCTCACTGTTTTGAGTGTTTGGACTCTCTTTGTTTCTCTGTCACAGACTCTACCCGATGGGAACATCTTTTACTTACAGACAGATCTAATTAGGTGCTTAAAAGTTAAGTGCTGCAATCCAGAACTTGGACAGAGTCACCGAGGGCCCAACAGGGAAGGAGAGATCTCTAGTGACTGAACTCACAGCAGCCACAAGTGCTGCATCCTGATGTGTTGCAGTATCTCCTGTCTGGAATCTCCCAAAGGCAGAAAAGACCAGGATTAAAATTTTCTCATCCACCCTAGCAGGCTATGTACACTAAATGGGTTTTATCCCTTTTACAGGCTCCTCCTCTGGTCCTGAAATCTCAACTACTAGATTTACACGGCACAACTTCTTTAAATAGCATTGAAGAATAATGAAAGGATGAGAATAATGAGAAGAGATTGATTTTAGAAATTACTAAAAGGAAAGGATATGTTTGAATTACTACTCAACAAAAAGAATTATATAGAATGAACCGTATTTCCCAGTAGGGAATAAATACAGGTTTCTTATTCCAAAGGCTATAAGTTCCCATCATATTTATGCAGACGGTAATATATTAAATGGATTTGCAGAGAAAATCCCAGATGCTCTCATCCACCGTTGCAGTTAGAGGCTAAAAAGCAGACAGTGGGAGAACTGTACAACCCTTACAAACAAGACTTTCTAAATTATGCACAATTCTTAAATGTTTGCTAACTTCCTGGTACTTTGATTATCACAGCAGTGACAGCACTAACCTTGCCAAACATATGGAAAATTAGAAATCTGAGCATTTTCACTTATGGTTATTTCACTCTGAAATAATTTAGTTGCTTCAGGAAAATCTTTCCAATTCTCAGACTTGTCAGCCCTACTGAAAGTCTGTCAACATCCTAGGGGAAAATCCCGTATTTACTACTTAGTTGTAACCACCATGGCTGTTGAATATCACAGGAGGCCTCTTGTTTACCTTCATTGTTTTTCATATCACTGTATGGCTTAAAGATACTCAAAATTATGCAGAAGGTAAATGTTGAACTCAACATACAGACATGTGCAGCAAAACCAGTTGCTGCTCCAAACACATTATGTCCACATACCTCAGTGTAACACCTAAGTTTTACCCCCATTATCTGAAGTGTAATTAAACAAGGTAAACTGACATTAAATATGACACAGGAAAACTCGGGTATTTCCCCACCATCAGTCATGAAATCTTTAGCTGAACTGGCAAGAAAAAGCAGATCTGTATTTCAGTCTAGTGACAAAATAAAATTTCTAAAATCTGCCCAAACTGCTAATTGATCTTCTGGCCACCATATGAGCATTTAGAAGGTTAGTCCACACACTGAGAATTCCCATATCATTATTTTCTATTTAAGAGAGTCTCATAAAAGTATATTAACTAAGCTTATAACATCTCTACCCACAGTCTAGTGTTCCAGCCATCAAGTACTTCAGTTGCCACAGCATCAGGAAGTATTATACATCAAGAAAATGCCATATATTTTTTTTCAAACTATACAGGGGATTACATTCAGTTTTAAGATGAAGTCTTAAATGTTAGTGGATATGATCTATGCAGCCCCTGTGGAAATGAGTCTTTCTGAAATATCTTAAGAAAAACACGATTTTATATCTCCCTTAACAAGACCTGTCATTGGGCTCTTTATTATTGTTATTGTTGTTGTTAATAATAATAATAATGATAATAATAATAATAGCAATAAGGGGTTTTGCAAGCAGCTCCATCCAGCCCAATCCTGGCATTCAACCTAAGATTCATTCTGCAGCCCACTGCCTCAGGCACCCTTTCCACAGCAGAGGCACATGGAATCTTGGTTGTACAGTCACAGGGTATCTCCCTTGGCAAAAATCAGCACCAGCAGAGAGGACCTATCCCAGCTGTCAGCACGGGAAACACAACAGA
>JAWWES010000171.1:7952577-7980534 GCA_035583135.1 Lophotriccus pileatus
CAGGGTATCTCCCTTGGCAAAAATCAGCACCAGCAGAGAGGACCTATCCCAGCTGTCAGCACGGGAAACACAACAGAAATGACAGTATCACAGACTCACACATGCACAGACACACACAAACTATTTCTCAAAGCAGCAGGAAGCCAGGACCACTCCTCGTTCTGGGTGATCTCAGGCAAAGTCTTACGTGATGGGACAGTGGAAAGATGACAAGTTTGAAGATAAATATGTAGTCCATGTCATCCCAGCAGGAAATATTCAAAGCAGCTTGATTTGTTGCAGCTGCACAGAAACCAAAGTGGTCATCATTTAGTAAAATAATAGAGGAGACTCTCCAACATATACTCAAGAAATCAAAGAATTATTATAACCTTTATCTGGCTTTGATTTTGCCTTTCTTTTTTTTTCATTTCTGAAAGAAATATAATTTGAAAACCTAATCTGGAATCGCAAAAACAATAGGCAAGCATCACAAAATTGCCAACTAAAATTAATCTACATAAATGGTAACACCAATGACTATATTTTGGAAAAAGATACCAAAAGCAATTCTGAAACACGCTTCTAAGAGAAGTCTGATCTAGTCTAATAGAAAAGTGAGAGCAAAAAAGGTGCAAACTAAATCAATTGCAAATCAAATACTCTTAAATAGAAAAGATTAATTTCTGCAGTCAGTTCTAAGTAATTGAAATACTTTTTGATCTTGGTTGTTTTCAGAATTACTTGGAAATGAAGATGAGTGTTCCTTCCTGTCTAACTGCAGTTTGTTCTTAAACTACAACTAAAATTGTAGTATTAGATACACAGTAACTAAGATGAAATCGCAACTGGTTTAACTGTGTTCTAGATACTACAGAAAAGCTTTTTATTACATCAAACAAGCAGACTGGAATTAATCAAGGTACTGAATTTATACTAGAGTGAACATAGCTTAGCAATAATTGATCAAATAGCAGGAGTATGTGTAAAATCCAAATATAGGTTTAATAAATTAGACCAGCTTGCTAATTTTCACTTTAGGTGCTCATTTATAATCATAATGTCTCAAACATGCATCACCACATATCTTGAAAAGACTGTTCCTGGGCTGACAACTTGTTCTGCAAAGGCATATCTGTTCAGCATGTACCAGAATGCTTCCATTTGTTATTAGTGAAATAAGTACACTCTCACAAAATTAAGACAAGTTATCTATGCCCATTTTGTAGACCAAAACACAACATTTTCCCACAGCTTCACTTCACAGAGCAGGGCACTCTCTGTGGCTGCTTGGTGGGTGAAAATCTGAGTTGGGGCAGGAGCCCAGCAGCAGGCACAAAAGTCAGCTTCAGCACAGTGAGCCACAGCATCCTTCCTATTCACCTACTGTGGTGAGATGAGTTTCTCCAGGGAACAATTCAGACTGGGAGGGCAATATAGAGTTGTTGCAAACCTCTTGTCTCCCCCCATGGCCTAGAAAAGGAGTCTAGAAGGGTTAATTTTGTAGCATAAAGTTGCCCCCAACAGTGGCTAATGGACTAAGACATATGTTGAGACTCATTAAGAGCTTGATCCTCCTCTATCCCTGTAGTATTAGGAAGCTCCAATACCCCTGGATAACACAACATTTCCTATTGGGACACTGAAGTTATGACACCAGTTTAAGACACTCAACACTCTGCCATGGGCTGTTGGGATGCCACAGAAATCTGCTGTACTACTCCTTTTCCCATTTTTTGCATTGCCACCATATTTCCAGTGACAGAGGCAGAGCTTAGAGACAGGTTTTCAGAATAGATGACCAAGCAGCAAATTTCTAAAACCTCTGAGGTGACCTGCTTCTAACATTGTGATACCATTTGCATTCAAGGGCAAAGACAGTCTGGCATCCCACGCAGAAAACTCACTGTTGTTGCTTTAGGGATGTACTTGCTGGGAAATGTCAGTAAGCAAAGCAAACAGCTGGCTGTCAAGTCTAAATTCAGCTCTGTATGCAGAAATTAATAAGAAAATTACAGTCTCTCTGGGTAAAGGTGTGAAAATATGATACTTAAAACTGGATTTGAACTAGAAAGGCATATGTAAACCATATTTTCTTATAGTGCTGGAAGCTGAAATCAGACGTTAGTTTCTACAGCTGCAGCAAAGCTGAAGACAAACTGCCTTGAGGGAAATTGTGAGAAATTGCTAGATATGGACCTGCCTGCCAGTTCTAGCTCTGGGATCACCTCACTTCCCAAGAGGGCTGGCAAAGGGCAAGGTTGGAGAATTGCAGGGACAGAGCAAAAGCTGCTCCCTGGATCATACACTAATTTCCTGTAAACACTCCAGACACTCCAAAAGCTTTAATTAGCTCAGAATCTTTGGCTTAAAACTCATCTTTTTCAGAAACCACTGGTGAACAAGGTTCTTCAGGAAGGTTAAGCAGGAAAACAAACAGAGGAAATGCAATTATTTATCCCAAGTATAACTATACCTTTAACTGCAGTAAATCACTGCAATTGAACAAGTGGGAAATTCCATTTCTGAACGCTTTTTCTCTGAAACCTCAGAATTATTCATGAAAAGTATCTTATATCCGACAAACCAGAAAGTGTCATTAACTAGAAACTGATGACACTGAACAGCTGTTAGGACATCTAAAAGCCTAGGAACAGTGTTCTTCCAACACTTTCATTGCAGTAATGCATTTGGGTTTGTATCATGACTGACAACAAATGAATGTAGTCTCATCTGTTCTATTTGCCTTTCAGTCATGAATTACCAGCTTTTTTCTTGGTATTTTGAGACAAATTTATTTTTTAAAAAAAAATATTTTAAAAGAAATTAAGAACCTTCATGTTTTGCTTCCTTCTGTTGCCTCTGCCTCCACCTAAACAATTAGTCTGAAAACATGTATATAAATGAACCTATAGATAGCTCCTAAGTTATATTTAATGCAGCTGTTTAACAATACCTGTTAAATCCAGCTAGTGAGGAATAATTTATGCTGAGATGTCTTCAAATGTTTAGAAAGGAGTCCTAATACAGCTGAGTGGAAGAAGACTGTTCCATTTTACACCTGAGCAACTGCCTAGCATGACTTCTTAGTGAGTGTGGGAGTGTGGCACTGCAGCCCAGAAAGCCTGCAAGGATCTTGTCTTATCAGAGCTGATTAGTGAGAGAAGCATTATAGAGCATCACAGTGTGCTCTATGCCATGCAGGGAACACAGGATTTTTCAGCCAGAGCCAATGTTGTGTCACAATCCCTTATTCTTTGTCTTTCAGGCAAGGAATAAACTTGTGGTATTGATTGCTAAGGAACCAAGAGAATTGTATACACTGCTATTCTTTTGTCTCACTCTTGTTCTTTTACTGTCAGGCCAGAAGGGCACTGGACTGTGGTGCTGGTTCCTCAGATGCCAGCAAGGATGGCATTTCATAAAGGACATACAATCAGCCAGCAAGCAACTTCTGCAGATTTTAAATTATTCTTCTTTGTCCTAGTTCATCTGTTCGTTCTTTGATGCCATGGAAAAACGGACAGATAATGCAGCCTGGATTGCAAAATACAAATGCAAATCAAAAATCACAGAGTAGGGTCTATATAACACAGCAGGCTGATCTAAAAGCTTTTCATACAGTGGCCATGGATCAAATCCTTGGAGCAGAGCAAACACTCAATAAGACTGTAGATGTTTCATCTTATTCTGGACCTGACATTTCATTCATGGTTCGGCACATTTCAGTTCCTTTGAGGCACTGTAGATTTTGGCAGGTTTCAGAAGGAAGGTCCAGTTTACCACTAGAAAGACAATATTTCCTAAAATACTTACTTAGTCCACTCTACTCAGTAAGACAGGAAAATGTGGTATTTCACTGAGTGAGAATAGCAGGTAAAAGCTGAAGACTTACATAGGTGAGAATGTTTGAGGAGAGCTTTTGTAACATGGGTAAGGCTTGTGCTCAATTCATCCTCAGTTTTAAACCCAGATCTGTACCTTTGCAGAGCAGATATTTTTCATCTGATGTCAAGGAGCAGAGGTAGAATTTGTATTCTGTAACACACAGTGCTCACTCCTTTGAGCATCCACACAGAGGGGAACCTGGAGCCCAAGCACTTAATCAGTACCTCTCACTCAAGGATCTTGAATCCACTATTAAATGTGCCAGACTCTGGTTACAGGGGGAAGGTTTAGCAGTGTACCAGCAGCGAAACCTGCAGTTTCTCTTCCTATCCTGGGTGACAGCTACTCAAATGCTGTGGGATTGTCACTCTTGCCTCTGGCCAAAAAAATTAGTAAAACATTTTATATCAAAGACATAAGTAAGACAATACCTTAATTTTACATACATAACTTCATTTATGAGAGCTGTGCAAAATACACATTAAACCTGCTATTCAGCATGATGGTTACATGCCATTCTGACTACTTTAGGTGCTTACAAGCCTCTTATTATTAGAGAGATTCATAATCTTTTATTAATGTATCCTCAAAAGACCTTGATGGCAGGGTAATGTAATTTCCTCCATTTCAAAATTTGTGGAAACAAGATAAAGGCAGATTAATATCCTAAATTTAAGTAGAAGGTTTCAAGAACTTCACAGGAGATTATTCCAAGACAGCAAGAAGAAAAATCAGAAGTCCAGGTAACATGAACGTTTGAAGAAACGTCAATAAAATGAAGGTTGCTTGAGTTTAGAAAGAGACTTGATTATTGCCTGAATCCTAAAGGCTTTTAAAGAGAGATTAAGAAGACATTGGTCTAGGAAGGTCAATGAAGTTAAAGTTGTTTTCACTTTTATGGAAGAAGAGTGAACTTACTGTCCTTAGGAAGCATTCACTGATGTGAGCTGAAAACCTCCCTGTGCCTTCAGAGTTGTTTGAGTCCAGATCTACACAACATAACCCATCAAGGATGATCTCAGTGGGAGCTCCACACATCCCAAAGTCATCCTTTTAAACTCAATGCAGCCTGCTACAGTGATCACCAGGGTAGGGAAATTCGGGTTCAACCCACGCAGTCTATGATAATTCAACCCAACTCAAAGTTATAGGCCACTGCTGTTGGTAGGTAATTCAAATTGTGTAATTATGCTATACAGCACATATTAAAAACAACAGCTGATGCACTGGCTTGTTTTAAAATTAAGAAATAGTAGTCATTACAGATCTGAGCCTCAAAATACAGAGCATCTGCAGATACTACCGAGTTCTTCTGGAGTTATAATAAGCTCACTGCATCTGTAAATTAGACTCTTACACGTCTGGCCACTGTGGTGATTATTGTTGTTATTAAAAGAGAGCTCAGAAGATCTAAATAAAACATACAATGATGTTCTTCGTCATTCACTTATTTCTTTCCTGTAGCAGCCTGCTGTACTGCTCAGAAAAAATGAAATACAATTATGGATGATAGCATAACACTTAATTAGCTTTACAAGAACCCATTAAGCAACACACCAGATGCTAATGAAATCCTGAAAGTCCATTTTGTAATGAAGCACATATGTACTAACATATTTAAATTTCAAACTGGTTTAGGGATTACAAAAGGAAATTGGAAGTTACAACCTCAAGACTGCACACAGACATGCAAGAAGCAAAACATTATTACGAGTAGGATTTATAGTTAAAACAAAATATCACCATCAGCAATAAAAAACACCACACAGACAGTACATTCATCAAATTATAACAACTATGACAGCTGGCAAGACTACTGGTAAGTTTCCTGAAGATAAAAGGCAGAAACCATTGGTAGTCTGATGGTAGCCTATGAAAGCCTCAAGGAAAAAGATTTGTAACCCATTTGATGAAAAGTGACTGAAGATCTGCAAAAAGGGAGAGATGATCAAAGGATTAAGCCAGGAAAATTATCTATTTAAAATCCTTTAAAGATACCAGTGTGATGCTCTTAAGACTTCTATTTCTGCCCAAATGTAAAATATCTCTCCAAGGACCCAGTTCAAAGATAATCAAAGTCACTGAGAACCATAAATTTTGAATAATCCTGAGGATGTCAGTAATTACTGGCATTGCATTGCCCTTTTAGAGGGCAAGTGAAACCAGCTCATGGTCTTCAGTTTTCCAGTAAACCCAGAGTAGGCACTTGAGCCAGACCATGCCGTGTCCCAAGTTCTCCTTTATTGCTGGATCTCTCAGCAGTAAAGGGAGCCTCTTACTGCCCTTGCCCATGCATGGAAAGCTCCAATGTAGTGTTTCTAATCAAAATAAGTAAAGAAACTCAAAGACAAGATTTATGATGACCTCACCTCATATTATGTGGGGCCTTGTTGCTGGGGTGGCCTGAGTTGTTTTGTGTGTCTTTGAGTTGCTGTGGTGCTGGTGAACAGGGTACCCAGCAGGGGCAGATGCCTACAGTGATTGGGAGCAGCCAAGTGGCCATTTCAGGACTGCTGGGCATGGATTTGCAAAGCTCAAGTGGCTGCTTCATACTTCCAAGTGTATCAAAAATTGGAGTCCTACCCGAAGTGAACAGAAATGGAACAATTAAGAATTAGTCTGTGTTGGAGTATCTGATCCTTTAACTGCTGATTCAGTGTTTTATGACACAGATATCTCTGTTGCCATATTGTGGCACTGCACAGCCTGTGCTAATATTCTGACTGTGATAAGGTAAAATCTTTTTATTCTTAAAGAAAAAAAAAATCACCAAACAAAACCAACGCAGAAACAAACTGAAATAAGCTGACTCTATTTTACAGGAATCCTCCAGGACAGTCCACACCTAATTCCAGTTGATATTACAGATGCTAACACAGTAAATATTTTTAAGGACTGAAATAATGCAGCAAGTCTAGCAACTGAATTGGTGCTTAAGAGCACAGTTATTGTTTCTTTCTACTGTTTCAAAACAGTTTGAAACTCTTTGAAGTAACTAGAAAAAAGTTCTACAGGAACTCACTCCATGACCACTTTCCAGAATTACATTACTGCAGCAATTTGGACAGCTCCCAGTTCTCTACAGAATGTAGAGGAGATTTTACAAATATTATCTAATAAAAATGCATTTTTTTCAGGCATAGATGGAACATAAAAAGTCACCTAATAGCTCTATGTGAAGCTGAATTAGTGCAAAACAAGAGAACAAAATGGACAAGACACGTTTTTTTAAACATAATGAAAACTAAACCCAGCAAGTTCTTCCTCATTTTTGGATCAGCAGTTGGATCTATGTTATTATTATGCAGTTCTACTTTTCCTCCTCCTTTTATTGTATTGATTTTTCTCTCCTGCTAATGAACTAGGCACTCTGACAAATGTAAACATCCCAGAGTCCAGTAATTTCAACACACAAACCTACTAGGAAACCTTCACAGAGATATTCTGCACTATTCACAAAATGCTTATTTTACTAGTCACTTGTTAATGCCCAAGTGTATAAATGTACATAATTGCTCAAGTCCTCCATAAGCCACTGTTACCTGGTAGAAGAACTTGGACAACTTGTTTGACTTATTCTGTGCTCAAATTCTCAGCACGAGCTGGAAACACGCCAGAGGAATAAACTACCCAACAGATGTTAATTGTGCACTAGACCACACTGATGACTCCACATCCCACACAGCTTTAAATATTGCAATTACTCAAAGGTACAAGGGCAGGCTCTCCAGACAGCCCTTCACACCTTAAAAAATTCTTTCGGGAAACATGTAAGGAAGCAAAGTTAGGAACTTAATGTAAAAAGACACAAACAACAGTGATGCTTCCAAAGAGCTCTTCCCAGATCTTCCATGCTTTACAACGAGGAAAACAGACAGAGGTTCAGAAAAATGCGAGTAAAGAGGTTTTAAGGGGGAGGATAATGAGGACTGAAAACAAGTCAGCAAACACAAGAAAATGAAAAGGCAGAGAGAGGTTTATGTTTCACTGCAGCAGTGCTGTGGCAGGGACCCTCCACAGACCTCTGGCTGCATGGGGGTGGGATGGAAGTCTGTGGATCCAGAACCTCACTCTACTGCTTGTGAACTTGAATTCTACATCCACATTTGCAAATATCGCCACATTAGGTCTGAATGAGTACCAAAGAGACATCTGAAGTCCCAACCTGTATTTTGTGACTAAACATCACCCTGTCTCACAGTTTTTGCTTGAGAAACTTCAGATGAAAGCTGTTTGACTTACATTCTCCCTTCCCTTCTACTCAAGACATTCATCCTGTCTGAGTCATCAGTGCTTCGGATATTTTTTTTAAAGCATCTTTCATTCCATCTGTATACAAGTTATGCACAATAGGAGCCTGATCTCAGTTTGGGCACCATTTTGATTTCTCCCCTCTATTGCCCTTTAAAGAAGATCGAATAAAAAGATTGAAAAATCTGAAAGATTTTTTTAGGATCAAATATTTCTCTTCTCAGCCTCGCTTTAGTTGTCAAGCAAACATAAACTTTAAAGAGAAAGCATTTTCCAGAGCTGTTCTTTTGATGAAAAAATAAATTAGTTTTCTTTTAGAGACTGCTATCCAAGTATAATTAGATAGGTTTACAAAATATATTTATTTTCCCTCAAATGGAAACCATATTTTAAAAGAGATTTGAATGTGTAACTTCTAAGCAGAATCAAAGGAGCTTATCAAAATACAAGTCTTTTATTGTCCGACAGGCATGGAAATTTTGTCTGAGTAGAGATTGATTTGATGCCAGCTTGCTGCAATTAGAAAGTAATTAGCATTCTTTCAAACTGAGGGCCAGAAGAATGGCCTAAAGATGACATTCAGTTCAGTGAATAAGCAAGAATATTTGTTATTTGTTTCTCCTGCTTCTGAATAAGTGGTGATAGAGTCCAGAAATTGGTGGTTGTTCTGTAGCATCCACCTGTTACCTCTAAGGCCAAGCCCAACATATATAAACAGAGAACTTGTCACTTGGTGAACACAGTACTCTGACAAAGAAGTCTGCAAGTAGTTTTTTTTGATTAGCCAACAGCTCTTCTAGCTCTTTTAAGATGCTGCCCTACTGGATTTTTTGACTAAGAAAGCTCAGCTCACTTAAGCACTAAGGATGGCGACACTACAAAGACAACCAGCCCTCATATCCTGTAAGTTTTAGTTTAGTTCTTTGTAACGACTTTTTTAAATTTTGGCTCTTTTTCAGGGTTTGTTTTCATGTCAGTCTCTGTGCAGCCTTGAACGTGCAGCAAAAAACTTCTGCACCTTCACGAAATACCATAAATCTTTAAATACAACTCACTGAATTAATTCTCCTTACACAAACCCATGAGCTAGTGCTGTAACCAACAGCAGTAAATTCAGACACAAATATTCTGCTCATACTCTGCTCATCACCTGTTACTTCTGTTTTCCTGCTTGGCATGCTCATAGGAAACTGGCTGGAAGTAAAAACACCAAGAACACAAATATTTGAGTTTTTCAAGAAAAAACATTCCATATTGGAAAGAAACAGAAACACAAACCAGTGATCTTTCAAATGTTTTGTCGCAAGTTTTATATTTTTGTGCCTAAACCTGTAAAGAATTGAGAGATTAAAAGACAAGGGATCACTGATTCTCCATTTAAAATAGTATCTACTAGGCCAGCCTTTCTCTCAGCATCATCTTTGAACATTTTTTTCCTGGAAAAAGGGGAACAAAGAGAGTGAATTACAGTGTGCTGTGCAGGAGAAAGTCACCTAAAGACAGGACAGGTTACTGGAAAATGATGCACATTTTTCTCTTTTTCTTGTACTTTCCTGTAAACATCATGTTTCCTCATAATTACACCAATAGATGGGCTTTCACTGAAAAGAGGCATGTGAACCATGGGAGGACTTTTGACATGCTCACTGGACATGGGACTAGCTACTATTTCTTGCCTGTCATTTACAGCTCTGAATTGCCAGTAAAATAGAAATGCAAATATTTACCAAAACCTCACAAACAGCAGAAATAAGGGACAAGAGTGAAAAGCCAGCTCCAAAGCTGAAGAGAGGAGAGAAAGCATTTGTTTCCTGACTAGAAAAACTCAGTTTACAGATGGGATTAAATTTATTCTTCTAATTAGAACCTTATTTTTGAATTCTATGCAGGAGTGTGGGAAGGAAATCATGGGGGAAATGGTATATGAGCCATTGTTAAGGCTCAGCAACAACCACAATAGACTGGATGTAGCCAAAGCTGCAATTGTACAAGTTTCTATTTCTTCCCTTTAAAGACTGAAAGAAGAAAAACATTAAGCAGTGAAGAAAAAGTAACATCATGAGGAGTGAAAGTTTTAACAAGTCATTTACCAGGAATACTTGGTCTGACAGACTTAACAAACAATAACTGCTATCACATAAACAATCCAAAAAAAAACCCACAAAAAATCAAAACAAACAAACAAACAAACCAGAACAACAAAAAAAACCCCTAACAACAAAATACAAAAAAACCCACCCCCATCCCCCAAAACCTAACAGCAAACACAGCAGTCTAAAGAAACCTTATTTTCTCTGAAAACTGATGTTCCAGTAAGAGCCCAAACCATCATCTCATTCAAGAAAAATAATTAAAAACAAACAAAAAAAAACCAAAACAAACCAACAAAACCAAGAAGAAAACTAAGGAGGGTACTTAGTATAGGGAAAACCTATTATTCTCTTGGAAAACATGCTTTTAGTAAGATGGTAAAGGCTGCTATAGACACTAATGGAAGGCAAAATCAGTAAGAGCTATGCTTGACATGGCCATTATAGGTGAGGAATCCAATTTAGAGTGGACACACTTTTAAGAATCACGTAGGATTGCAAAGGGAAGCGAATTAAAGAGTGACTGAAAGAAAGAATGAAGTGAACCATAAAAAGGGAAAGTCCCCCCATGCTTACCCTATGCCTTGAACAGCAGTGGCAAAGCTCCAGGATTTTACATTGGAGGCTCCACTTGGAGAAATCAAAAAAAGCAAATCCCTGGTTGCTGATTTTTTCATGTGGTTCTTCCTTGCTGCTTTTATTTCACCCAAGAGCACAAATGTAATGTCATGTCAAGATGAGCTTTCTGGTTAAAACTTGGTCGGGATTTGTATCTACACTGAAGTTAATGACATTGCCCTTCAGGGGTGATAAGTTTTTTGATAAAAAATAATAAAAATAAATAATTACACGTAACCATGAAACAAACTAACACTGAATCCCCCCAGTTGTACCTCCCTGTCATGGGGCTGTACTGCAACCTCAGTGATCCTCCATGCTAACACTCTCCTAGAAGAGCTTTGGTAAAAATCCGATCTACCAAAAATCTGTAGAAGAATGCAAAGAAATCCCTCCTTTATGAGTGAAACTGGGGGACAGAGACTGAGGATTAGCATAAATAAGTGTAACAAACAAGGCACACATTTGTATCTACGTGGTGTTTAATTTCTGGAATATGCTATGAAAAGCTATGAATTCATCATGTTTTCTTGGCTTCAAATCAAGGCTGAAGACCCCTGTAGAATATATACCAGGATGGAGCTGAAGTTAACAGGTTCAATGTAAGGTAAAACTTTATGGTCTCTGCCACACAAGGTCAGAGTAAACGATCAAATGTCCCAGTTTGTCCTTAAAAGCTATGGTTCCGTAACAAGAATAATTTATGAAGCAATGAAATGAAAGGCATAACATTGATGAGGATAAAAGGCTCCTTTTCCAATTTTATACCCACAGCTAGGAGATTTATGGTCTAAACTAACCTTTCAATGATCACAAATGGCCCTTTTTAATGTCAACCCCCTTCCCAATAACGAAACAATTAGACAGTTAAGAATAAATTTCCCAGAACTAATGGTTTAAAAGACACAAAATTATTAAATGTGTTGTTACAACAACTGTGTAGTTAATTGTTTTCTTGTTTCCTACCAAAAAAAAAACAAAAAAACTTGTTGCATCTTTGAAAAACCCACTTTGCTGACGGACTGTTTCATCTCTCTGTGAATGTAGAAAATAGGTTCACTTATAAACTTTGCTGGCTATTTTCCTTAACTTACACATGACTTTAAAATAGAAATAAAACAAGACAAAGCCCAAAAGAAAAAAGGGTGGCTCTTCTAGAATAACTGATTATAGAGTAGTTTACTAGTTTAGTAAAATACCCTAAAACTTACTTGCTTTAAGGAGAAAGCCAGCAATCCCTTCTAGAGCAGATTGTTCTATTTTCCTTGACTATTAATGCAAATAAAAAGACAATTATTTCCACCTCCCCAACTGCCTCTGTTGTTGTCAAAGGGATTGTTGACAGAAGAGTTCCCCTGTCTCTTATCATCTTAAAGTTGTAGTTTCTAATTCACCTGAATTTTCTCCACTGTCAAATCTATCCATGTGAGGGAGGAGACAAAGGCTCCAAGCCATTTAAATCCACAATTTAACTGTTCTTTGACCCTAATTAGGCAAATCAGCAAGGTGGCATCCATATTCTGCTCAAAGCTAACTGTGTGGTACCACACTGTGCCAGAGCTCCTCCATCAGTTTCCAACAGCATTTTTCAGCCTTCTTAGCCTCTCTTTGGCAAAAACCAAAGGAGCACCACAGAGAACGAGGTGAGAATGAGAAACAGGGCCAATTGTGAGGCTTCAGCTACTTTTCCTGAATAACTGATACACCAGAAACTACGTTGAAAACAGATATTTCTGGGTGGGAATGAAGAGAGCTGTATGAGCAGAGAGAAATGAAACCAAGAAATCAGCTTGGAAGTTACTCCCACAGCCTTACAAACACATTTGACATGACAGAGAAAGATTTAGGCTTCAATGTAGTTTGAAAGCAGCTGAGCGACGCAAGGGATTTATGGATCCCTTGTTTTACTTTCATTGTGTTCAGAAAAACAAGTGGGTTGGCTTTTTTTTTTTTTATAAAATAAGATTGCATACAAGAAACAACCAACTTCCTTAACAACCTAACAAAAACAACCCACGAGACCCCGAGATTTTCACCCATATCAAATGGAGACAGGGGGGATAATACAGCTACAAGTTTAAGTTTTAATAATTGGATATAGTAATAAGACTGACATCTCTGCATGTCCTTGGGATCACCATTTCTTTTGGCAATAAAACATTCAGAATGGTTATGGCAGGTGTTATGAATGTTTATTAACATAACAGTACATTCTGGTTCCACAACATGCAGGATGTGTATAATGGTGCTACATGCATTATTCATATTATGCAAGACCAAAATAATTCTCTGCTTCAGTCTTATGGATTCATAATTTAAGACGAAGGGACAGATTCTCTCTTACAACAGAGATGTTTACTCTGCTCTTAGTTAAGTTCATTTGAGTCTCGCACAGACACGAAGCAGAGAATGTGACCTAACATATCAATCAATATGAAAAATAGTTAACAGCATTTCTGAGCACCCTGATAATCTCAGAATTAAAAGCAACACCACAGCCCCTCTTCTTATGCAAAATATCATGCTTTGAACATAACAGATGGAAAATAACATTATATAAAATCATAGATTAATGAATTGAGAGTAAGAGCACAGAGCCAGAAACCTTTTATTTGTTATTGTTGTTCCTCTGTCTCTAGTAGATCTAAATTTGGAAACAAACCAGCCTAATTTATTTTTGTGAGCTTAGAAAATTTAAATAACAAGGACTGGTTAAGGATGAAGTTTCAACCTGGTAACCTTCTCTGCCTGAACACTAAATAAAACAGATGTTGACAGATCCCTACCTACAAGACACTATAATACCAACCAAAATGTCATCAGGCCTGCCCAGCCTCAACAACTCCCACCTCTTGACCAACTGAAGGGATGACAATTGTCTTCTTAACAGCTTTTCTATCTTTCTATAGAGGGCACTACAAAATAAATTTCACTGCAGACTATACTGAAATACTGATTATGCACCAGGAATATTTATCAATTTAGATTCTTAAGCATTAAGCATTAAACTGTAGTAAATACTACTGTGTTATATATATGGATCTATTGCTTATAAGTTCAGTTTTGGATCAAGAATACTGTTAAGGAATTTCAGAGGCAAACTGTCTAAAGCATGTAGCTGAAAAAAAAAAATCTCCAGAAACAAGATCAGAAATGTTTCATTCTGATATTTTGATATACAATGAATTTCATATACAATTTGAATTTTTATTTTAAAAATGGGGGAAAAAAATCCTTTTTTGTTGGCGGGAAAAATATATATTTTTTTAATTGTATCAGTCCAAAACAATTGATGCGGAAAGCCACAGCACTAATAAAAGGATTAGTGACAGATTGCAGACTTTGGGAAAAAAAAAAAAAAGATAAGAAACAGAATATGAATATAGTGAACCTGACCATAGTATTCACATGCAGGGCATGAAGATCTAAGATCAAGGACTTTCCTGAGGCAGATGATAAAAATAGATGAGGATGCTTTGCATAACCCCCAAAACAGTAGACTGGTCTTAGCTGTTCTTATATCCCTTCCCACTTTTGGCCTAACAGTTTCCAGTATGTATCTCTTAAAATCCAATTCACAATATTTTTAAGATATTTAATTATCTCTATGCAGGAATATTAAGTGTACATGATGTGGGAACTGACAACTCAAGTGCCCCACAGAGTACCATCTTTAAGCAATCAAAGCAACTCTTAGTGCAGTTTTGATACATAAAGCCCTGCACGCTTCCCTATAGCTGGGCAATCTTCACTGCTGCACCACAGCACACCAAGGCTACTCTGGGCAATCATCTGCATAGTTATTGCTTCCAGGAGGCACAAGTCAGATCCCAGTTTGAAACAACAGTCCTGAGACCACTCTGTAACGTGCGCCATTTATGCACCTCTCTCCAAACTTTTAAAATCTGCTTTTTGAGCGTTCAGTTTGACAGGTGTTTTGATGGAGAAATCATAGCCATAAATTATGTCTGAAATCACTTTGGTGCCTGACAATAAGCAGAGAGAAAGGATGCCACTTATCTAAAATGACACAAAGGCCGACCTTGTCCTGTCCTTGGACGCGGCACAGACGCGCTCAGAGGAGGCTGCCGTGCGTGACGCAGAGGGAGGGGATCGGCCCTGGCCTGACCGAGGCAGAACAACTCCCTCTGCCACCAATTCCCACTCTGTCACGGGCTTGCTCTTGACAAGCCTCTTCATGTCCCATTTCTAAAAGATGGCTTTACACATTCCTTCATTTGGTTTCCATCAAACAGAGTTTGAAACTCCACAAAACATTGCTGCCCAAATCACAGAAAAAATTGTGAATCCTTTTCATTACAATAGCCAGAACACACCTGCCCCACATTTTTATTTTATTTCACAGTATACTCAATGTTTCAGGTTTTGGAGCACAGTAGTGGCATTTTTCCAAGTCCAAATCCAATTAGTCTTTTCATTATACAAATGCAACGCAAAGTATAATAAAATAGTTTACTGCTTTTTATTGCCATTTATTTAATCTGGGTGTAACTAAAATTGCTTATTTGATCGTTTATGTAGGAGCAAATGTTGTGTCATAGTTTTACTGATCACACAATTTATTTTATTTCCATTTGTTATTAGAGACTGAAAACAGTGGAAGAAAAAAGATATATTTACTACTTTCAGTTAAGAACGGAAGTTTTCACCTGAGTCAACAAGCCATCCCCAGTGAGCTGGTGTGTATGTGGTGTCAGGACTATAGTGGAATATACACTTGTGCTTAAATAGAAAGATATTAAAACTTTGTCATCAGGAACACAGTCAAGTAAGCTCTGTGGTGTCTGATGTAAAAAAAAAAAAGATAAATTTCAGATCTGCAAAGGGAATTTCAGCAGAGAACAATGGTGGAGCTGCTGTTCAAGCCCTCAGTACAGCACTTCTGATCATCATGATAAAATAGTTGAGATTCTGCAACTGGGTTTTAATGGATATGATGTGACAGACATTACTGGAGGAGAAAAAAAATATCTTCATGTATTTATTTTCTTTTGGCTCATAAGCATTTCTAAGAAGTCAAGAATTTTTATCTTTTTCTCTCCTGAAATTCATTTTGTTGCACAGGAGTTCTGCTTTAGTTGTTAAGACCAACCAGTTCCCCAGCTCTGCAGGACCAAGTGCAATCTGCAGTTTTGGACAAAATTCCCGTGCATGATATGAGTTAATTCAGCTCCAGATCTGCACAGCATTACACAGTTTTTGCAGCTTAATGTTTAAGAAGTAACACAGACAAATTGCTCTCACTTTTAAGAAAGCTGAGTGTCTTGTTTGGGAATTCTTAAATGAGGAGCAAAGCACTCCGAGAAAAATGCTACCACAGTGGTTTATATTTTTAGTTTAGTAATATTTCAGACAATTCTAAAAATGTTTCTTTAAAAATAAAAACAGGGAGGGGAGTTGCCTCTCCTGTGACCTGTGCTCTGTAACATACCTAAAAAGAAATTGGGATCGGCAAATCTGACCATTCAGACCCTCCAGTAACAAAATTCTTCACTCTCCGGAACGATCTGTGGTGTTGAATAGTTTGTTTGGCACATATGCTCTCTGAGCGTGAAGTCATTGCAGCGAAATGGAAGACAGCCTGGTGTAGCTCATTCATTAATTTTCACAGCAGTTGGTGCCCTGTTGGCATTTCAAATTAACATGAGGAAAAGTTCAAGAGATTTAACTTCATTTCAAATCATGTCTACTATGATTTTCAAGAAATGTTACAAATAGATTAAATTGCATTAGCGAAAGCTAATTGCAGAGCAAAAGAGAAGAATATTAAATGCTAAGTACCGAACTAATTTCAGAGTAACATAATTTTACCAGCTGAATCATCCCCTACATGAAAGCTCACGCTGAAGTAGCCACAGTGGTGACTGAGTTACTATGCAAGGCTGAAGTCCCTAAAGGTTGCAAGTGTTAAATGACAACTTGAAAAGAGAGGATTTCAGTCCTGCTCATTGCAAAGCTCCAGGCCCTGCCAGACTTCTCTGCAATTGGATCCAGGGTCTAAATAAACCTGTTCTGTTGTGTATAATAAGCTCTTCAGGGCTACTGAAAAGCTCCAGAGCTTTAAAAACATGCAGAGCTCTTATGATGGGGCTGGAGTTTCCTGGCATTTGCCTTCAGCCATTCATTTTCAAAACAGTTTTTGTACTAAACTATCCTGATCTGACCATGAAATAGGCAACTTACATTAAAAGTCCTGCAATCTCAAGTGTAATTGCAGCTCCTTATTCGTTGCTGCAGTGGTAGGTTTTGCTGTCTGTCCTTTAAGGTCACAGACAACTCAGGAAACACATCAGTTCAAGAAAAGTGGCCATTTGTTGATGGAGAGAATTAAAACACACCAGCTTTTTCCTTAGAATGGATTATCCAAAGCATTTTATGCCTTGCTTTTTTCCATGGTGTGTGGGGAATTTCTGTGTGAAAATGGTGCACTTCCAATGAAAAACTTGATAATGTAAAAAAAGAAGAAATAAAGGTGATAATACTGGGGAAACATAAGAATTGTAGCCTGGCATTATCTACTTACAAATCAGGGAGCTATTAATGAAGTTGGATAAGAGCTGACTAAAGGACAGAGTTGCAATCACCTAATTTAGATAACTGCAATTAAGCATCTCCCTTCTATATAATGTAGAGAAATAGGTTCTTCAGTGCTGTGGTTTCTCCTTCTTTGTGAAGGAATCATAAGAGCTTATTTCTCTCACTGCCTACTTATTTTCCCATTTTCCAGGGTCCAGATGATATCCAAAGTCAGGTCAGTTGAATCCTACTCCCTGGTATATGGATGCTACTGAGAAGATAAAATGAGGCACTGGCATCCTTGAGAGGTTGCACCAAAGGGGTGTGTATGAGGTTGGAGGAGAGGATGAAATTCATCAAGTTTCCAGAAAGAATTTAGGTAAGGGCAGGACCTACACTGCATTGGTACCACATCATTCAGGTGTGTTGATAAATAGACAAGTTCTCACAGGAACAGGGCATTTCCCTGAAATTATTCTGGCCTTATTTTTTCTCTAAAAGATCATGATTTCTTGCTGAGACAGCAGCAGGAGCTAAAGAATCCGTGTGATCAGGTAAACTCAAAGCTGAGTTAGATGAAGAAACAATAAATATCCAACGGTGCTTCACAAATACTTCATGCAACAGGAGTGGGAACAAACATCTGTAAGGGAGCCATTTTATGCTTGTTACATTCAAAGCATGGGAGGAACACTGTGAGTATATTTGAGTACATCTCTGAGCTCCGTAGACATAGAAGGACTGCTTTGGTTTGTTTTCAAAGTAGAAGCTGAATAAACAGAATCATTATAACAGCTCACTGTTTGCTAAGACTGCAGACCCAAGGAATGAAGCCCTAAGTTTAATATATATCTATATATATATGCATTGTAGAGTACTGAATAACTTAGCTAAGGAATAAGGCTAGGAAACAGAAGAAAAAATATGCAGCTTGGTCTTTGGTTACATTAAAACATTTATGCTAATTCATAGTAAGAGCTGGCCATGACATTGCCTTAAATTAGTCCAAACCACATAAGCTGCTCCTCCCCTTTTATAATATAATAGTACAATGTTTATGATCCAACAAAATATAGAGCCTTCACTTCAGCTGTGTGCATGTGCTCCCTCTCTCAGGGACACAGAGATGGCTCCTGTCAGAAGGCACATGTTTCTTTGTGCCTGGGGACACAAAACCCTTGAAGAGAGAGATCAGTCTGCAGACTGATCTGTCTTTTCCTACCTATGGGCTTCAGAGGAGAGAGCAGAAGGGCCAAAAGTCAGGAAAAAGAAAGCGAGATAGCTGATCATGGATATCCAAAGTTCAAAGCCAACAGAGCCAGTCTAAGTTCCTGGAACAGTTCAAAAGCAGAAAAGCTTGAGGGTGATCAGTTAGAGAGTCAGCCTCAGAGGGTATGGCAGCACACCATGCTGTGTCACCAGAGCAGAGCTTCAGCCCTAGCATGGCTGGATCAGTGGTATGGACCATGAAGCAAGCTCTACTAGAAACTTTCTGTACACAGAAATAGCCTAAAGGCAGTTCCTTTCCCCTTCCTTCCTCTTGGGCCCTTAAAGATGTTTTTGGATGAGTTCCCTCTGCTTCCTCAGCATGCACATTTATCTAGGGGCACACTGGGTCATTTGCAGGTTCACCAACACTTTTCTAAAATTCATAAATGATCAAAGCACCAAAACCACTCTCTAGACACCATTCAAAGTTTCTGCCAATTTGTAGATTGAGTGTTTTATAGATGTTGAAAACATCCAGCAACACACCCCATTCACTGCATAAAAGAGAGTAATTCTGAAGACTTTTCCTCTTTGGCCGCCCTCTAGACCTTTGAGCTTTGTGGTTTGTTCAGAGGCCCAGGGGCTCTGAACAGGAGTTATTGCTTATCAGCAATGTCTATAGTGACTTTGCACCATATCTGTAATTTCTTTGATTGAATGCAAACAGTCATAGCTACAAATTCCACCTGGGACATAGAATTGCCAGGATCAGTTGATTTGGGAAGTTATAGCCAGCAAGGCAGTGGAGTCATACGCACACTGCAAATTCAACAGAGCTTCCACAGCTGCCACTGGGGTGAAACTTGTGAGTTTACAGTCCAGGTAACAGTATGGGTGAACCTGAGCAATACTTTATGCCTGAACTCAACTATGTTAGCACAGTCCAATCCCTAAACCTGTAGCACAGCTTGGAAAATAATGAAACTATGCAATGGAACAATGGGATCCTTTAAATCCTAATCCAAAGAATGAATTTCCGTGCATACGATACAGTGTGCTGCGTGAGGCTTTAAACAACTTCCAGACAAAAAGGAGCCAGAGCAAAATGGACTGCAACAAAGCTCTGCTGGTCTCAAGCTGTTGCCTCAGCCATCTGAACAAGTGAAAAAAAAGTTGTGCTAAATCGAAGGCTGGGACTGAGGATCTCCAACTGCTGTCTGACATTTCAGCATCGCAGTCAAAGGTCTGATCCTCTGGAGCAACCCCTGTTTTCCAAATGAAGCATCAGGAATGTTTTTCAGTTACTTTTAAGAAGCTTGCAAAATAATAAATAAAAAAAGGATGAGTATAAATATCAGAATAAACACTTGAAAATGCACTATCTGATTAAATATGTGCATAATGTATTAAATTTATTACATGTATAATGCTGAGAAACAAACATTGTTGCCAGTAACTTAGCCCCAGATTAGGAAAGGGACTTGCAAATTACCACATTCAGAGAGGAAGGGACAGTGAATCTCATCTCCCAGAAGATTTTCAAAAGCAATGGAAAAGTCTTGGAGGGTGAGAAATTACCACAGGGATCAATAGTTTCTTTAACTGTAGTTTTCTACAAACAAATTGTGTATTTCACCAAGTGCTTTTGTCTCTACCAGCAAATGAGAAAAGCAGTAGTAACAACATAGTCTCAGGAAATGCTGTGACATTTGGAATATTTCACAAGTGTTTCAGTTTAAAGAGCTTTTCATCAGAGGACAGTGAATTTGATGATGACTAAATATTTCATGGAATTATATTGAGTTTTATATTTTAGGCAGTGAACAGGGAGGAGGATAGAACTTCTGGGAAAGTCATATCATCCTGAAAAAGACAAACAATTGCCCTGCTGCCATCCCAGTTCTCTGTGTGTTGTAACATTTAGTGGGGCACCACCTTTAAGAATCTGGACCCATCCCATTAATCAGAGGGTTTATAATGCAGACATCACATTCTGCACAACACTGCTTAATAAACACACTACCACAATTTCACAGCAGGCAGAGTCTCTAAGGAAACTGACTCTTTATAATGTTCTGTGCAAGCCTGAAATCACTTTTTTTTCCCGAGGGAATGCCAATCAGCCAACATGTGAAGAAATTTAAATGGACTTTGCCTTGTTCTGTGAGAGAGAATGGATTTATTTTTACATCAATCAGATAAAAACAAGATGGAATGTTTGCAACCTCATACACACAAACATCCTTTACAAACATGGGCATAAACTTCATTTCCAGAACAGAAGGGAGGAAAAAAAAAAAAAGATTAAAAAAAAAAAAGAGGGCATTGGGGTTTTTTTTCCATCAAAGAGAATTTGGGTTTGTTTTTTACCTCTGAACAGGATGTACCAAGATATACTGGAAGAAATTCCATCACACCGTACAGCCATTGCATGACCTGGTACTTCAAGAAAATTATTTTCATAATTATTAATTCTTTTCATCTGGAAAAAAAACTGTGGGGAAGGTCCCACAACAAGTCCTCAAAAATAACTCTTTTGAATCCATCTTTGTTACTGGCAAGAACACAGAATCAATTCAGTTATAGTCAGACTTATAGAAACATGGTGATCATCAGAAGAGCAGCTGGTCCCATTTGGAAGTATCAATAAAGCGGTTTGATAGTCTGAAAGGTCGAAGACATTTACACTTCAACAAGTTAAGTTAAAGCCAAATACAGGTTAGTTTGGAAAGAAAAGCATCACCTTGTAAACAGACAGAAGAAAGGAAGCTACAATTTGAAATGGTTTTTCTCAGTTATAAATAGAACTCTGAATCCTACTAATCAAAACATAAGCAGAAAACCTGCAAGTAGAACTTTTCTAAGAGTGATAGAGCTGTTAGAAACGACTTCTTTACCCTCACTGTACTCATGGGTGGGGTTTTTTTCCACATTCTTTCATCTTCTAAGCACATGCAAAAGCAAACCTAAAGACACGTATGGGCAGCTATTTGTCTAGTTAAATAATTATAATGGCATAATTATTATAGGAAAAGTTATGACACTAATTAAAAAAAAGATAAATCTATAAAACAGATAAGAAAAATAAAAGTCTGATTACCACACTGTAACACGGTAGCAGACCTTTCATATAAAGACTGATGGGCAGATTTGACACCCAGTCATATGAATGATCAATAGAAAGTTGGCACAGAGGATCTGTGAGGGAGGAGGAAATTCTTTCTGCAGCTTTCACAACAATTTACATCTGTAATCACAGACAATGTTGTGTAGAACGCGCAGTTAATGTGATAAATAATGCTGCCACCTCACTTCAATGTGCAAACCTGCCCGACTTACAGATGGCAAAGCAGAAGCAGTGCAGAGCAAAAGAGATCTGCCAAAAAGCACTCAGAGGAAGGAAATGTCCCAGAACTCCAGGCCATTGCTGTGTGCTGTCAGAGCGCACAGCGCAGCAGGTTGCAGTGCAGCGCTGTCGCTCTAACCAAGCTTGGCTCCCTCTTCCTCATCACCTCTCTGCATTACAGAAATCACAGCAGCTGTTTACAAAACTATGGCTCCCTGTGACTCCTTTAAATAACAAACTGAGACATCTCATGGTTCATGTCATCACTTCCTCTTCTTCCCCTCTACCCACGGAATAAACAGTGGGGATTTGACATGGCCCCACTCACGCGATGTTGTCCTTTCTTTTTACCACATCCTAAGAAACTATACATAGAAGGAAAAGCATATATTTTCTTCTCTATTCCTTGGAGAAATATCTGAAACTGAGTCCATTAAATAGTGACAAGGTTTATGCAGTCAACTGAATTCAAGCATATCACATCTGCTCTTCACTGCAGCAACTCCAAAAAGGTAAGTAGAGGCAGTTTGCCCTCAAAACTTGTTGAAGAACTATGTTCACCCCTAATTTGCCAGAATAATTTACAGACATGTGGCTTGAGGACAATCAGCCTTTTTTTTTGTCACGTGTCCCAGACAACAGCAGGCAACACACAGTGAAAGACTAATTTTATGTTTTTCTGAGCATAGCTGAGATCTTTTTCCATCTACGCCCTAATTTTTTGCAGTATTCAAGAAAGCTTGCCATAATCACACAGATCAGCATAGCTTATATTTATTGCCTAATTAAGAAAGAGTAGTAATGAAAATGAAAAATGTCAATATAGATTTTCAGTCATATAATTCCAATGTTTCACTTTGATAAAATGATGTAAAACGCCTACCCTTATTAGCCAGGAATGTGCTGAAACAGCATTTAAATAAAGACAAAACCCATAGCCAGGCAGAAAGTAAAAATGCTACAGGCACCTTTTACAGTTTCCAATTCACTGAAAATATGATATCAAAAATATAAATTTCTATTTCCATAACATTATACAGTACACAAAGACCTCAGATTAGCACTCATATAGAATTAATCTTAGAGTAGTGTTTTGAGATCTCTAAATAAAAGTACAACATATGTCTGGACAAAAGGGATATTTTGCTTGTTCCTAGATTCGTTATGTATCTTCATTTATGGTGAAAAGATGCAATTCCCTGCCTTCACAGTTATATGAAATACTGTTTATATGAGTCAAGGACCAAAACATTTCTTGTCATTATGTGAAATTGTAGCTTCAAAGATGCTGCAGTCATTTGGTAATCTAAGCATGAGACACTCCTGTGTTTAAATCACAGCAAATGTTGGCACTCTGATGGAGAACACTACATACATAAAAATCAAATTAAAAAAGAAAATATTAAAGTAACATTAAGGCTGAGACTTTAATTAACTTTCTTGAAAGTCAGACTGCTCAATACATGGGAGATCCCCAGGTGGCTCACCATGGAAGGAGCAGAGAAAGTGAGGCAGAGATGAGAGACTGTAAAATTGTCTAAATGAAGGTCACAGCCCTGTGTAACCCCACTGGCTTGGGAGAGGGGATTGCTCAAATCAGGAAGAAGCTGGAAGTGACACTTAAACAGACACTGATTTTACACCAAACAGTAGATTAAAGGATCTACTATATTCTTAGTATTTTAAGGAGAAACAGCAGAGCCTGGGCAGGGAGTGGAAGCTTGAGGAGCAACCTCCAAAAACCTGGAAACCACAGCACAAAGAAGTAATGCAGCTCACATTTTTTAGAAGCAGGGAGCAAAACAGCTTTTATTACTTTTATTAGAATTTTTATTACTGTGGCTGTGATAGCAGGTGCTCTCTCCTCAGCAGTGATCTCTCCAACACACAGTCTCTTCACTTACCCTGAGTACATCTGTGTTCCTTCAGCACCACCATCTAAACACAGGAAAATGACTGCAGAGGAGTCCTCTCTTTTTCTGACATATCTTAATCACAGATCTCATTCACTCCAAAGGGTGTTTCTGATGGCTGCAGAACCTGACAACACCTGGAATTCAGGGATAAGATAGCAAAAATTCCCAAATCTTTCTGCTGAGCTAGAGAAGTGCTAGGGAAAGGGATGTTTGGAATATTCTATGCATAAGTTTCTAAAAAAAAAATAAAATCTGGAGATAGAGTCCACCCACCACTTCCCTCTCCCCTCCCACTTTAAAGGTGTTCTGTCCTTATCTAAACCTTATTTTTCTCATATCTCACTGCCCTGCCTTATTTTTCACTTCAGGAAATTTTTTTGTTGTCCCAGGCACTCTAAGCTCTCAAGAGAGCACACACCAGCTCGGCTCACAGACAGCAGCAGACCATGGAGCTCAGCAGACTAGGTGACAGCCTCCTCCTGACACAAACCAACATTTTAGGGATTTCAGGAGGCACACAGCACCCTTCAGGCAATTCCTTGACACCCAGGTCCTCCTCCCACCCCCAACATGTGGCAGCAGTCAGACATTTGAACTCTGTGTCTAAAAGACAACATAGAACGTGCACCCAGTAGGGCTGCACGTAAAACCTCACCAAACACCCTTAACTAGCTGGATAAATTGTTCCAGCTCCAAGAACTCCTTCTTCCTTCCTCCTTCCTTTCTACCATATGTTCACTTTAAAACAGTGAGATATAGGAGCTTGGAGTTGTTGCCTCTGCATATGTCTGCCCTGGGGCTACAGATACACCTGCAGCTCCTCCAAGTAGCTTTAAAGCATCCAGCTTTGGTACTGATAGCAACATATCCACAGTGACATAGAGCTCCCTCTGACTAGCTGCTTTGAGTTTACACCTTAAACCCTGCACAGGTTTCTCCAGCTTCTCCTCAGCTCCTCAGTGCCATGCTCAGCATGTGCTGTGCCTGAACAAGCTGCTTTAACCCTGCTGTGTAGGGTTTAAACTCTCTTGCACTGTGGAGGTACCCTCAGTGCTCCATGACTGGTGAAGGAACTGAATCTGCTCTTCCAGTTTCTGTCTAGACATCTGAGTTTACCCAAACATTAGTTCAGAAACCAATTTCCCTGGGTGAAAGTATTTCTTCTGTAAGACACCACAGCTCACAAAGCTCTAACTCTTTTTGGATGGAGTAGGGAGATGATAATGAAGAGTGGACAGAAAAGACTTTCTGTTCCTTAACCTTTCTCCATTCTTGACAAAAAGGGGAGTTCCTGATCATGGATGAGAGCTATTTTGAAGTGGGTTTTTTACCACAAAAAATCAACAAAACAATTTCCACTTTACCCTTGGAAATAATATCTTCAGCAACACACTTAGAGGTGACTAACACAGCGTGTTTCATTTACAGCTACACAAGTGACCACAGCAAACAGTGACTAAGCTGTCTCTTTTCATCATCTCTATGCTACCCTACCTAAAATTTTTGTCCTTCATATTATTTGAAAACAATTATTACATGTCAGATTTTCCATGTTCCTTATCACCATAGTATTAGCAGCAGTACACCTAGCATGGATGTCTGGGAAACTTAAAGCTCACATTCATTCTCCTCTTTACTCTTTTAGTCTTAAATTAGCAGCAGAGATTGTTTATCAGTATTTTAGCCTCAGATTGGCTCCACTAAAAAGGAGGGGGGATTTGAGTAGATGGCTGTGGCAAACTGCATATAATAAGTGGGTAATGCACAGATATGCTGCTTCATCTACCACTGAGCAAACACTTTTGCAAAATTATGTGCTGAGAAAGGGCAAGCTCAGGCTATGTGATAGAAACTGACTCCAATTTTCTACTTTAATTTCTCTTTCTACACTCTCCAGACTATTTCATAAACAAAAGAAGGCATGAGCTACATTCATTTACTGGGAAGTTAGTTTGACCTTATGCCTGCATAAGTCAGATCAGAAGACTCCCAACATCTTAAAACAAAACAATAATAAAAGGAACCCCATCACAGAGAGACACACCAGAAACAGTCTCTCTGAGAAGCAGCACTTCCAGAAGTCGTTTTAGTTTACAACATCATAAATTCTTATTAACAGCTCAAGTGAAAACGATGGCAATGAAACAGAACAGGAACATGAACTCTTCCTTCACTCTCCTTCAGCATGGAGGTGTCTGGCTTTGACATAGGGATGGGTCACCCAGGGGACATGTTTTTCTGATGCACTGCAGCTACTGTGAGAGCCTACTGTGTTTTATCTGCTCCTTAAAACAGTCTGACCAGCCAGAAAGAGAATAATTGTGTTAAAAATGCCCCAACAAAGGTGAAGAGAGGGGTCAGGTTGTCTTGGAGCACTCCTTCACCCTGCTGTCAGTGCAGCCAGGGGAAGGTTTTAGCACACCCAGGATTCCCTGGTGTCTCCAGTATTCAAAACACAGTTTCACCTCTCTGTACATGTTTTTAAGCCCATTTTGAGGTAAAACAGCTCTTGGGATGCTCTTTTCCAGGCCAAAGGCATTAGCTCCATGTAGTTGCTTCAGCAGTGGCTGTCCCATGTGCTCTGCTTGAAGGTGACAGATGAGTATTTTGCCTTCAATGCATCTTCAAATATCTACCTGATTTTCTTTTTCATTTATCAACAAGTAAGAATAATCACATTGGTTTCCAGTTGTGCCATTCAGTCAGAAATCCCACAAACAGAAGTCCTCAAAGGCAAGACAATGGCAGTTACAAGATTGATCCCTGCCAAAACATAACTACCTGCCTCATGAATAATTTTATTCTCCAGATCTGTCAATCTGGCATCTTCTGTGTCCCTTGTAAGTATTTAATCCATTTTTATCATAGGCTTCAAAGCATTTTAGTAGTCTTATGCCAGGATTTGATTTTTTTTTCTTTTTTTCCTCTTTTCTTTAATGGTTCCCAGCAAGCTAAAGTCAGAGGCAAAGAACATGCTCCTTCCATAACATTCAAAATACTTCTAAGCAGTAGGGAAAGGTTTAGCATTTTAAACGTGACAAGATGTCATAATAAACTAGTTATTTTTATGTAACTTAAAAACTCCTGTAAATGCAAATAGAATTTCCTATTTCTTTAGAACTTCATGTGAAGCATAAATTTACTGAAAATTACCCAAGAATGGTAGGAAATAGCACACTGTTTAAAAAGTAGGCCAGATCTTTAGTTCATGGCTCCTGTTCATTCATAAAAATAGTAGTCCTGCATAGTCAGCAAGACATCCATGCCTTGCATTCCCATTTCAGCTAGAAAGTTGTTTACATTTTTAGGTGCTCCAAAGGAATTACATATATGGTTATGTCTATATTTTCTTGGAACTAGAGTGGATATTCTATGAATGTGTGACAGTGCATTTTGTGAAAATACTTAGAACACAATACTTTTTTTTAACGTGTCCAGCTCTTAAATCTCATTTAAGAATTCTTTTCATGTAACACAAATGGAACGGGCAAGTTGCAGCCCAAGAAGAATTTTAGACTTTTTTTACATGTGCACAAAATTTTGTACTACTCCTCAAGCTGCAGCTTTAACAAAAAAAAAAAAAGAAAAAAAAAAGTAACTTGGTAGACAGGCATAAGATAAAGATACAAGAGAGTATTGAAGATACAAGCCTTTCTCCTCAAATTTCCCTTATATAGTGGTATTTTGGGACACTTTTCTGAGTTCAGAAATAACCCACAGAAGAATTCTTTTTGCAAGACCCTCTGGATTGTACATCTGGAAAAATATCCAAAAGGATCTGGAAATATTGCATTAAAAAATATCAATCCCAACAAAAATATCAATATAGACATGCATCCCAATTGACCAAATATCAGACTACTTGCAAGTGTGGAATTGTTTGGAAAATATCTTTTTCTTTTATCAGATTGTAAACTTTGCCTTTTTTGCACTTAGATCAAGTTGCATGATTTGCTCAAGTATTTTTTTTAATGTAAATAAGAACATAAGTAAAACAGAAAGATAATTACTTTCACAATCCCCTTCAGATACTTGATTGACCCTCCAGATAATTTCAGAGATTCCAAATGTTATGGGGTAAAAAAAAAAAAAAAAAAAGAGAGAGAGAGAGAAAAATAATCTT
>JAWWES010000171.1:7983029-7998355 GCA_035583135.1 Lophotriccus pileatus
TTTAGGCAGAAGAAACCTTTGACTCCTGCCATATTCACAGAACAAGATTAACTGCATGAGCTTATAGGCTGTAAAAAGCAGAAAGCAGAGCCAAGGCTGGTATCTTTGTGTTTATATCTAATGTTCCATATGAAGCTTGTGTGTAAAAGTGATGATCTGACAGTATGAAGTTCTGTTACAATTAAATAGTGCTGCCAGATCATGTAGCAGCAGTATGATTTTCACCTCTGGACCCCTCAGGGTTGACACTCGGGCATATTGTTCTAATGATCGCAAACCTTTCAGGTGGGAGCAAGACAAATAAATAATGAATAAATGTATCTTCAAAAAACAACATGCACTGTGAATGCAAGGAGTTGTACTTTTATCCTAATTGCTTTACAAACATAATGTAAAATAGTCTTAAATATGACTGGTGTCCTCTGCTATAATATATATGTCAACGTCTACCTGAAGCTCATAAGTCCGGTGTGAAAATTCATAGTTTTTTGATCCATATTATAAAATACTATAACAACAAGAAACCAACACTATTCATCCTCATGGATTTACCAAACCCGTCCTGTTCCAAAGGTTCCATGCACAAGTGCTTCGTCTGAGCACTGGGATCTGTGCAAGCTCTGCTCAAGGTTTGACACTTGTACCCAAATGGCAAAGTCTGTGTAACAATGTGGCTAAGGGAGGAAAACCATCATCATCACATACCTGCCTATTTTCCTTAGGGATGCACCAGCAGTATAAGTTTAATTACAGTTCAGCTGCCCGGTTTGTGGTGCCCCTCATAGCAGCAGGAACATTTAGCGGTGCACCTGGACTGTGCTTTTAACTCACTGAGTGGAAATTCTGCAGATTTTCTGCTAGGAAGATGGTTTATCATTCTTTCACTGAGTGAAACTTCCAAACTCCTGTTTCATATCCACAGTGGGAAATAAATACAAATTGAAGCAAAGAGTTGTTTTGACTGAGGCCATCTCCTGCCCCAGTGGTGTGAGAAGGTTGTGTGCTGACTGTCCACCCCCACCCCTAGCAGCTGGGGATCACAGGAATTCATTTCTATAATCAAGGACATGATGAAGGAATATAGTCAAACATGATTAATCACTGACACTCTCATTCAAGATCATTAACAATGAACCATCTCCAAAATCAACAAAAACAAGACTCCTGGAAAAGAGAATCCTTCTAAGTTGTGGTTACTCCATCATCTTTTGCAGGTGCTTGTGCAGAGGGAAAATAACACTTGCCTGGTTTGCAGGGGCTTTATTGTCCATAGAGGAACTCTCACTGAAAATCTGGCCCATAATGCTGTGTTTTATGACTTCCTGAGCTTTTATTTTTTTTTTTTTTTTATGGAACACAGTTGTTTGGTATGTGTGTCTAACACCACAGTGTTAATTGTTTAACGTTACAGTGTTAATTAGAGGTTCTCTACTAAGGACTACTTCACCCCTCTCGTGCAGAGCTGATCAACTTCTAGGTATGTGTTATACTAAAAGGCATATTAATTAACATTCTAACATTTTATAATTATATTAGGCATTAACAATATTACATTTAATTGCAATAATCACGATGACATCGCATGTGGGTGGCACTACAACCTGATAGATTTTAATTTTTAGCCATGAGACTCATGGCCTAAATTTCAGCAACTCCTCTTCAATAACTGATCTAATTTTTGTGTTTTTCTCTAAAGGCCACTGCTAGCTATTCTGCAGAAATTCTTTGATTCACAAATGGAAGCTGCAAGTTCAAATTTCTTTTTCAGATGAGATTCCTACCACATGCAGAGATAAGACAGAAGGTCACTGAGTACAAACTGTGCAAGCTCAGGGGAAAAAAAACACCCCACAACTAAAAACATGCTTGCCTTTTATTGTTAGTCTGCTGTATTTCTTTGGTAGATCTTTCAAGCAGTAAATGTTATTGATGTCTAGATCTTTCCTTGTTTCTGGCTTATTGTTACAGTGTCTAGTCTTCCTGTAACTCAACCACCACGACATCCTACTAAAGACATGCTTCAATGTTTGGCTGACCTAACATCAATACTTCTTGATTCTGCTCCTCCTCCCTGCCAAGATCTTCCTCTGATACATTATTTAGAGACTCACTGATTTTGTACTCAGTCCTAATCCACCCTGCTCCACCTCTGAATGTAAAATACCCCAAGCAGTATCTCAGCAGGCAGGAGGATGTTAAAGTTTGTTTCTTGGAAACATGAAGGATGCCACCAGTACCCAAATGCAACACATGGTTTTTACAGTTAATAAATAGATACTAAAAATTACAGTAGTCATCATCTTCCTTTAGGAGTTAACACAAACTACTTAGTTTAGTATTAAAATTTCTCCTACATGCAACAGATAGATGATCTAGCAATGTCATCTTTCACCAATCTAGTTAGTACACAACTGGCCCCAAAAAGAACTAAAGGGAGATGTCCTGAACACATAGAACAGAATTGAGTCAGATTTCAAGTGTGTGAAGCCAGAAGGCAAATCTTTCAAATATTTTGCAATGGAGAGAAAGGACCTTTCTAAGGACCTTTAGAGACTCCACCTTACCTAACACATTCCTTGTTAAGTTATCCAATATGTCTAAAACACTTTCCTAAGAAAGTTGTTAAAAGCAAAGTTAGTTTCTTTTCTTACAACAGTTAATAGTGCCTGTGGCTATGATTGCATGCACAAATGTTTGTTATCTATTCCACTGTCAGTACTGTTCTTTGCCTAAAGGTCACACGTCAAAAAACCACTACGATAATGATATTATTGCTCCTTTCTGTCTTCACTCCTAAGCAGAGAGAAAGGAATAAGTAACTAGAATACTTTTCCGTGACTATATATATCATGACTGCCTTGAGAAATTCTCGTGTAGGGTTATCTCAGGGAATTCTTGGGACAAATACATACAGTTTAATGGATCTTTTTATTATTATTATTATTATTATTGCTGCAAAGAACTGCAGAAACCCATGCACCCTGACATAGGGAGGATGCAATTCCACAGCCCAGCATTCCCCAGTGAAACACTGCTCAGGAGTGAGAGAAACCATCACTGATGATGGTCTACAGGATCACGCACAGCAGTTTTAACGCATTGCTCAGTAACAGCTAAAAACACCATGGGTCCATTGCAGTGCAGTTAGTGCCAGAACAGCCAAAAATCAGGAGGCCAAGATATAATTCTTAACTGCACACTACAGCCTCTGGATGAGGGAGTAGACTATCTCCTCTCCCAGGAGCCTGCAGGAATTGATAATGTCTGCGATTATCACGATCTTATTCATGTGTTTGGCCCTTTTGGATTCATCACATTCTTATCTGAAATTAACATTTCAACCTGACTTTAGAAAAAAGTGGAAGCTATTTTTCTTTATGCTTATTCTTCAAAAATTTAAATTTTGTGACTAGCAATGAATATAACATTAGGTTAAGTATCTGATCTGAGAAGAAATTTTTCCTGATACTTTCCTATTTAATATAAAAATGAATGTGTGGGTGGTTTTTCTGAAATGAGAAATTACTCAGGTGCCTTAGAAACCTACTTCTTTGGAAACATGAGAAATGCCTGTGTTAGTTTCAGAAATTCAATTTAGTTCAAGTCACTTGGGCACATTTGAAAATATTACCCTTGATCTAACTCTTGATAGAAAAAGATTGGTGTCTTCATCAAACAACCCTGTTGAAATCAAACTTGTGTAAGATTCTCCATTTTGAAAAAAAAAATAAAGCTATTAAAAAAAAAAATCCAAACAGCAGTTTTCATTTCTTTGATTAAACACACATTATGGATTATTGCCAAGACAAAGACAGTTTTAGCTAAGCTTTAAATCTGTTTTCCATTTTAGAGGGTTATTACATATAGACTTTTCTATATGTATTACTTTCATTTAGTCATAATAACTCTTTCATTTGCTATGTCAAATCTGAAGAAGACAGAGAATTTAAGCTGTTTAAGTCTGAGGGCATGAACAAAACCCTAGCGAAAGAATCCCTCTCCATATGAAGAGGTTATTAAGTAATTGGCCATCTCTGGTCAAGTCATTGCAATGATTGTTCTTTACAGTTATTACCCTGTGCTTTCAGTTTACATAATTTTTCCATTTAATATAAGTAGAAGATAACTCACCAAGTTGGCAAAGAGTGTTCTGATTAGCAAAAACATTTTGAGCTAAGACAAACTCAATGCAATTATTAGTATAATCATATTACTACGATAAATCTCTTGACAAAGTTCAGACAGGAGCCAGTAGCTTCCATATATAATACAAAATTTAATTACCCCTTGTTAGACCATTAAATGAGAAAACCTGGGCTAGGCTGGGAGTTTGTGGATGTTTAAGGAATGGCCCAAGAGAGCTGACAGGTATTAATCCTGTCTCCCTGTTCTCCCTATATAGGTTTGGCAAGTCATGAAAAAGACAATCTGCAGGACACAGAAGGATGAAAGGGACATGTTACAGTTCCCAGGTTGTATAATTCCATGCATTTAGTGTTCCTGGGATATGGGAGTGCTAATCTGAGCCCTGTAGATGTAAAATGAACTGAATCCTGACAGACAGCAGCGCTGACTGATTTACCACAATCAGAGTGCCATCAACAAATATGATACATAACCTTAAGTGATTTATAGTACAGAGGATATGAATACCTGGGGTACCCACGTATTAAATAAATGATGGAAGTCAAAGGCAAATATTTGAAAGAACATCTAAGACTCATAGAAATACAAAAACCAAATCCAACCAACTTTTGAATTTGCACCTGTGCATATCCAAACCGTATCTATGACACACTAGCTGTATTGGGAAACTTCAGAATACACTGTACAGACCATGAAGTTATTTTTGATTGTCTAATTATTCCTTTTCATTCTTCTGCATTCTTGATAATAGGTGCTATCTATTTATTAATACACATTGGTAGCTTCAAGACAAAAGTTTTTTCAAATAATCCAAAATAACATTCTGGATCTGTGTGTAGCTGTTGTTTTCCATCAGTGAAAAAGCCACTGGATGCAGGCAGTATTTGCAAAATTGTTGCCATTCTAACCACTGCAGAGCACATACATTATGATACCACACTTCATGAGAAATCAGTCACTGCTGCAATTAATCACCTTCCTTATCATCTTACACTTTTAGCTTATCACATCATTGACTATCTGCTTATAATGAGCAACAGTCAGGGATTATTGTTACATATACAGTTTACAGTAATTATTAGGTTACTTATGATGAAATGACTTATAAAACTAATAGTGCACCTGTTCCTCTCCAGGTTCAATTTAAGGAACTGTGCCATTCTCACTCCATTTTAAAGCATCAATAAAGCTGTTTCCAAGTTGAAAATTCCTTTTCACTGGTACACAGACTATACATTTCAGAGGACAGAAAGCCATTTCTGTATTAGTCACAGTGGCAAAATGATTTCTCATCCACCCTCAAGTTTATTAAAAACAAAGTGCTTTTAATACTGGGTGAAGCTGGATTAAAAACATACATTAGCTTCTAAAATTAAAATGGAGCAATTTTATTTCTTTATTCCACAGTCTGAGACAGCATTAGAAGCATAGAGTTTCAACTGATATTTTAGAATTGCTATTACTGCATTAAGAGGCAAATCTGGACTCCAAGCAATTAATGCATTACAAGATGTATGTAGATTGTAAATCTGGATACACATAAAGGTTTAATTATGATTTCTTTTCTAAAAGTATTACAGGAAAATGCTCACTGAGAAATAACTCTTCAGATACTATTGATATATTTTCTCTTTTTCTACCTAGCACAAGGAGAACACTAAAATCCCTGAAGTCAATACGGTGCAATAAGAATGAAAGCATCTCATTCTGCAAAACCCCTTAGCAGAGCTGCAAACCAATAAAAATGTTCCTTCATGCACATAGTTCTCAAAACTCTCAACAGAAGCATTTCTAAGTCTGCTGCCTTTAGCTGCTGCCACTCTCCTCTAAGCATTCCTTCAAAGCTCCAGGAGAAACTTTAACCACAGCTTCTTCTGCAGAGAATCTCCCTCCCCTTCCCTGTTCCCATCTTAGAAAACTTAATTGAAGACACTTCAATGCCTTTGTCTCACTCTGTGCCAGCAATTCACCTCTGGAGAGGTCAACAAAGCAATCTACCTTTCTTTTGTTCTCTTTTCCCCTTGGCTGCCTTTAACTGTAACTTCTCCAAGTACACGGATGCTTCTCCTTGTGAACACATTTGACAGCCCTCCCACAGTCCAGCAGGTCACCGTGGACTGCTCCAGCAGGGAATCCCTGCTGACTACCAGGACAGTTGACCCACCACTCAGCCTCCCTTGGAGATCTCTCCAGCTCTCAGAGGACAACTGAACTGCTCCCCAGCAGCACCTCCCACGAGTTCCCAAGAAGTCCAAGCCAGCTGACTTCCCCTGAGAAACCATTCACATGAGCTGTGGTTGCCTTTCCTCCTCTTCCTCCTGGCTTCTGGTGCCATCTCCTTCCAAGATGGACTGACATGTCTCACAGGAGCTAGAGCTGTTTTATTTTTAAATCAGTAGTTAATCTGACACCAACTGACTCCCCTCATAAGTGATAATTTTCACACCCATGTTATTCCTATTTTCTCTCACAAAGAAAAATAGATGAGCTCGGGATCATTATTTCATGGCTAGGAATTGATTATACACATTAAAATGCAAGGCAAATCTGGCTTTTAAATTGTATTATTATTATTGTTAGCCAATTGTATACACAAATTAAACCAGAAGGAGTACTGTTTGGTTTTCATGCCAAATACTTTGCATGTTTCAACATTTCATTGGAATGAGCCAAGATTTTTATTTTTTTTCTCTTCTTCTACCACGGCCAAATCACGTCTGAAGCCTCAATAAATCAAGTCTGCAAGATCGGGCTGAGTGACTTTATTTTTGAGGCATCAAAGGCAGTGGAAAAAATGGGAATGTAATATGACTATCTACAGTGCAAAGATGAGAACTGGGTTGGAAAGAAATGGCAATCAGAGACACTGCAGCCAGAGTGCCACGGTGGAGTAGAGGCAGATAGGGAAAGGTTTGGCTGCCGACAGCTGCTACCTGTGAGACCAAACAGACTGTCCTGCTTTTGCATGGAAGAGCACAACGTACAACAGCACAGAGGCACATATTCTGCAGCTGCTGAACCTCAAGAAATCTCTTATGTTAGGTTAAAAAGAATATTACACACCAGCTGAAGGTTAATGAAAGTTAGATTCCCTAATAGGGGACTGCACAAACCCACAGAGGCTCTGGGCTCTTTCCCTGGAGCACACTAAGAACTGCCATCCTGGATACAACCAAAGGGAACACAATCCAGGCTCCTGTTTTTGACAACAAGCAGAAACTGCTTAGGGAAAGAGTGCCCTAGGCTGCATCAAAAGCAGAGTGACCAGCAGGTCAAGGGAGGTGCTTTTCCTCCTCTACTCTGCTGTCCTGAGACTCCCCCTGGAATGCTGCATCTCTGTCTGGGGACCCCAGCACAGAAAGGATACAGATCTGTTGGAGTGGGCCCAGAGGAGACCACAAAGATGCTCAGAGGGCTGGAGCACCTCTCCTGTGCAGTCAGGACGAGAGACTTGGGATTGTTCATCCTGCAGAGGAGAAGGCTCTGGGGAGACCTTAGTGCACCTGCCAGTGCCTAAAGGGGCTCCAGGAGAGCGGGAGAGGGACTTTTGGCAAGGACATGTAATGACAGGACAAGGGGGAATGGCTTTAAACTGACAGAGGGCAGGTTTAGATTAGATAAAAGAAAGAAATTCTTCACTGGGAGGGTGGCAAGGCCCTGGAACAGATTACCCAGAGAAGTTGTCCCTTCCCTAGAAGTGTTTAAGGCCAGGCTGGGTGGGGCCCTCAGCAACCTGGTCTAGTGGAAGGTGTCCCCCACCCATGTCAGGGTGGCTGGAACAAGATGACCTGTAAGGTTCCTCTCAACCCAAAGCATTCCATGATTCTATAATAAGCAAGAGAGCATGAATAAAATCAGCACACCTCTCACATCCTCTGCCAAGAACCAGTTAATAGATTTGCTGAATTAGAAATGTAAATAAGACTCATCATTTTAAATAACCATTAATGGACTTATCCCTCATGAATTTATGCAGACCTCTTCTTAAACATAACTTTGACTTTCAGGAAGACCTTGTGGTAGTAAGCATAACAATTAGTAGTTTTCCTATTAAAAAATTACTTCCCATTGTTGGTTCTTCATCTTTTACTTAATTTCCTTTCCTGTCCTTCCAATTACAAATCCACGCCTCAAAGTTGTTTGTAGACCTATGTATCTGCCACCTTCAGGTCTTCTGGATCTTTTCTGGTAAAGAGTGGAAGCTGATATCCCACAGGAATCTGACAATGCCACACAAGTAATACTCCTCCAGTTCCCTGAGATTACCTCAGTTACGTTGCTGTTAGAATTTTAATTCCATTTCCTAAGAGGTCAATGTGAAAGCTTCCCATAGGAACCAGTTCCAGAGTGTTATGGTTTAGCTAAATTAGAGACAAGTCCTGAGGGCACATAAATTCATACAGATGGATTGAGACTGCTAAAGCAGTACTATTTTAAATGAAGCATTTTGGATTTTTGGGGTTTTTTTGGTCATATACTGGCTGATCTCAAAATGAAGGCTTTTACAAAACTTTAGTCACAAAAGCAGAGGGGGGGAAAAAAGACTTTTATTAATGAGCCTAATGCCAGTAAAGGCAGCAAGAAGCACACGAATAGCAGCATAAGGTAAAGTTTAGAGTTATTATAATCCCACATTAACACCAGACTGTTCAAAATGCTCTCTTCAAGTAGAACAAAAGCCAATTCTACTGTTATGAAGGAATATTCATCCTCAACAGTGTTCATTTTTAAGCACTCACAAACAAAATCTAATTATTTTTTCTGTTGTAGTATCACATAGTACCCCCTACAAGGGCTCTAATGAGGGAGGAATTCTTCAAACACAAGATGTCTTTCTTGAAGCTCTTACAAAATGAATTGCCAAAAAAGCTGCCATGAAGCAGAGAAGCGGAAAGTGGCACTGTAGTCATTAGTCTTTTAGTTCCTTTCACAGTGTTGAAAGGTTTTTACTAACTCATAACCATTTCTATATAACCAGAACAGTTGCTTCTTCTGTTATCTCAATAGGTAAACATCAGCCCCAAATGTTTATTTTTTATTGTATATATATATTTATTTATATGAGTCAGTTCATGTTTTCCATCCTATCTGCAAATAATTTGAATAGCTGTTCCATGCAATTTACACTTAGTTGAGGCAAATTATGTGGTGTTTTTTTAACCAAGTGAACATGAGGACCAATGAACCATGAACAAGAATGACTTTGAATCTGGGACACACAGTCATACCTAAAGGATTTCCCTGCCCTGGTAGGTCAAATATGTGGCCACATTCATCCTTAACTTAAGGATACCATATGTTTAGAAATATCATTCCTGACATCTTATGTATTTAAAAAAAAAAATAAAAAAAATTATATTTGAACATCTACTCTTTGTGTCCAGAGTAAAATACAAACCAAATACAAAGCAATGAAAGATGAATTGTAAAGCTCAGCCAAGATACATTATAATGTATTTGGTCATCATAAAGAAGGGCAAATTCAGTTCCAACAAGGTGCTGTACAACTCCTGATGAAACTGTCCTTTAAGAAAGACATTACTAATTTTTCTTCTGAGACAAGTCTTGCAAAGCTAAGTAAAACCACTCAACTAAACTGCAAAAGTACTTTAAAGAGTCATACCGGTGTACAAAATCAAGGGCTGTCAAGTGACCTGAACAGACATCCAGAAATTACCATTGTAAGGCTTTTATGTTGAATTTGTCCATGAAGGCATGTTCAAGGTTGTGATTCCACTGTGGGTCTGCTATGCTGTTAATAGTCACAGCAGCATTCCTGGCAAAACAGAATAGGAATTACGATTTCAGCAAAACATAAATCAGCAAGGCAACATTTGAAGCAAGTAGCTGTCAGAAGTCGCTTTCAAAACCTATTTCAGTCTTTCTGTTACTGACTTAGTGAAACAGGTGATATCACCTGGTAGCCAGAGCACTGTGATGTGCTTGTTTCTGACTGTGTCCATTGATTCCACACCACTTACCACCTCTCTGGACAGAGAATAAATAGAACAAAATGTTTATATAAACATACTAACAGGAAGTCTCATGGATAAATCCAAACAGTGTCTTGAGCCATGCAAATTCACTGCAGTCAACAAAACAAGGTCACCTCTTAATTTAGGACTCTTGGACTGATTAATTTACACCAATAGCTTTAGGTATGTGATACAGAAAGCACTGAAGCAAAGACCATGGGAGCCAATCAACACCTTGAAATCCTAATTGCTGATATTCAAGAGGCTGAGGAAATGGGGAAACTAATGTTTGTACTTTGTGCTCTGTACAATGGCCACGTGTTGCTTCCAGCAGAAGGGATAAAACCACTTGGTTTCCTCTTTTACTACAAAAAAGAGTTGCAGAAACTTGCATAAAAAACAAAACTAGTGGAGCCACTAATATTTAACTTTCCTCTCTTGTATTTTCAATACAATCAGTGCAAAACTGACTGGTTTTTACTGGCATCAATAATGAAACATATTGAGAGCTTTATTGATTTCTCAACTGTATTTGCATTTTGCATTTCCCTAACTTATCTTTGGAATCATAAAGTGAATAATATTTTTTCAAAAATGCTTAAGACCTGCACGCACTATCCTGTCAGTATTTTTTATGCAATCTATGGTCAATACTCAAGATTTTGTAAAGTTAAACCACTGTGAGGAAACACAGTCAAGCCTTTTATAACCAAAGACTTATATGTGCAACAAGCAAGAGTGCTTGAACAAATTCATGGGCTGCACACTGACCTCAGACTCAGGTTAATATCAGCACCTTCTTAATGGACTACAATAGGAAATAAGATTTCATGGGCATTACCCATGAGACACTCAGTCTTTACTGGCATCATCAAGCAATTACAACATTATGGAAACTCAACCAAGGGTGAGGAAAGGAGACACAGAAAAACACGATTTACTGTAATTAATATTATGTTAATAGCATGCATTTCACAAACTCATTGAAGCAGGAAGCATTACGGTGTTCCTGGAATACAATGCAAACTGGGGCATTTTGTATTCCATGCACATGGTAGGAAATGGCAGGCAATAAAGGGGCAGATTACTATGGTCAGGTGAGCAACTCATTTTGATCCTATTATAAACATCTCACTACTAAAGTTTATGATACCAAGTGTAAAGCAAGAGTTCTGTTTATGACTGCACAGACAGATATTTCCCTCTGTCACTCCCAGCCTGCTTTATTTGAAACAAACAGTTGTGAAGGTTAACACTAAACACTGAAATAACAGATCTGGTCAGGAGTAAATCATGTTCTTCTACACGCTTTCCCCCTAAAACCAGGGTAGCAAGGTAGGTCTCTACCAAAAGAATCCATTTTCTAATTGGGACTAAGACACATAGATCATTTTAATTTGCTCTTTTTACATCCATACCATCCTGTAATTCATTAATAAGTTTGATAGCTAGTGGAAAATGTATCATTTTATATTTAGAACTAACTCCCCTTCTCTGCTATTTTGCTAATATTCTGCCCAGCTTCTTTATTCTTTTTGGCTCTTCTATCGCTTAACAACTCTTTTGGAACATTTCAATCATATATTTCTTGGCACATTTCTCCTGGAAACAACTTCTAAATGTTTTTTTGTTTAGCACATTCCAGGTAAAATAACAATCCCAGGGAGAATTACAATGTTTTGGGGGTTTTTTTTTGGAGCCTTACATATATACTCTTAACAGAAAAGTACAAACCTAGAGCTTGTAGACAGGAAAGTCTACACCAAGGACTTGCACTGGAAATTCTGGAATTCTCTTAGAAAAATTAAAATGGAAGGTGCATTAATGAACTAAACAAGTTGATTAAGGCTGTGCATGAGATCAAGTGCAGAATACATTGTCTTCTGGAGCAGCAACACCAGCAACAAAAAAGGTTACAGCCTCACATCTGTAATTCTTGTGTCCAAGAGCTGGACTCAACATTACGGGAGATATGGATATAAAAGTACATGAAGGTAATATAATGCTCTCTATTTTTAAAGACATATTGGAGATCTTTCTTTTGACTTGGTCAACTGCTTATGAACATATAAGTTTCCTCTTTGGTTAATTAATAAGGCTCAGAACTATAAATTGACAACGTTCATTCGATAGTTTGATTCACAGCCAATATTTATCAGACATGTAAATTTCTAAGGTGAATTAAATCATCTGCTAATCCGTTTGCTGATAAGCAGGAACTAGACAAGTTTTGATTTAAATGGGAAGAAGAATGATCAGAAGTGAAAATTATATTAAATGTTAATTACTGAAAAAAAATTGATGCAACCGTTTAAGTCCTGTCTGGGACTGAATATTTGATTCCTTTTGTGTTCAGAGCTAGAAGACATTCACTAATTAGAGAACACAGAAACACACACTTCCAAATCATTATTATAACCAGCCAATGTAATTTCTAATGAAAAAACATTATGCCTGATGTAATTCTAATTACAGAATTATTGTATGCTTATCCTCATGCATTTTTACTGTAAGTTAACAAAATCCAGTGTGCTGTAGACTAGGAGTTTGCCCTGCAAACAATTACACACTTGAGTAACCTTCCTCTTAGGAGGGGTTCCACTTCAACAGCTTTAATGAGACAGGTCGTGTGAGCAAAATTCCTCTTACATATATTAGAAATGTCTCTCCTTAGTATTTAACCTTTGGGATTTTTTTTATATTAACAGTGTAGATTTTAATTGGGTAGAGTCCCCCAGAAATATTTTTTTTTTCCATTTGCTTATCTTTGCCTGTTTTCAGTAAATGGGCACAGCAGATCTATGTGAAGCAGACTTACTAAGAGGAAAAAAACCATATTTCACTGTAATTATTTTTTAAAACAATATCCTATCTCATAACAAAAAAAAAAAAAAACAAAAAAAACAAAAAAAAAAAACAGAGCAAAAAAAAGTTACTCTGGGGAAAAAATGAAAACCTGAGGTCTGAAATATCAAAATATTAACAGCTCATTATAGTAATAATAATAATAATAATAATAATAATAATGTTACTTTATATAATTTATCATTACCAAAGATTCAGTGTTAAAATTTAAGTTTCTTAATATCTTTCATTAGTTGTACGGTTTCCACTAATATAAGAAACAGAGAGTTTTAAATATTCAGGACAGGCTGATGTTGTCTCTGCTTGACACCCAGCAGAGAACCAAGATCTGGAACACAACAGCTACTTTTCCCTCTCCTTGCCGCCTTCAGCCTATTTATTTCAGTACGCTAAGCATTCAGCAAATAATGAAAAATCTAGCTGCTAATCTCAGCATACAGCAGTATAAATCTTGAGATTAACTTTGAAAGGGACTAGACACCATCCTTGAGAGAGTGAAGATTTATCAGGACATGACTGGATATTTCAGCCCCACTCTGTCCTCCCAAAATATGATTAAAAGATGTAGTACAGTCATGAGAGGTGGTTGTGAAGAGCGGCCGCAAAGTTCAGCCAGAGACATGTCAAGTCTGCCCTCGTATTTGAGCAAGGCTCATTCTGCATGAGAACTGCTGACTCAAAGCTCTTAAAAAAAAAATAAAATCTGAGGACATGGCTCATTAAGTGCATTTTCAATTTGCACTGGAATATACATCCCTTTAATCAAGTCCCTCAAAATTTACATTCAGCCACAGTCCATAAATTGCTCACTGTAACTTTTCCAAAGCCTTCCAGAAGGTCCCTATCTGGGTCTGAAATATTCCTGTACTCCTCCAACTGCATTCAGTAGGATTTGGGTTTTTTCTTGTATTTTTGATACTATGTTATTGCTTATTCAGGAAAATAACTTATGCCATCAAGAATTCTGTTCATCTTAAATAAAAGAATCAGCAACTAAAACTACAACTATAAAGACAGATCAGACCTGCTGACCCATGACAGAGTGCACTCATAGGGAAAATAAATACTAGTTTTAAATCATCATGAGTATGTACAATGCAGGCTTTTTTTGATTATTACTTTTTACACAGCCTTGGATATTTATTTGTTTGAATGAACTTGAGCAGCACTTAGGGATAGCTCAAATTAGTCTCTACACAATGTGTGGATGTCAGTTTCTGGGGAACATGAAGTCATTTTTTGGATCTTCAGCAGCAGTGGTGCACAGGGAAATGTCTGCAGGATATCACCCAAACAGGTCTCAGAAGACTTCTGGGGTCTTCAGTTAGCTGAAGAATTAGCAGCACAAAAAAATTGAGATTATTTTGCCAAAGATCTTTTCTGAGGAAAAATTTTAGAGGATGGATCACTATCTTCACGTGAAACTTCGTGAAATTGTGAGATTAAAAGCTGGAAGTTTTGACTGTGGAATATCAGTCCATTTTTCAGACAAAGAAAAGGCCTGAGGGGCCTTTGTCAACCAGAAAAGGGGTTAATCTCTGCTATGGACCAACTGAAGCAGCAAGGGAGATTTTAAACTAACAGTATGAAGTCAAGCTGATAAAGGAAACAAATGAAGCACAGAAAAGTCCAAGATTTCATGAAAGAGTTCAGCTGAATTAGGAAGGAAAGAGAAGAAACACTTCAGTTGTTGCTGCATCAATGACAGGAATCTGCCAAATAAAGAAAAAGAAATTGGAAACTCACCGGTAGAAAGAAATTTCATATAATTAGCATTAGTGAAGCCAGATGGGATGGTTCATAGCATCACTGAAATGTTAAAAATCCTGTTTTATAGCCTGCTTAAGGGCAGAACATGAGATAGAGGTGGAAGTGTGTATTAAAGACATCATTACTTGTTTTATGGTTAGTGATTACTGTGGAGCAGAGTGCCTGGAATTAATACATAGCAGTGTTTTCAGCAGCAACCTACTGAAAGAGCCACTGGTGTAGCAAAAGGGGCTGGAGAACAGGATGAGCATCTCCCACAGCATCTACCTACATTATGCAGAAGAAAGCATCTAATACAGGACTTCAGTTTGAGATCCTCACAAAAATTACACTTGCCTTCTAGTGTAAAAATTGTGCAAGTTACTAAAAGTTATGCTTGAGGACTGACAGCGAAATTATGTAACCTAGTATTAGTTAAATCTATATACAGCCACCTCCTGAAACAAAGAAGTATGCTTAATCATGGAACCAAAGTCTGAATTTATTTCAAGACAAATGACCACAAAATACAATGCTTGATATGAGTAAATGTATAAAAAACATGGCAAAATATTCAGAGGTCTGAAATAG
>JAWWES010000171.1:8025743-8063269 GCA_035583135.1 Lophotriccus pileatus
CTGCTGCCTTGGGTATAATTGCTCACAAGAATCCCTGCTGCTGTGAGCCAAGTAGAATCCACCCTAAAGAAATAATATAGCTGTTAACTTTAAGGTAAATAGAATTAGAAGTATTAAAAACAAACAAATGAACAAAAAACAAACCACTGAAACAACAAAACGGGATCGAATACGTAACATCAGTTCTCTTCCTCACAACCAAAAAAATATATACTAGTACATACAATGTGAAAGCACACTGATTCTTTCAGAAAATACACTGAAAACAGATTGTCATCCACCAGAGAGAAACTTCTGCTAGGCAAATTCCTAGGTGTTTCTAGGATAGGACCCAGGGTCAGCAGACTTGCCCCCTCACACACTAGCCAGTGCCAGAAATTGGGTTTTCTGCAGTCACAGGCTGAAAGCTTGGAACAAACCGACTGCTTACAAGATGTAGGAAACATTTTATGGTTGAAAAGTCCTTTCAGACTGGAGTATCACAACAACTCAGTATGCTCCTCCAAACTCAGCATGATTCAAGTCAGCCCTCAATAACTGCCCTAACTCAAGGACTAATTTAATTATTGCTTACATTTCATTATTTCATTAATTCCCTGAGGGTGGGAACAGCAGAAAAAAAATCCAACACACTCGAGTCATCCTGCACTGTGAAGGGCTAATAGCCCCACAAATATGGAATAAAAATATACAACATAAGAAAAATTCTGTCTGATATAACTGAAGTAACATGAATCACAACTGCTGAATAGGAGAGGAGGGAGAGACTACTTGAGAAAGCCACTGATAATGGTGCCTGTGTCCAGCCCATCCTCAGAAAGTAAGCAGCAGAAGGCCAATACAGTTTTGGAACACAGATAAAAGAATATCATATCACTAAGTGCTCAGAGAAGAAAAAACTCTTTGCACCAAATCTAATCAATAAATGCTGAACCTCTACTGAGCTGTGAAAGGCTCCAAGTACAGGTGTAACACTGAGACATCCTGGCAACTCACACTTCTAAATAAACCCACAAAGGAGCACAGCAAGATACAGCTTAGTCTTGCAGAGGCATTACAACCAGATCCTACAGCAGGAGGTGCAACAGAAAACACACAGCAATGACAACCTCACTGGAGCAGAGCACTGTCATTCAGTCCTCCCTGTATCTATAAGTCACAGTATCATGGGAACTGGAGAACCAGACTGGCAAAGCAGCATCAAATCTCACAGCAACCTGTTCAGGATAGAAGTTTAGGTGATATGATTTAATATGATTTTCCTCTATAAGAATACAAGTGTTTCCAGAAGGCCTGTTGACAGAGTTTTACTCTCTAGTTGAACCACAGCGTGTTTACTTTGTGGTACCCTGATCACATCTTGTTTTTCTCTTGTTCATCTACTTGTTCACATGAAAAGAGCAGAATGATCCATACTTAGGAGCTGACACATTGCAAAGGCACGCACTAGGAACTGAGAAATATTTCTGGGTCCCACACATTACATCCAGCTTATATTTGTTACTGGTCACCCATTCATACATACATATGCAAAAAAACCAATCCAATACCATCCAAACTCAAGTCCAGCTTCTTGAGCAAGCACAGCAGATAACAGGGTACTCAGAGTGCAGAATGGCTGACCAACCTTGCTTCCATCCCAGGGGAGACTCAAGCCTTCTGGAAACACAAGAGTAGAACAGACAGTGTGACTGAATGAAGCAAAGAAATACCACTGAATACAAATAGGCAGAGTTTTATAGTCAAGTGAAAAATTCTAGTCCAGAAACTGACTTTATAAGAGCACCTTAATCAATAAGCCTTTCCATTAGACAGTTAAATTTCTGACTAATGAATTCCCTTCTATGCATGCTGAACAAGTCTAAACACTCTGAGACAAAAACAATAAACCAAGAGAATAATTGTATGGGTCACTGTCCATGACGAGTCTCCATTTCATACATTTTACATAAACCTTGCAGTTTACAGCTTGGAGAATTTCATGCATCTTGAAATTCAAAAGGTTTCCACTGAATAATTATCATCTCAAAAGCACAGAGCCGTCGCCTTGATCGCTGTAGTCAAAACCTTAAAAATTCAATTATTGCTTAGTAAAGGCAATCAGCTGACTGAAACAGGATGGAGTTTGTTGCTTTGTTGTGTTTTGTTTAAAAGTCAAAATTTCCTTTGACTTAAACAGAAAAGGTAGGAAAAAGAAATAATTCATTAATTGATTCAAATTCTGGTAGCTGTTCATCTCCAGATGGCTGAATAATCTTCTCTGGAGTCACAGTAACTCTGAGATACTTACCTGATATCCTCCACTCTTCACTATTTCAAAGGTAACTTCAAATGTTTCTCGTACAGAGCCAGCTCAAGAGACCTGTACCACAGGTAATGGGCCACTGGGGATTCAAACAGACAAGTGAAGGGAGAAAATAGAGCAGGAGGAAAAAAAATTATTTTTTTAAACTGTAAATGCAGGAGAAATACAAAGAAAAAGATGGAGAGAATGCAAGCAAAGCTATGGAGATTCTTCCCAAGAGTCCTTTGCGCCAAGAGAAAGGTATTAGTCAAATCTTTCTTTTTCCCTTCTGCAGTTAAATTCCCTCAAAGTTGCTGTTTTGTTTTTTTCTGCTTTGATGTAAAAATTTATTAAATAATATCCTGTTATCTACAATGAATTTTGGAGTTTAGCAGTAAAGCTCCACTGACATTTGAATTTTACCAATACCAATAGCCACCCCAACCCAGTTACTCACGTGTAAAACAGATACCATGTTGTCTGTTAAAAGATTAAAGTATTTGGGTCATTTTTGTATTAAATAAGGGAGAAAAAAAACCTAACATCTCATACTCTAAGCAGCTTTCTCATTTCTACCAGCTATTTCATTGTTAAATAGGATTATTGCTGAGGAGTTTAACATACACATAAAGACACAAATTACTTCAAAGGATCCATGGGGTAACACAGAGAGGACAAACACTGGTGGCATAATGGGATTAAGTACAGGTATGGTGTAACAATCAGATTCATCCAGATATGGAAAAGATCTCACGCCATGAAATATAAATGACTTCAGGCAAAAAGAAACGACAGACAGAAATAACATTAAAAGTGTTTATGCAGAATATTTGTCTGCATTCACCATAGTATCAGGACAGGCACATGATACCAAAACAACTATGAGAATAAAATTGAAGGTGGTACAGCAGCAGACAAAGGAAGCAAATTTACAGCTATCCAAAGATATGAAACCCATATGTTATCCCTCTGCTGCTTTTACCTTTCAATTTGAACTGGAAAGTACAGCCTCTTGGTTTTTAGCAGTTTGTCTCATATGTAATTTTTATTTTCCATTGATTTCCTGTTGCACCCATACTTGGTGTGAAATAGCATACAACAGAAAATGATATGTATGCCCATTTTGCTGTCCCAAATTGGATTTCTGTGCCATTTCTTCTGATAGACCAGTTTTATTTCATCCCATCATTATTTTACCTTATCTGCTCTCAGTCTTCATTTCATTTCAAGAAAAAAACCTCATCCTTATGCAGGAAATCCAGCATATGATATATCCAACATTAAAAACTCACTGAAGCTTTCTTTGGAGTGCATAGTTCACAGCACACAGATGAATTTCACCCTCAATAAACACTGAGGATTCCTAGCCAAATAAAGGAGAATGCAGCATGTCAATATTCAACATGTTTTCTTCAAAACAGAGTCAGTGCTTCATTTCAGAAGTGATTTGTGGCCATATCCTATTCCTTACTTTCAATATCCCCCAAGCATTTTCTCAAATAACAGAGCAGCTGAGGTTGTGATATTGTATGTCAACCAGCTCCTGCCACAGAGTCAAAAGGTATGGTGATATAAATTAGGCTCCCTATGACTATTGGACCCTTTTTTCAGGGAGGAAAAATTAGACAGCTCTATACCTCTGAAGTTTTATGACATGTAAATCAGGATGCAATCACATACCCAAATGTTTACTGTCACAAATACAAAATACCTTCCACACTATACCTACCTTCCACAGTTAACTGAGCCCATCCAAACTGGCTCTGAAATTCAAGTTTTTAAAGAAATCCAATTTTTTATTCTTTGTAATTTAAAATAAGATTTCCGTACATACGGGAATATCTAAAATATCTACCTCCCTAAAATAAATTGCAATCAAGAGGGGAACCTGCAGAATGTGTGTGTTCCTTCAGCCTATAAACAATTGGAGCAGAGCAGCAAACAAGAACATTCCAGGACACCCTTTACCACCCTTGGGAAAGGACTCCCAACAGAAAGACATTCCCCATTTCTCAAATTATTTTTTGTTTTCATTATTAACTCAGGAATGAGAACAGTCACATAGCAGATTGTCTTAAGGGAAAAAAAGAGATCTCATTACCAGAGCTGACTGCTCTAAACAAAACCACGCTGGTTTTGTTTACCCCTTTGCTCAGCTCTTGTGTCCATAGCAGTGTTACCCGAAGCCAAGCAGCAGCCAAGCTCCCAGGGGAACAGACCTAGCATCTCCCTGGAATTCTCAAGGCTTCCCCTCTCTCTGCTCCATGTCCCTAAGGCAGCTCTCCTCTAAGACACATCCCTTCCCCTATGATTTCCCAAGAGCTGCTTCAAACCGCCCAGCCTTGCCTCACTTGGGGATTCACCTGATGTTAAAAGGTGTTTTTCTTGTTGAATGCACAGCAGTATTTCCAAGCCTTGCCAAGCTGTTTCCTTTTTCTCCTCAACAAAAGGCAACACCTCTTAGTGTGATATATGAACTGCAAACACAGTCTACCATGACAAGCTTGTACTAAACTTCAGGCTTATTAAATAACTCCTACCTCTTAAGTCAGTTACATTCAAGTGCAAATACATCTTTCTCAAGGTTTGGGGTTTTTCTGTTACATTTGCAGCTTGCTTCTTTTTTTACTTTCTTGCTGTTTCACTTTGACTTGCAGTTTGACATCTTTTGTTATTCCCTTAGACCAGAAGGGGCATCTACAGGCTTGCAAACTGAAAGTGAATTTTATTAGACTCAACAGGGAAATGGTGCCATGGGATTCATCATGGTTTTGTGCCAGAGCGACTAATTGACAGCAGACTAAAGGCATTACACGGTTCTGATTTCATGACTCCCACCACAGCTCTGCAACTACTTCTTTCCTTTTCTCTTGAAAAGTAGAAAATAGACATCAAAAGCAGCACCAACTAGTCAGAAGGAGAGGCCTGTACATTCATACGAACAAACACATTGCAAATGCCAGTGCTAAACCACATTTTTATAAAATGCAAGAATTTAATAGCTACAGTAGAAATTAGGGAAGAAAGGGTTCTTTAGTATTTACAAATTAACAGTTGTTTGCTACTTTAAATTTAAAAGGGTGTGAATTTATATAGGCCAGAAATTACCAGCCATGTGCAAGCATTAATTTTAGTGGCAGGAAAGACACTGAGGTTTCATCTCAGACATTTAAGTACAGTTTAGTTGAAAGTGGGAGGTTAGACACAGTCACATGAGGGTTTTTTCATACTGGCACATTTCCCTAGCTCTGCTCTGTCTGATTTGGAAATATAATGTTCCATGAGCAAGTGTATTAGTTCCTCCTGAAAGTCTTCTTGTTTCACGTTCTGCACACACACACACACAGATGCAGCTGATGTGCAATGACAGCTGCCAAACTGCTCTTTCTACTCCAAAAGATGGGGCCTGTCTTCTGTTTCAATCTGTTAACTTCACAATCAAGCACTCCTAATTACCCACCACGTCTGGAGTGTCTCCTACATCACCTAGATAGTTATTTCCAGCTGCAGCCCTCTTGGATGACTCTCTACCACCCGACCGCTCCCAGAGGGTGGGCCAGGATTATCCTTCTTAGTTTCTTCTGAAAACATCAAGTGCTCAAAACTTGCTATCTACTGTCCAGGCAACATTAAAAACTATTTTCTGGTGATTTGAAGGAGTCCTGGGTTGGGAGAGGGGACAGCGTTTACCGGGGGGGGGGGGGTTTGGTGTTTTGTTTTCTCAGCCTTTTAAAACAGAAACAAAAAAAATCCTCACAGCAAAATAAATATTAATATGTCGGTTTTCTGCAGAGATCAGGACATTCTCAATACCCAGTATTTTAATGCAGTTTTGAATTGTCTGGAATTCAGAGAAGAAGATAGGAAGAACAGAGTATAGATTAGAAAGCATGGTTAAGGCAAGCATTTCATACTGTAATCTACAGCTTTTATTTTAAGCCAATTAAGTTGATAATTTGCCAACTTTTTATTCCTGTCACTAAATCATGTATAGTGACTGTTGTCACAGAGCCCCTCTCTTTTCAAAAAGGATTCAGGTCATTAGCAGTGCTTGGTGTTCTAAGAATGCATTGCAATCACAGACAATTCAAAATTACCAAAATACTGAATTCCTGTGCCACTGAAATTTACTTTTTTACAGGTTTTCCTCTTTATTAGCAATGCAGATGATTTGCAATTATTTTATTTTATGTTAATACTACACTTCCAGGAAAGTTACTATACCATAGATGTAAGATGGATAGAAATAGGAAAGTGTAGGAAATACACCCTGCAATTTCCATTGTGTGTCCTGGAAGCAATGTGTTAGACAGAGGAAGGACACCTTGTCCATGAAAGTGCACAGATCAGTCACTTTGCAAGATGAGCCAAGCAAGACTTGTTTTACAGAGTCCAAGCCAATACAACCATCAGTAGCTTTCCAGAAGGGCCTTGCCTTTTACTTCCTGGAAGGGCTGAAGGATATTTCCACAGCCAGCAGCTATGATACCCAGAGACTCACTCACACAAGGGACACAAGCATCTCAGCAGACCTAAAGCCTATTCACAGTGGTCTTTTATTAAAATAGTTCACTATTCTAGGAATCCTCTGGCCAGATGCAGAGCCACAATGGGTAGAACCAATCCTATTCTTCAGAGGAGCTTCAACACATCCCAGACAGAGTTTATCCAAACAGAACAGCAACAACCAGTGAGCACAGGAGCAGATGAGAAAGCCACTTGTTTGTCCCTTTGGTACAAGAGAATGCTGGAAAACACGTGATTTTAAAGCAAGTTTTCCATCTCCATACAGATAACAACTGTGACAGCCTTCATGCCACCATCAGGCACAGGAACACATCCAAGCAAACAAGAACTTATTTGTCCAGTTATTCAAAAGAGAAATTTACTTTCAAGCTCCATTTTAACCATTATTTAACTAAACAACAATACAATCAGGAATGCCTGTGGCTGGCTACACTATATTTGGTGGTGCTTGAAGGGGAAAAGCCAATAAATTGATTAAACATTAACTGTAGGAGCTTGTAATTTTTTTCTTCTCTATAGAGATGCTTTTAAGCTCTGGAGACTTTAGTGTGCACTTGATTTGGCATAGTCTTGTTCAGTAAAATAGGAATACCAAGTAGCAAACTGGACAGATAGACCACATAGCATTAATAGCACTTAATCTCAGCATTATCTTAAGGTGGCAGACTTCATTTGAAGTGTCATATGTCTCATACCACTTAATATATTTTAACATATCCCAGCAACTCTTTCTTTTTTTCCCATAGTTCAACACCTGTCAGACAGTTGTGGCATAAAAAAAAAAAAAAAAGAAAATGAATGTTCACCCCTCTCTGTTGCAGAATGTATTTGATATACAGTCCTCAATCAGACAAGTATGGCTTTTCTTGTTTGGATCAGATTGAACAAAACATTTCTTTTTACAATTAGTTTAATCCAAAATTGAACAAAAATACACCTTTTTGTCAAGCAAGCAGTGATTGTGTGGGAAAACTCAAATGCAAATGTTGATGATGTGTATATGTGTGTAGGTTGATTAGACAAGGCTTTTTGTGTGCTCTCAACTTGAATAGTCTCTCTTCAGAGATCTCTGCTCAAGCTATCTATTAGTCATGGTTAAATGAGCAACAATTCCAAATATACAGAATACAGACACACTCAAGTCACAGCAATTCAATGTGTGCAATGCTCAACATTAAGCACAGCAACAGAGGTTACCCTGAGCTGACAAAGTGTGTCTGCAGCTGTGAAAGGAGAAAGGGAGGCTCTCCTGCTCCAGACACTGCAGAGCCAGTGAACAGCAATCCCACCCTCCTGCTCGAGGTGCTGGGGAATCATGGATGGGCCCTTCAGAAGGAAGCATCAGATTCCACTGCCCTTGCCTTGGAAGCAGAATTTGCAGCACTGTGGTTTAATTGTAAGATGTAGCACAGAGCATATGTATCTGCTGCAGGGATTTCTGGTCACAGAGCTTTATATTTACTCTTTGCTTCAGTGATTTCAGAATATAATCAAACTCCTGGTCGACAAAATTCAAGAACTGAGGTCCCAGAACATCTGTGCAACCTTTCCACTCTGTGTCCCCTTTATCAAGCTGATCTTCCAAGCATGATACTGATGCCCCTCACCGTATATGAAATACCACAGAGTATTGCTTGACAGCTACCAAACCCTTACTGTGGTCCTCAGTTTTCATGGTTCATGAAACAGAAAGGATGAGTAAGGGGAAATAAATGTGATGTACCAGGATTAAAAAAAAAAAAAAATCATGTGTGGAAATGCAGCACTGAGAATCATAAAAAACTACAGCTCTCCTTTTAAAGCAGGATTTCAATCTCTTTTTTTTCATACTTGTACAGTTTTGGAAAAAATAGTCATAAATGGGAAAGTGATTTATATTCCATATGAATAAAAATAGTTCTCTATAGAAGCCTAAGGTTCAAAGACATCCCAACTAGATAAACTTCTAGGGAATGAAAGGGACATTTTTCCATGTGTTTTTCACATGAGAGCATGCAGAATATGGGAAAGGTCAGTGATCATGCATTATGGCAATATAGATCACTAATCCTAGCAATTAATGTGGCACTACCACATTTGCTTTCCCATCTTGGAGTGGTGGGAAAAGAAGGCCCTGGGTGAAATCCAGCATCCCCATCTTCCAGTGAAAACTCAGTTTCCCAAAAACTGTCATTTTCTCAGAGAGAAGTATTCCCTTCCCTGCTCAAATGAATAGAAGGCACTGGAACTTCGGTTACAGTGACTGAGACAAAGAGGGGAAGAAAAAGGGAGCTTAGACTTCACAGCACGGACACTGAGCTCAAATTTAAATCTCACTAGGGGCTCATCCTGAGAAGCATCCTCGAATTAGAAACAGTGCCTGGTGAATCAGACTAAGGTACCAGACATCACTCCTCCCTCAGTGCCCTGTTAGCAGGTGTTTAATCAAGACTATGCTATTCCACGTATCCCCCTTCTCTCCAAGCCCTCCTTCCACACAAAATTTTCAGCATTTTGAACAGGACACTGCAGAGCAACTTCACTCTCTGTGTGTACAGAGACAGAAGTGGCCATAAGCAACTTGAGGCATCCTTGCCCTGCTATCAGCCTTCACATCCCTGCTCAGAGCCAGCTGAGAGTAATTCACCAAAGGTCTCACATGCTTGCAATTTAAACAGTGGGTATTTCTCCAACACTGAAGAAAGAGACAGACACTGAAGTACAAGAACATCCTGGTAGACAAAAATTCTCTTAAATGGTACCAGCTTTACAGATTTTAAAATACCTGTTATGATTTCAGAGTTAAAGCAAAACTAAATGTTGGTGTCTTCTACTATGCCACATACAAAGAGTAAAAAACAAACAAACAAAAAAAAGATATCCTACAGTCAAACAAAGGATTGTGACATCAAGTGAAACAGCTAAGAAAAAGTAGCTGATGTTTTCCTGACCATGCTTCCCAGAGGTAAATCACATCAAACCCAACTGGAATGACTCTGTCGTTAGTCAATATAAACCAGAGCCAGCAAGGTGTGCTCAGAGTAATTGGACATAAACCCAGTCCTGGTGTGAGAAGAACTGGACTGAAATACTGCACAGTGAATAAATACTGGGACTTCATAATCCCTGTCACCACTCCATGCACTTGTGGTATGGGAAGAAGACAAGGTGGTGGCCGTGTTCACAGATCGTGGTGCACCCCAAGGCTCCAAAGCAGAGATTTAAAGAGTTGCTTGAAAGGAGAGCAGAAGGTACAGTAATGAAACTAAGGACTGAGAAACTCACAGGGTCCAGGCTTTCCAGAAGCACAGTGTGATGTATGTTTACAGAGGCCTCAAATGCCCTTTTTCATAACTCTGTTTATAGCTCATCTGTGTGCAGTAAGTCTTGACCAGAATTGGTCTTTGACACAGACAGTAAAATACAAATCTTAAAAGGACCCAATGGAAAATAAAAGTCAGTATCATGACAAAATGGATGATTTCTGATGTAATCCCTCTCCACTCGTGCCTTCCATATAAAGGAGATATGGAAAATATGTTTCCCACTATAGAAATTAAGAATTCTGCTTCAATAAAAACACATCTGGCTGCTATGACATTGAAAAGCTTATTAGTATTATTGCTGTTATTAATATAGCTGCTCTTAAATGAACATGGAGCCCTCCTTGTTGAAGGGGGTCTTCCTCAAGTTGCCTGTTTGTTTGTCAAAGAGAGGGGCAGTTGTTAAAAGAGATGGTAGTGGCATCCCAGTAAAATACCAAATTATTACCATGAAGACAAGCTGAATGCAGCAAAGCTGCTGCTGAGCTATGTAGGGATAAAATACCTGTTCATCTATTCCAGATATTTTGACATCAACATAAAAAAAGTTGTCATCCACAGCTAACAACTTTTGTGACAGAGAAAGCTTGAATAGGAAAGGAAATACAAGTAATTTGTTTCCTGGGCTGTCAAGCCCTTTGTCTTGACCCAACAACAAACCTATTGATCTACTTCAGAGCACAAAGGGAACGGTAACTATCATGACAGTATGACACAAACCAGATTTTAAAATGAAAAGAAAAAAGAAAAAAACAGCTTGTTTATCCCCTAACAATTGTGTGCTCTGGCATTACTCCTCCATCACATCACACACGTTCACGAGGGAGATGTGACATATCTGTCTGTGTGGCTGTGCTCTCTGGGTGTACCTCAGGATCCCCTCTCCTGTGTCCTGTGAGCCCTCTGTCCTCTTCTTCCTCAAGGAGGACAGCACTGAGAAAACCTAATAGTGCAGCTTGTCACCTTCCCAGGGAGGATAAACGTCACAAGGTGGTGATGGTGCCTGCTGTGAGCTCAGTCACGTGCCTCCAGGACCAAGAGCCTACACACACAAGTCAATCCTTCCTGCTGGACATGCCCTAATAATGGTGGAGGTAGCATGTTTGCCCTGCACTGCCAGGGAGCAGCACATCCACTTGATTTTCATCCCACATCCCTCAGGGCAGGGATATCCACAACTTTTATTTGAATCCAGATGTCTCCATTTGGCTTCCCTAGGATACAGAACAGGTTGTCCAATGTCTGCCACCACCTGTCAGTACTGCAGCTGCAGCTTCCTTAGACCTTCTCCAAGCCCATCTTTCTGAAGAGCACTGAAAAAACTGCTCCCTCAAACCCACTGAAAACAGGTCTGCTGATTATGACTACTCATATTTTTCCTCCCCAGTGAAAGAAATAGTTTAATAAATTTTGGACTGCTCTGACAGACAAAAGGAGGGCTCCCATCCCTTAAAAGTTTAAATTTTTAGTATTCAACATGTTCTGGTACTTAAAACCAAGTCACCTTGCCTGAAGAAATATCAAAAGGTTAAACTATGATTTCTTGTAGACTACCTGATATTTTTCCACTAAGAATTTTATTGGAAAAAACAGGTTAAATAAAAGTGAATGCTTTACTCTGCAGTTGTTTTGATCAGTCCAAGTTCAACATATCAAATAGCCTGAAAAGTTTCTCTCTCATTACAGCCTGATCCCCTCCTCGTTTATTGCTTTGACTGTGGAACAAGAGTATATTTCCCAGCTGTATTAATCAGATATTGAGGATATTCCATTATTAGAGCACAGCTACAGAGACAGTGCTCTCAGGTTTTCTTTTAACAGAAATGAAGTTAAATCAATACTAAGCAAATTTCCCAGAAGTCAAGTTACAATGAGGATGGATGAAAAAGTATTGTGCCAGGGAACACTGCAAAAAAAATGAGGGCATTTGGGACAAAAGATTTCTTTCTCCATACCAGCTAGAGCTGCCCCTTTGAGCAGGTGGACAACTGTACAAAACCTGAAACTCTCAGTGGTAAGCAGAGCACAAAAAAAGGCAATAAAAGAGCCTATTTCCCCACCAGCCCCACCAGTTTATCCTTTTCTCTCTCTGACACCAGTGGAGATACCTGGAGTGATGGACTGTGTTACGATGCCCGTCATTAAACCCCAGGATGAGTCTGCTCTATCGACTGCCTTTTTAAAAGGACACCAAAGGGTGCACAAACACAGCCCCAGGGGCCAAACAATATGCTATACCTACACTGCTCGTAAATATTGGTGGGGCTTTTACAAGAGTACTTACACAGAATATAATTTTTCATTTATCTTCAATTCATGCAGTAAATAAAATACTCCTCCCTCCAGAAAGGCATGCAAGTACCTGCTAAAATTTAGCATGGGGCCACATGCATTGAAGCCCAAAATAAACACATTTTAAACCTTTGTTATCAAAAGCCCAATTTAGCTTACCTATAATAAGATTTAACTTAATTTTTTCTCTTGGAAATTGAAAGTGTCAGTAGAGGGGACTTAAAAGCTTTCAGAGTGAAATTCCCAGTACAGCTATTTCACTACCGTGATTTCACTAAACAGGTATGAACTATACAGTAACATAGGCAAATTAGACAAAAATTAGATAGGAGGCTCAGTATTTACTGAACTACAAAGGGAAGGGTTTATAACTTTAAATATAGACAGTTACAGGAATGGTAAATAAAATATAAGTAATGTTTTGTAGGGAAAAAAAGCAACCTATTTTCTTTCTGTAGGCAATTCATGTTATGGTGTTTGTGTACTTCTCACCTTAAAAAAAATCCACAGCTAAAGCAGGCAATATTTAGTGAAAGTGGCAAAACAGCCTTGGAGATAAATCTCATTTCTAGACGTACACAATTTTCAGACAAGGTTGCTTGTGTGCTCTGTGTCAGTCTGTGAGTAAAATGAATTTACTGCTTCCTTTAGGACAGCAGTTGCACCACCTGGGTTACTCTGCAGCTTGGAAAACTTGGAAGGAGAATGCTTTTCCTTCCTGGTTAAGCTGTAACCTGTCAAACACCACCTGTTCATGGAAACCAAGGTCTAAAATTCTTCTACTAGAATGAAATTCTATATGTCCTCAAGTGTTATTTTTCACGGAGTTGGAGCCTTTCAAATTTTCCCCTAATTCATTTCTTGCTACCAAAGCATAACTGCCAATTAATTATTAATTTGCCAATAGTATCTCCAAAATTGCTCCCTCCCCACCCACTTGAAAGCAATCTGAAATTCCCACTAATAAAGACAGAGTTTTGTCTTTTCTCTTTGTTTCTCCCATCTGAACCAATGGTTCCATAAACATGGAAAAAGAGTCTGGATCACAGCTGTGGAAAAACTGACAGCAAATTTTAGGTTCAGATAACGTGTTCTTACTAAGTTACTTTTGTACATCAGAGAAAACTGAAGGAAATTTGAGGAGTCTCTCAGAAATTACTTATGTCAAAATACTCATTGTCAGAACTGTATGAAAAATAAAAGCTAATTTGGATAAGAAGTAATATTTTAAAATATGTAACACATAGTACAGCAGGTTAAAAAACACTATAAACCAAGAGCAAACATTTCAAAGAAGGGATCCTTACACATGCTAGACATTTTCAACCAGCCTTACTAACCAATTGTATTCTGTATTAAAATTACCCAGATCATACATAGTTCAAGCATAACTCTCATTTCCCAGAGCAGCAGCTGCAAAGCTACACATGAGAAGGGAGAAGTAAAGAGATATTACCTCTAATGGGAAGTCTTTGTCTTGGGAAAACCTACACAAGTGATGAAAAATCAAAGTACTTTTTTCCTTCGGTCCCCCCATGTTTTCCCTACCTGATGCCGGTTCTTTTCCTCCTTTCTCACTGCTTTAATGGGCAATGTTATGCTGGCCCTACCTGATCAACTCCTAAATGAAAGGCACAGAGAATTGATAGTGTAATCCCACAACAAAAACAGGCATCACAAGCCAGAATTTATACAAACATATTGCACATATTTAATAAATTACTACACATACGTCTATGTATATCAGCCATATAGGAGTAGGGGTGTTACTTCTATGTTCAGGTATTTCTCAAGAACAGATTGACAAGGAGTACAAAAGAAGCTATAACCAGCCTTTCCCTTTATTCCTGGATGTGTCATGTAAGGTGGGAAATGTCTGAAACAGGTAAAATTCCAACCATTGGAAGATGATTGTATTTCAAAGGATTAAATGATTCATTCAATGGCATTTCTGCAGCACTCTGTGTAATTGAACAGCCTGCCTTTCACTTTTCTCCTGAAAGAAAACCTTAATTGTAACCAGTGAAAGGAAATAAATTTCTGGCTATTTTTACAAAATATGTGTTATGTCTCAGCAAGCTGCTCCCGTTTAACTCTGCAATACAGCTCTAAAATGGTTTATTTGATTTAGTGCCTTACTTCTGAAGTACCTCACACACCACACCAGGCAGGTGGAAATGCAAAACCTCGAATAATTTCTCCTCTGTAGTGAGAAACTTCTGAGGGACTTCACTGCTCTTATTTTGGGAAAAGGAGGGAAAGTCGCTCTACAAGCTTGCAGAGAACTTCAGATCCCACCAGTCCAAAATGCCATCAGCCACATTTCAGCAAACCATTCATGCACCACCTTGAAAAGAGGGGAAGTTTTTTTTCTTCCCTCCCAATTTTTTCCTAAGGGATGGTACTTCTTTCCAGCTTCATCTCCAGGCAATATGACAAAACATGGTCAAAGAGAAAAGGTTATTTTCCCCATCATATTTTGGTCACTTGCCTGGTGGCTTAGAGTCTTCAGGAAGGGTCATTCCTGCCTCTCTCACACAGTGCTCTTCAAACCAGTAGCTGTTATCATCCTGTATCCTTGCAGAGGATCCCCTTCAGCCACAGGGCAACTCAAACCACTTGGGCAACTCATTCACCCACACATCTCGTCACTGTCTCAGCCCAAACCAGTTCATGGCCCACGATGCTCATTTGCACTAAAGCGAATTAGCCTGAAATTTCATTTACTCTAAACCCACAATATCACCCTGGCAGCACAGAGGGGCTTTAAAATGAGTCACAGTATTATTCATTGCTCCTTTACAATGCCAGAGGAGCGTAAAGTGGCCTGAGTGCAGACAAGGTCGTAGCCAAATGACTTCTGCTATTGATTTCATCAAAGTAGAATTTGACTCAATTTTAGTGTTTATTGAGCAGAGTATAAAACCCAGTTCAGTGGCACTGGTGTCAGTGAAACTGCCCGTTTGGCTCAGCTGGGATGTGCACCAAGATAACCAAACATGCTTAGTTTGAGTCCCAAGAAGATCTACTAGGGAAAAAGATCCAGCTCTAAGGGGAGAAAATGGAACGAGTTGCAACTCAAATCCTTCTGTTAACTCATTAGATGGACACTGAAAAAACAAGAGGGACTCAGGAAATCCAGTTGTTCCTGACCTTAATTTCTAGGCTAGTTTTCAGTTATCATTATTACATTCATATTATGCAGCTAACAGCTTTGCTTTGTATTACAACACTGTAATCAGCTATATTTTTGAGCCTCTATTTTTCTTTCCCCTCCTCTTCCTTCCCTGATGGTGGCTGGAGGAGAGATGAGGCAAAGAGGTCTTAGGCAAAGACAATCCCAGGACTTTTCTCACTGTGTACCTCAATCAGACCTATAATGCTCTAAGATACAAAGGGTTGTCCCACACCAAGAAGCAGAGAAATCAGAAGATACCATCAGTCTTATTCTACTCCAAAAGCCTGTTGTTAAAAGCAGTTTTTGCCAATTTTAGCTTGTATTCACTCTGGTACATCTAAAAATCATTGCTTCACTTTTTTTGCTGGTTTTCTGACCATACTTAGCAACCCCATGGATGTAATAAACATGAATTAGTCCATCATTCTCTAAGTTACAACTCCCGAGGAGCAAGGTAGGTAAGTGGAAGGATAAAGCTTTGTGACTACTAAAGGCCAGGAGGTCTGCCCACTTCTACCCACATGATTCTTCTTTGCTAAAGTTGCAGACCAATACTGATGTGGTTGCTAATCCACAGCCAAAACAATGCTTATAGTCTAGGCAACGGCAGTTTTTGAGGCAAGACTAGGGTCACAAAACTAAGACCGGATCTGAAATTCCCAGCTCATTTCTGTTGCCTCAAAACAGCCCCAAACCACTGACTTTCTTCATTGTCTTGGTCAGAATCCTGCCTGTGATAATGATCTGTACGTTACAAAGGAAAGTCAGCTCTAATGCTCTGGATAGAAAATTGCATGGAAATGAAAAGCACATTTCAATAGGGTATGTTTTTCAAGATACAATGTCATACATAATATTATTTGTCTCTCAGCTATTGTAGGTGGACAACAACTAGATCATACTGGATGATTCAAACACATTCTAAAAATAAAGCTGCTGTGAGTGTTTGCAATGCAGCACCTCTGAGTGCTGCAGAACAAGTAATTGTTTTCGTGCATCACTTCTGCAAACCATTTAATGAGAAAAGCAGAGCTATTTTCACTTTCAGCATGTATTCAAATCACTCCTCTTTCCTGTTCACTGCTACAGCTGACATATAACATGACTAATCACTGCTGCCATGTCTGCATAGAACAAATGGGTGGGTTCCAAAAATGCAACTAATTTACTTAAACCTGGTATTAGGCTTTAAGTAATATCAAGTTCAATTTCATTAGAGGAGACATGACACGAATATACTTTAAAAACAGTAAGCTTAAGTCAAACATGAACTACTTGCAAACTGAAATCAGCATCTGAATTGTAGTTATTTGGAAATCACTAATGAAAAATAAGGGTTTGTTTAATAGACATAGAAAAATATTTACTACCTTATCAGAAAAAATTCATAAAATGTTAAGACTCCATTATAAACTTATGTTATTTAAGAAAAAAAAAAAAAAATCACACAATAACAACTACAAAAAAAAACCCCAAAGACAAATTCCCACCCCACCCCTGGAAGTTTTCAAAGTAATTTCTTTTATCACCTTTCTACAGGAAAAAAAAAGAACTGCTCATTCATTAAGAAAAATTCATTTGAAAGTAAGATTTCTATGAAGCATTTAATTAGAGAATTTTCTTTAAATTTAAAAGGAAAGCCTTTTGTATTGGATGGTTACACTTCCAGCCACTAAAATAAGCTTCAGTGATCAGCAGTAGGAATACAGAACCAAGACCAATCATATACATTCAATCCCTGAAGTCATCATCAACCCAGACCTTGTCTGACATGTCAGCTATGCTATTCCCTTCAGTCTCTTTTCACCAGTATTCTCATTACAGACTTTTGGAAACAACACACATACTTCAGCTTCTTTTCACACAGACATGCCCATTAACAAGACCAGTTAAGCACAAGCTACGCAGGTGACTTCACTTGTTTGTATTATTACAACCAGCACCATATAATTCCTTTATAGCCTGCAGTTTTCTCTCCCCATACTCCTATTTGAGGGTATTTCAATAAGCATTTTTCCAAATCTCGTCCTGAAACCTGCCCGCATTCCCAGACTGTTTATAAAACTTTGTTCAGTGCCAACATTACCCCTTAATTTTAGTGCTCATGATCATTTATGATTTTTTAATCATGTTCCACAAGCAGCAGTGAAAATGTACAGTCAGGTCAAAAAAAAAAAAAAATTAGCCTGGTCCAAGTACAATTTTGCCACCTGCAAGCCTTACTTGGCCAGACGTTTCACATCTGCATCTGTTCTTGCAGAGGCCTCACCGGGCACCAGAACATCCCAAACCCTCATGAAAATACATGTCCTACTTCATCCTCCAGCTGCATTTATCATCATCACATTGGTGTCAAGTGTGTTTCTGTTAGAGCTCCCAGCTTAGACCAGCAAATATTTCATCAGTCCTCCAGTACACGTGGCTTTTCATTTTGTGCTGCTGAGTTTGATCCTGTTCTTGCTGCTCCCTTATCCAAGGTCATTCATTTCTTGTGTAGAGACCCTTTTTGCTATTCAATCATTCCTTTTAGTTTTCATCTGGCAGAAAGTTTCACCAACTCAAATCTATTTGTTTTTTTGGTGTCAAGTTTATTTCATTGCAAAACAAAAAAGAATATTTAAAAAAGATGATAAAATCATAGAATGGTTTGGGTTGGAAGGCACCTTAAATATCATTTAATTCCAACCCCACCCTGCCAAGGGCAGGGTCTCCTTCCATTAGACCAGGTTCCTCCAAGCCCCATCCAACCTGGCCTTGAACACTTGCAGCAATGGGGGAGTTCTGCCCATGGCTCCTCTGGGCAACAACACCTTCCCGTGCCTCACCACCCCCACAGTGAGAATTTGTCTCTGATATCCAACCCAAACATCATCTCTTATAGTTTAAAGCCATTCCCCTTTGTCCCTATGCAAAAAAAAGCTGACTTTGGTGTTTGTCTCAGCTTTGCGCAAGAATCTCAGCTGAACCCTGGCTTGTGGAGTTCATTTAGGTATTATGTTGACTGGTAAGAAAATTCCTTTAAGTAGTACAGATGCAGCTCTGAAAAGAGATCAAAATACATCTCTTACACATACATATAATTTAAGCAAAGATTATATCCTGAAGGGTACCCCCTGTACCCTAGAAACAAAATAATTAGTTCCTTCTCATTTGCAGAAAGCCCCTATATACAGTATTAATAAAGGACAAATTAAAAGGCATATTTTACATGCACCATTAAACTGGTGAGATTAAGTTTGCACAAAATGTAATTGCCTTTTGATGTGAATAAAGCACAGAAAGCCCAATCAGATGCAGCACAATCTAATTTATGACACAACCCTAGAATTTTTTGGTGATTAGTGTCACAACATCACAAGTCTAATATATTACAGTGTTAAAAGGTACATAGCCCTGTCATAAATTATTTCACTTTTCTCTCCTGCACATCTGAGGTGACAGAATGAAGGTAAAATTTCTTCCTGACCACTTAGACAGCTCATTATTTCCCCAGAACACTCCTGTGCCATCACTAATCGCTGCAATGTATCATCATTCATTTAAGATATCAATTTGCTACAATCCATGTTTAACAGCACATTTTGTTTTCTAACTTTCCAATAGCTTTGAGGAAAAACTCCTCAACTGAATTCTGTGAGGACTGACAAATGGAAGCTCCCAAAAACCTGAGGGTAAGACACCTTTATGAGCTAGTTTCTCAGGTGAGGCAAGTTGTATTTTCTCTGTAAGTGTTACATCAGGGATTGGATTAGCTCTCACTGCAGCTGAGGGACACAAGAGCCACCTTTCACTTGGTATAAGCTCAACAATCATCTTCTTTCTAGAAAAGGTGAAAGGACTCTTTGTCCAAAAGCATCTGCCAAATAAATGGCAATTCTAACACACTTTTATTAAGAACATCATGTATGAGGCTCTGAAAACAAAGCTGCAAACAGTCATCAGCGTAGTGGGCAAACAAGTATTTCCAAACAGAAGTGCTCAGAAAGTCATGGAAAGTATCCAGAAATAGATCAGTAAGGTAACTTGGGGGGGGGGGGGGGGATGGAACATCAAAAGCTTCAGATATTGATAAAGAATTTTAAAATAAACAAACAAAACACCACCACCCAGGCAAGCCAACCAGACATGACTGTCTATGAATATTCATTTTGGTACCAGCTCAGTACTGCAATGAAGTCAGCAGGATCTTCCCAAGGGTGTTCATGGGAAAGCCAATATTTTCCTCCTCTGCTTTAGTATCAAGGGAAGAAGAAAAAAGTGTAGACAGTCTGAGAAAGTGATATTCAATTAGCTCCATTTCTCAATATTAAAATAATGCACTGTCTGCATAACAACAGATCACAGGAGTTAATGTGCATTAAGTTACTGGGCGGATAAAAACACAAGACAATATCTCAAAATGCCAGTCAGGAAAGAGTAACAGTCACAAACCAGTCTTGTCATCTAGAAATGCCCTGAAAACTACACTTTCAAAATAAATTCACAGAAGAGAGGTAAGTACCTATACAGCCAGCTGGTGGGATATGAGATTATTTTTAAGAGTATTTTTTAAAAGAAAACAACAACATGTTTGTTGGATTATAATAATAGTGCCACTAGTTATTTGTGTGCTTATTATCACCCAGTTCTGGTATTATATCTCATATAATAAAGACAGGAAAAAGCCACTGAAAAATTATGAGGATATCCATGAAAAAGCAAAGCTGTACTGCAGCAACACCTGTCCTGCTGAAGCAGCAGAGAGGTATAAGACAAATAAGGTGGTCCTCTGGTCTTAAGTCCCAGAGGTCAGTTTTCACCAAACATATGCTCTGGTTAATTTGTTTGGTAACTGTTCACACCAGAAAGCTTTTTTGTCCCCAAGGGGCCAGTTGCTGAGCCTGTGTCACAACCATGGGAGTCACACTGGTGTTAGGGAATCTTGGATCAGGCTCTATAGCAAGAGAGGTGTTTTCAACCATTAATCAACCTCATCAGATAAAATGCCACTTCAATTTCAATTTCAGATTCTTTTATTTTAAAAAAGAAAGGAGATTCTTAAGTTACTCAGCACCCCAGCACTCCATTTTTGCACTGTGGAGCTCTGCACATACATTTTGGCACTTCAGAAACTTGCATGTCACTGGGAACTGAAGTAACAAGTTTTCAGATAGCACAGTAACTGCAGCATTAACACAAATAATCACAAAGCCAGCATTTTACAGCACAAAGCAATACTTGGCTTTGTACTGCTTGATCTTCATGTTCAGTTTCAAAAAGAGGTTCGGATAAATGAGACACTGCATAGCTGTGTGCACAGTCACAGATGTGCACAGTGTGGCAGCATCTGAGGCTTTCCCAAATGTGCTTCCATTCCTTTCTCCAGTTCATATGTCCAAATACTTCCTAAGACTATCACCAAATATAAGAGAAAATATTTTGCCCTTTCAAGTCTGAATCTCTAAACGTTACTGTTCCCCTTGAGGTCAGTACAAGGTTTTTATTTCCCTGTTCTAAGCAGTGTAAAAGTTGTCAGTATCCTTCCCCTCCCCCCCCTCCCCTCCCCATCTTCACAGCATTTATCCATGTGCAATCACTGCTGTTTGGATTCTCCCTTTTCAAGCACCCAGAGAGTCATGGAAAGTATCCCTCCAAGGAACCAGAATTAGATTGGTAAACTGACCTTAAGCAGAATCAGGCCTTGCTATCAGTGCCACAAATTTCCCTTCAGAGGAAGGCTGGCAGACCCACAACAGAGTTGGGGGCTGTATTTGGGAGTGGGGGACAGGACAGATGGATCTGACAGCATCAAGCACCAGCACTGCTCAAACAGGAGGGCAGGTTTGCACAGCTGCATTGAGAAAACACAAGACTTGCTCAAACAACAGCTTAAGACAGAAGAGCAGAAATAAGAGTTGACAACCAACATCAGTGGAGCTCTGACAGGATCCTGGGAAAGCCACAGTTTTGCCCAAGAAACTGTTTTGACCCTGGTTGGCACAGGGATTTTTACAGACTTTTGGGGAAGGTTGGCAAGATACTGAGTATGAAACCACACAAAGATTTTGCCTTGGCTTGTGACAGAACAAAGTGTCTCTGCAGCCAGAATAATGAAAACCAAGCTAACATCCTTACTGAGCATTTTCATAAGAATGGCCATAAAATAAGAATAAAGCAGTCTTACTGAGGCAGGTGAGAGACCACGAAGAGAGAAAACAAGTAATCAGGATCAGAGTAACTGAGTCTTTGCAGGAGTCCTTGTGAATGCTCCATTAAACAACATCACCACCACCAAAGCAGTCTGAGCTCAGGGCCCAAGGTAGCGTTGTCACAATATTAATTGTAACTCACAAGCAGAGGAGACAACTAAGCTCCAAAATAAACTATTCCCAAAAGATTTCCTCTGTTTTCCCATCTACAGGGGGATAAGCATCAGGTGGGATCATCATATTGAAGCAAAGGTAACCTCAAAATCAAGCTTGCAAAGCAAAAGATATAAACAGGCAGCTGCACCCTGTTGTGCAGTTGAACCATTTCAAACACAGACTTGGAAAACAACCTCCCCATATACACTGCTGGAAACAACCCAGGAGAATTGCAATGATTTGCAAGTTTAACTACTAGGCAAATTATAAATATTCAAAAGTATACATTATGTAACATTTGCCTTTATCACTTGAAGAGCTGTGATTGCCTAGGAAAGACAGCAGCAGGATGGGTGCAGTACCTGGGAGAGGTGCTGCAGAGGTATGTAAAAATTTGTGTATCCAACTAAGAATGGATCTCTTACTCTTCTAGATCCCAGGTAGGTTTTTCAAACATCATCTTCACACCAAGTTTAGCTAAAGTCCTACCATTTCCCCTTTCCCAAGAATTGCTACTCCCACAGCTACAGCCTCAGGTTTGGGCTTCCCATCAGCTGGCCTTGGATTCACACTGCCTCGAGTGGCTTAAGCAGGGAATAGTTATTGTGTGCATTTCCCAGTATTTAATAGTTGTCCTTAAACAGCTCAAAATAATTCCTATAAGGAAAAATTGTAATTTTTTCATTAATTTGCCAATTTATCTCATTAAAAAGAATCACATTCTTGAACTGTACAGGGTTGCTACTGATGAGGATAACTGAGGGACTGACTTGGCTTTTCCCCCCAAATCCGCATAGTTTGGTGAAAACTCAGGCAACTTCTGTGCCAGAGAGTGTATTTTCTGCTGTTTAGGAACAGGTTTTCTCTCAAGATCTCCATCCAATGAAATTTGGCTTTAATCTTCCCTTTTTGATGGAACAAAAGAAAAGCTTCCAGCTCACAAACACCTAAACACACCTGCTTCAGCACAGAACAGTCTCATCCTTCAGCCTCTGGGCAGCATAACAATTATGCCTTCTGACCACTTTCAAAATTGGATTCATAATTTCCCTGTAAGAAACATTGCATGTTTCTCAACACTGGATATGGCAGATAGAGTGAGGACATTTTGTGAAATTGACCAATTTTTGTTTATTGCCACACAGTATAATCAGGGAGAACTTCTGTGAGGTAGAGCTTTGCATGTTTTCAAAACACCTTCGGAAAACAAACGTGTCTATCAAGAGCAGTGATAACATATGTCTGCTTTAAGCCATGAAGTCCCTGAGAGGCTCAGTGGATACAAAGGCACACAGCACCACCTGCTAAATGCCAGAGCCGTGCAAAACCTGACAGAGGGTGCCCATCAGTGCCATCATAAATGTATGGACTCTCTTGGCTAGTAACGGTGAACCCATGGCTAATGGATTTTGTTGGGAACGTTTGCTGTATTCTGTTGTAAAGAAAGCAAGACTGTTGCCCAAACCAGTTCCAATTTAATAGATGCAGCTTAGTTTTAAAAACTTATTCTAGGTACCAGAAGATTTTCACATAGTAACTTGATTACACAGATTTCCCTTACTCAGATCAGACTGCTCAGAAAGTCTCCTTGCAGTAACTCGTGGTTCAGATTTATTAAGTCTAAATAAACCATCGAGTGCATTGACTTAACCTGCATAATTGCGGGCAAAAAAAAGTCATACCAAATTCCCCTATTTGAATTTATTCCATAAATGCTATTTACAAATGCAAATCTTGACTGTTTAGGCAATATCAGAATATCAAACAGGCATTATGAGCTTTAAGTGGGCAGATTTCTCACACTGATTATGCAGTGAAATATTCAGTAATCAGCTGCACCGTGCAAGACATGCTACGTCTTCCAGGCCAGAAATAACTGATGGCAATTATCATACCAGACTTGCTTTCAAGGGGGAAAAATTAGAATAAAAGGAAATAAATTGAAAGATATCACATTTTCTCTGCTTCCTTGCAAGATCATGCACTAGGGCAATGGAGAAAGGAAGGATACAAACAAGGAGTTAGAGATGATTTTTAATAAAGAGTAAGTTTTAAGTGCAAAAAAGCCTGGAAGAAAGTGCTTGCTGAGGAACAAATTGCCAGCAGACATCAGCAAGCTAAGAGAAAGCAGCAGTACAAGCCAAAGGGGTTTCTACAAGGAGCAGCAGGAATCCCCACCAGCAGAGCTGGGGAACTGTGAACAGTTATCTCATTTTAGCCATATCTCCAGCACTTTGTCAATGAGTAAAGACCATTTAGTTCATAAAATCCTCTGCAAAAGCTCTGTTTTCTTTCCTTCAATTGTTTTATCTCCCCAAAGAATAAAGAAAAAAAAATGAAGGGTAGTAATCGGAAGCTGAAATTCCACCGAGAGCAGAGCTGAGCAATGGGCGAGTCCTGGAGATCAATACTCCCCTGCAGGTGCCATTCCCGAGCTGTCGTGCCAGGGAGAGCAAGGATCAATCTGTGCCCAGCAAACCTGCCTGCAGAGCTGCAGACAGAGATTGTGATTAGAGCCATGACAGCTCAAAGGAAAAGGGGGAAAAAAAAAATTCAACTTTCAATGCAGTTGTTCACCATCAGGTGCTCAGCTGGGACCGTGCAGCAGGCAGGTTTTAAACAAGCTCCTTGCAAAACTGAAACACTTGAACCATATTGTTTGAAACACTGAGTCTGAGGTACTAAAATAGAAGGGTGCTTTTTTTTCTTTAATAGGAGACTAAAACCTGTAGGACTGAGCCTTTAAATCCAGAACTGACACCTAAGGGAGAACAGCTCCCCTGCCATGCCAGAGACCAACCCTGCAGCACAGAGACCCCCCATGAGCCATCCCTCTCTGTGGCACAGCTAATGTCTACAGGCCCCACAGAGAGGAGGACAAAGGGGAAAAACACAACACAAGGATGCAGTTCTGCAAACTGGACCCCACAGCTTAAAAAGAATTTCATGGTGCTTCAGTATATCTGAAGGAAGGCAGCAAAGCAGACCCGCAATAAAAACAGCACTAAGAGGTGCTGATAGAGCATCCTCTAAGAAACAATCATCATCTAAAGGTAGCTTTTTATATACTAATAGAGTCTACATCTCCTGTGTATGTCACTGTATGTCATATGCACAGTCTTTAGCCAAGCACACTGAGAGGAAAGACAGCAGCAGAGAAAATTAGCCAGTAATATTTTCACACAAAGGAAATATGAATCCAATAAAGATCAGAGTGCAGTAGCAGCACTCCTAGATGGAAGTATTAGGGAAGAAACCAAAACCCTTGTTCTGACCAAGTTAGTTTGCTCAGTCATACCTAAATTCTGGTTTCTTAAAAAATAAAATCTGTCTATGGAATAATATTTCAAGACAATTTTTCAACAGAGAAGTCATCTGGCCTTTATATCTACGTCTCTGCAAACAGTAAATAGCTCATATCTTACAGTATTCGTATTTTGTCCTATAGATTCAGTTACAAGAATGAGTGCTCCACACAAACCATAGGTGACAATAATTAGTTCTTTTGGGTACAGTTACTCTCCTGATACATTTTTTTTTTTTTTTGTTAAATAAGTAAGATTGGAGCAGTGTCCATTTGTGAAGGGGAGCAGCATCTAAAGAAAGGCTGTGTGGAACAGGCTCTGGTTAATGCCAGGCTTACTGCTATTGCTACAAGAGGGTCACATAATAAAAAGACACTGAAAATATTTTTATTTATGGTGTGTCCTATAGTTCTTTACAACTCTTGAGCACAGGCACAGAGATCCAGACAAATCCCAAACTGTGTGATGTCCAGCTGCACACACTGACTGTAGTGTTTTGGTTTGATTGTTACAGGACTGTGGCCCTCACAGCTTCTGCACTTATCCCCAAAACCACACAGCTGAAGAACATTTCAATTCTGGGAGAAAATGCTGTTTCTAAGGTTCACTCATCTTGAAAGATGAAGTAAATCAAGTTCCACACTGAAGCAGGTTCCTGGAGAACAGGTGTGAGAAATGCAGCTAATTGCACTAACAAGTGTTCTGCTGCACTGCTGTAATTGCTGCTTAGTCAAGTCAGTGCTGAAGTTGCCAGAAAGTCACAGAAATCAGTCACCTGTTATTTCTTCACTAGCACCTTAGCATTTGGCACAGTGCAACTCCTGTGCTTACAACTATCAGTAATAACTCAGATTTGATTTAAAAAAGAGGAAATGGTGATACAGTGAAGACTTATAGTGGGATATATGAAAGTCAAAAGTCACTTCTCATGTGCTGTAATGGAAAACTTATATTTTTGGCTAAAACTAACCTGTCCTTCTAATGAAAAATGTTATTTGAGGAAGACAAAGATGATAGGAAAAAAAAAAAAAAAACAACAAAACAACTTTCAATATTAAAAATTTCTATTGCAATGACATCTTGGAAGATCTAGTCAAAGCAAAAGTCTTTAGTTAAAGCAAAGGTAAAATAACTGTTTGAAAAAAATACAAAAAACCAGACATCTAGCCTCAATTATTTTATACTTTCCACCAATAGAAGCAACAAATACTGTGGGAGGAGATAAAACAGAAGGTAATTTAAAGAATGTAATATCTCTTATTTTGTCCCAGAAAAGATTTTTATTAGTGTTGCTATTGAGCAATTTTTAGAGGTGAGAGAAAAGGAACAAATAAATCGATGTAATAATTCTGAAAGAAAAATCAAGTTTAATAACAAGCAGCTGTAATGTATGAACAGATATAAGAAAATCCTTCAAGATGATAGTTCTGTGTCAGCTTTTGACAAGATGTGGCTGGAAGATTACATATTGCATTTTACATTGGTTTGTGCTAAATGGTTACAGTGAAATTGTGTTGTTCCCTCTTGTCTCTCTAGCATGCCACTGTTAGATGAAAGCGCTTTTCTTTATTCTTCTTAAACTTACTGCCCTCCTCCCCTACTTCTACTTACAAAAACAAAAAAAAACAGATTAAGGAAAGGCAAAACAACTATTCACACAAGGATAGAGGACTTAATACAATGAAATGTATTACTGTGCTACTGCTACACACAAGTCAGCAGGAAAGCTTAAGTGGTACTTTTACAGGTCGAAAGACAAGAATCAGCCCCCCTTACTCCAGCTGTTTTCTTGCTCTCCTTTGGTCATTTCGTCTATAAAGTAAAACTTGGACTCCTGTTCAGGGCAACAGGGCAGGGATAAATAGACAGAGGAGAAAAGAGAGAGGGAAGCCCGTGCTGAGGCTGCATCTCAACATTATCAATTCAAAAGGCACAACAATTCACAAAGAAATTCCCAAATCTCGCTGTTTAGATCAGGTCCAAGACCAGTGGATTTTCACAACCTTCTTAACTGCATCCAGACCCCCATAGTACAGCCTGGAAGTTCTTCAGCCCCTGGGTCTTTGCCTCAGTAGTTTTCCTCAGAACTCATGTATTTATGATGTAGCAGTCAACTGTCCTGGCATTCCTGATCAAGCACTTAGTTCCAGCGAGCTAAGCTTTGTGTCTCGTTCATTAGTCCCTGCTTAAGAGCTTTCAGTTCTCCTTCAATAGGCTGTGCATGCTCTTACAACTAAATCACTGACAAACATACAACCTACTTTAGTCCACTTTTAAGGTCTAGAAATAGAAATAAACACCAAGACAGACATTTTACAAATAAACAAAGTACCTTCACATAAGCTCATAATATCCAGTAGAAGATACATCCCTTACCTTGCAGCAATAGCAGCTTAACAAGCAGCATCCTTTACCTTTCCTTATGAAGGGGGAACTTTGGAGGGCAACACACAAATCTTAGAAAGCACTTTAGGTCTACTCAGACCCCAAAGCCCTCCCTCCAAATCTCCCCTTCTATAATGAGCCTTGGCCACCTGTTCCAGCCCACCCTCCACAAGTCATAGGTGATACCAATTTTCCAAGGCACCCATCAATTTACCTCAAGGGGTCACAGCTGCCTCTGGGGCTGAACAAAAGAGCCTCTTCATATACATTTAATCCAGGAGCACTGTATAGCCCTAAAGAATCTCATGCTTGTTATCTAATGCATTATGATTTGCCACAGCAACAGCTGCTGTCATAAACAAATGAAATAAGCTGCACTTATAGTTGAACTCAGTACGTACTTTGGATCCCACAAGGTTATTGTGAACTACAACAGGGCAAATCCTTCAGATTCAAATATTTCACTGATAAGTCTGCTAAATAAAGGTTAGTAATAAAATAAAAAAAAAAGTTTAAAAATATTATTTGAACTCTGCAAGAATAAAAAGAAGATGTAACCAAAAGGAATGCAGTTCACCTGTTTACTAAAAAAGACTCATCATGTAATAGCCAAGTACCATTTCACAGAAAGGTGAGTTCGGTCACCTAAAACCAAAATCTTCTTAGCCTGTGAATACTAAATTATCAAGAATTCTGCTTTATCTGGTTGATGATGAATGGTGCAAGATAGTAGATTAAATATCACTCACATCACCCTCACTTTGACTAAAATTACAGAAAAAGACATAATGACTGCTAAAACCTTTTATGTAATGTACAAGAACATGGCATGAGTATCAGTTGCTCACTGCAAGATGTCAGAGATGTTTGCTCTCACGCTGGTTGTCTGAACACCTCAGAGCTGCTGACCAATCTGAGCCAGAGTGTCAGAACCAGCAGATTCATTCCTTTTCTGACCCATGGCTGTGCACTTAACAGCATCACATAAATAACTTGAATCCTCATACCTACCATACCTGGGGATAAGAAGATTTATCAGTGTACTTAAAATCAGTTTAAATTGAGCTTTTCCACCAGGTGAAGGGCAGGAGTTCCTTGCTCTGTTCCCTGAGTGCTTGGAATTGATATCACTTCATGCATCTGAGGAATAAGAATATATGCAATTAATAATCTGTAGACAGTATGTATTTTGGAGCTCTACTATGCCCAGTGAGGCAGCTTTGTCTACTCTTCTTGAGCAAGCGCTACTCAACCTGCTCTCCAGAGTGATGTGCTGGTATTGCCAGCCCAAAGAATCCAGCAATCCTAAGCCGGAAGCTTGAGAACCATGAGATTTCAATTAAAAATTGCAATTTTTTACTCTTTGCCTTCTGATTCTTTTTTTCCATCTTCAAGGTTCAGTCAATACCTACTTGCAAGTTTTTTTCTTCACAAACCCCAGAGCTTAACAGAAGCTGAAATTCTCATATAATTGCCAAGAGCTGGAAACCGAGACCTTAAGCAGAACAGCAAATACTGTAACAAAGGCAGAAGTGGTGAAGTCTGAGCAATTCACATATTTCCAAAACAGGCTTATGTCTAAACTTTTTGAAATTCTTAATGATTTAAATGCAACACCAACACAAGTGTCTCCAAGCTACTTTCAGGCTTATCTCTCTTGCTACGGGTTTTGAGATCCCTGCTAAAAATAATTGTGAATTCATATGGTGACTTCAGTGGAGCTGTGTTGATTGACATCATAAGGTGATCTCAAAGTTCACCAGACAGAGATGCTATGTTCAGTAAAACTTCTGTTCAGAGTTAATAAGAATCTTGGAAATGCCACTTTTTACCCAGAAAGCAATCTAAATGCATCTGCACCTTGACCGTGCTTGTCTTGAAATATTTGAGCTTTCTTTGATAACATCAAGTTCCAGCACTTCAGAAATGCTTTTCTCAGACCTTCTGGGTTCCTCCTTTGGTGACAAGCTTTTTCCTTTGATCTCCATGTAAGAGTTTTCTCCGCAATGCTCCTTGCTCCCATGTTTTTCTGGTCTATTTCCAAGAACTGAACACTTTCAGTTCTCCCATTAGCTTTTAACTTCTGTGTATTTTGCTTTATTGGAACCGGCAACATGGTGCTATTTAAACACAGCTCCATCTGTGAGAGTCAAGTCCTGCAGGTAGGGTGTCATGTTTGATTTCATGTTATCATTTGTTGTATAGTCAGAGCTAAAGAAAAAAAATGTTTACTATAAAACAGTTACTTTTATAAATTCCTTTGAGAGCTCTTTTACTGCTGTTCTAAGACCTATTCGTGTCCTTGTGAATACAGCCCCTTCTGCACTTCCAGAGAGAAAACAGAAGGGATGTGCCTAGCCTGGCTTTCTTCCTTGGCACTCCTTCTCTCTTCTGCTTTCCACATCAACTGCATGTCCTAAGCATGTATGTGAATTGGTATGCCAGGACTATCTATAGCTGATGGAAAACATTGTAGGCTTAAAAGAAGGTATTTTGGAGATGGAGTTTTCAGATTTGAAAATTAATATATTTTTCATTGCCCAACTTCAGAGCTGCTGTCCAGTATGAGGTTATATCTGACAGTGGAAGAGGAGATATGGTGGACTTTTATCACAGCATGATAACAGTTGTTATCATGTGTTGATCACATTTTCTGGGAAAAACATTAAACACAAGATTTTAATTTTGCTTTATCTTTGACACTGCATCAACAAAGGTTTTCTTCAAACATCTAGAAATGGCAATTCAGGTGTAAGAGCTTTCCTGAGTTTCTTCCTTCTCCCTTAAAAAGTTCAAAGTTCATTTAGGCTTTTTTCCAAACAGCAGCATTAATGTTTCTGTAATGACATTTCTTAAGAAAGGCAGACCTGCAACACTCACCCTGTACAGCCTCACAGAGGCAGTGGTGTCCCGAGGCAGAAATCACGCCCAGAACCTCTCGTGCCCTCCCACTTGGAGAGACACCACAGTGGTGCACAATCAAGTGCTGACAGACAATCCCCAGTGCAATAGTGGGAGATCCAGCACTTCCCAAGGGACTGTCACATGTTTTCTCTCAGTATCAGGATGGGCTCAAGTGCCACTGTGGGAGTGACTGGCACTAAAATGTGATGGCACTAAAACTGGCACTGCATGGCCATCCCCCGCTCAGAGAGGCTGTGAAAGGAAGCTGTAAGTGGAAAAATGGTCAAGTGGGATGCAGACGGAGGGGTGGGTGGGCTGAGCTGCAGCCTTGCTGCAATCCCTGCAGATGGCTGTGCTGCCAGCTGGCACTGGCACCTGCCTTGGGCACAGGAGCCCAGCCTGGCTCTCCACCTGTAAAAGAAAACAGCTGGGGAAAGGCCATGTCTTAAACAATCATAGCTGCTCTGCTCAGTAAATGTGAGGCATAAATCTGAGGGTTTTCACTGACATCAGCACAGCTGACCCAGTGCTAGGCTGCTATCACAAGATCTGTGCTTTTAGTGCAAATAAAGTACCGTGTCAGGGGGAGGAATCAGTTAAGCCCTCTGCTATTAGCTCTGCTGTCTTTATAAGCATGTTTCCAGGATGTGCTGCTGGAAGCAGCTATTTCAATTCATCCACAATTTTTTTCTAAAGTAGCTATGACCAGATTCTCCAGTCTTGATAGAATGTAGACCAGCAAAGCAGTTACAGAGTGTCCACAGAACTGGATACACACACAGACTCTCATTAATGGCTGTATTGAACTGGGGGTTTGGAGAGCTCTGGTGTGCTGAACATTGTGCAAACAGCACAAAGAAATAATGTCCATGATATAAAACTAGAAGCAAAATTACAAATGGATAGCTCCTACCTTCACATGTGACCAGTACTTCTCTCTAAATCTCCAGAACAGAGCAGTCCAAGCCCTGAACTATTGCACTAAAGCTACATTATCACTGGCTTTGCCCAGGAAGGCTGCTGGGATTCCTGGGACTCTATTTTCTGGTACAGTAAATTAATCCACAGCCAGCTTTCTTCTTGGTTACTTAGTGGCTGCCCTGCACACATGGAATGAGATGTGGACAGCTGGAAAGGCCTCACCCCACAGTGAGCTGCTCCCAGAACCACACTGGTCACAGCCTGCAGTGCTCCCATAACCTGAGCCTGGCCTGCAGTGGTTCCTGTTCCTGAGCAAAAGGAGACAACAGCAAACTCTGCATCGTGTACAGCTCATGCAATAGGCACTCAGGCTGATAGCACAGCACTGGAATTAGAGATCTTTCATTTTATTTGTCTTCCTTGTATTTACAGCTACAAACATGAAAGGCTGACTCACTGCACAGACCAACAAGCATATTTAAGCACCAGAATTTGCTAGAACAGCTGCAGCCTGACCAGGAGAACCATCCTTCAGGGCCATTGTCATTAACAATTCTGTAATTTATACTGATGGCAATGGAAGGAAACAAAAACAACTGTTGTTCAGGCACCAGAAATCCTCACCTGGACAGCCTGTCTCTCTCCAGGAGTTATTTATAGTCTACTCCAGTGTAGGGGAGGATGGGAAAAGGGAAGATGAGAGGTGGAAAGCAGCTATCTGAGTAGGAGTATATTCTGCATTAGTATTGGTGGATTATAAGGTACAGTAAATTCCTGTTTGATGGATTTAGTAATTAATTAATAGTTGATGAACAAATGCATGTTGCAATGGTTCGGCCAATTCCTGCATGCTTTAAGCTCGACCATTTCTTTAATGGATCAAATGGCTCATTTTCTTCTGCTTGATAAACGGTTTGTGCACAGCCCACCTAGAAGTCCACCTGTGACAGTACCTCTCCCAGGCACTCAGTGGACAGGTTTACGCAGGTGAGAGACCAAGTGAGGGCTTTTCACTCTGCCTGCTTCCCACTTTACAGATGGTGATGATGCTGTCACTTGCACAGCCAGGTGCTTCCTCTCTGCTCTGCTGGCTGCAGATATGCTCAGAGCACCTGTCCCGTCCTCAGGGAGAGCTGAGCAAAGGAGATCCCCAAGGCAGGCCTGGTTTGAGCACCCAGGGCCCCACCTGTGCCACAGCCACCCAGACGACGTGGGCTGTTGCCTCAGAGCACCAGCACCAGTCAGGCTCCTTTTTAGCAGACATCAGAAGCTAGAGCTAACCTTTTGCTTGCTTTTAAATAACATGGGTGACAAGCTGGATCAGGATTTGCCTATAGTGGTGTATGAGCTGGTGTGCCTGATATCACTCAAGAAGGCTGTGATAGACTTGGGATGTGACACCACATGGTCTGAGCATCTTCACCACGGTGTGTGACTCTGCGTGCTGTGCCGTAGGTACAGACTGTGACTTCTCACCGGGGGATTAATCCCTCATGGGATTTGTAGCAGCAGAGGATTTCCCTTTAAGAATTGCTTTCTGATCTTCATCCTTACCTTTTTTTCTTTTGTTTCTCTGTAAGTCATCTTTTCCCTTATTAGTATTTATAGTCTCTCATTCTTTAGACACTTCTACTTCCAGGCAGTGAAGAGCTCCTCCTCTCGTAAGTATGCTTTGTCTCCTCTTTGTCTGTAGCTTTTAACACTGTGATGCTTTACCAACGTGGGATTAAAATAACCAAAAAAAAAATTAGCATTTTTAATCTCACAGACAACTCTGGGAGAACTTCAGATGTCCTGTGATTCACATATAGATTCTGAACAACATAGGACTTCTTCCCAGCCTTCTGAGACAAAAGAAGCTGCAGCTCATGCACCCATTTCTCAGGTTGGAATGGACAGAGGAGAGGTGCCCTACCTGTAGGTAACACAGATGTAAGTAAGTCTGTGGAAGTAAAACTGAGTCAATTATGTACTTCTCATTTTAGATATGAAGCAGCCAACATAAGAGATACATGTCCTTCCTACTCAACAGTCATTTTCTTTCCAGACCCCTCTCTATATCTAACCTATCTGAAAATTTTCTCTGCACCAAGGCAGAGGAGATTCCTTTGGTAAGGAAGATGCATATTCTTTTAATCCTGCATTTTCTTCCCTTCTCATTTTCCTAAGCACACAGGAAATTTTTTCCTTTTTTTTTTTTTTTTTCCCCACACATGTGACTAAATCCAGCCATGTCAGACTGCATAATTGTTGAGCATAGTTACAGTGGATTTTCATTCCTGCCAGGGTTTGTTGTTCGTAAATTCTTTGATTTTCAGTTGAACTCCCTGCCTCAAATGTTCACATTCCCCCACGGCCTCAGCATGGAAGGAGATAGAGCACCCCCAAGCAATTAGTCATTGGAAATAATAACGTGATTAAAGATGGAAAAGCTGGTGAAAATGGAGGGATGAGCTGGCTACTTCCATGTGGAGCCTTTTCAGCAAAGTCAATACCTATGCATGTTACACCCTGCTGGCTGTGCTTCAAACGTAGGAACACTGGGTCAGAGTCAGATACAAAGTCAGAAGTGAGCCTCAGAAAGGGAATGGGGAGGAAAAAGAAAAATGTTCACTGAATGTGGGGAGCTGCTCCTTTGGTTTCCTCCTGAGATCTGTAAAGTTAGGGATAGTGCAGTAAAAATCTGTTCCCCTGCAATACCCACATTTTTAATGTTAATGAAAGTCAAAGGGATATCTCAGACATGAAGGCCGTTTCCAATTGGACAGTAGTTTGGTGTCCAGCATTTTTCTAATCCTAAAGAAAAAAAATAAGGATGAGGTAGAAAAATGTGGAAGCTTTTCACAAATTATAGCAAGTATATATTCAAATGTAGTTGTCTGTTCTGTACAGGAAGAAGAAAACCAGGATATGACTGACATCATGTCCACAAAATAAATTAGCTGGGCACTAGACCCCCCATTCTGTCCCGTGGGAATCCTCTCCCACTCCTCCTATTACAGGGATGATTTTCCAGCTACTTAAAAAAGGTACAGGAGATGCAGAGAATTAGTCCAATGCCATTTTATCATGTAACCCACGGTGACAGTGGGCTGTGCTCTGACAAGATGCAGCTTGCAATACACAAACATGAACAGTTCCAGGAGGAAGAATGAAAAACTGAACCTACATGATGCTTTATTTCTCAACGCTGCATATTTCTTCTTTATATTTTCTGTGAGACTCCTTGTGGAGAATTGTAAATTAAAAAATTCAGGTGCAACAGGACTGTAGAGCAGCATGCAAAGCTTACTCACTGACTCAGTGAAACAAAGGAACAGCCCATGCTTTTGCTTTTTCTGTCTGCCTTTTAGATGTATTCTCTGTTGGTTAAATAATAGCAAGTGGGAAGTATTTGTACTCTTGCACTGAAATCTTAGACAGCTTTTTTAAGAGAGAAAATATATTATCCTGTGCAGCAATAATAATTGTTATTATTTCTTTTTGATGATTGCTGATTGTTCCATCTCTCAGGAGTATAGAGAGATTTTTTTCATTTCCTTTGAAATAAATTTCACAACTCTCAGGAGAGCAGAATCTTTCAGAATACACCAAAATTTTTTTTGGGGAAAAAAAACCCAAACCAAAAGAAAACAAGAAGAAAAGGACTAATGGAGAATGTCTGCTGAAGCAAAAGAGAAAAGAACAAAAAACACTGCTTATATAAAAAAATAATTTCTTCCATTACCAGGAAAATGTTAGCAGTACTTTAAATGCTGTGGATTTCGTAATCAGTGGCATTCATAAGTGCAGCAATATTCATTTTCTACAAAAACCTGAACGTAGGCAATGATGAAATGCTGAAAACATTTTAGGAAAGATCAGTAGAGTGAAAGCCAAATGCATTTGGAAGAATAGCGTTACTCTGTGATGCGGAGCCTGAATGTTAGTGGAGAACTCTCATAATTGCAACTGTTCACTCACATGATCACTTCATTAACTCTATTGAATGCCCAGAAATCATACTGGCATAGGAGAAGTGCCTGACTTAAATATTAATACCTATCAATTTTACAGGTTAAAAATGGAATTTCTTGTCCTTCTGCACCAGGGTTTGTGATTGTCTGGTACCAGAAAGGAAAGTGAGTGGGAGCAGAGGGGCAGCAGGGCAGGGGCATGGAGGAACCTGTCTGAGCAGAAGGTGGGATGCTGAGGTGGCAGTGTGGGTCTGGGCTGGCCTGGAGGCTCTAATTAGAGTCTATCTCAGTCCTATGATCACTGAGCAAGTCCAGAGGTACAGGGGAGGTCCAAGGTCAAGCCAGAAAGACAAGCCAGATCTGAAGGCTCTCAGGCTGTGCTACCACAGGTATGCCACACACTGCTCAACACTAAGCCACTTAAAAACGTGTCATATATTATATTTAGATTTATGTTAGTTTATATTATGCTTATTATTTCAAAGGAGAATAAATTCTTAACTAAACCACACCAGAATTGCAAAGAAAAGGAGGACTCAGCACCATACTTTGAGAGCTGTGACTGTATTTCCCATGTGCATTAGACAAGAACCACAGAGCTCCCGAATATTTGTGCACATCATAGATATGCTATAAAAGAAAAGAAATCCCAGATTCCTTAAGAGTCCAGTGTGATGATGTTTGCCTCATCTGTAGGGAATCCAGGATTATCCTAAATTATTTAGCTCAGAACATCATGACTGCTCCAGGAGACATCAGCCAACTTCTGAAACTTTCTGTCCTGAGAATGCTTTCCCAAAAAAAGATTACCCAAAAAGTTGCACAGATTCATGAAGGGCTTGCATTTCCAGATATTTTCACTTATAAGAAATCAGGGGCGTTTGAGAGGCAGCAGGAGCCACTTTTCAAGAACCCTAACAACTCAAAGGAAAAAAATCTGAAGCAGTTTTAACTCCTATGCATCATAACTCACAGCCTAGATGGGCAAGACCTATGAAAAATAATTGAAAGAAATAATTAGTCCTTGAGAGAAGGGAACAGAGAGGTAAAGTGCTTGCCCAGTATAAATCTTTTGGGTAACCATCTAGTTAGCACCTTATTCAGAAGGCTATTTCAGCTTTTTTAAAATGCATTCCTCTTGCTTTCCATCCCATATAACAAACACCAGACAGCTGCTTCTATTCTCATAAACATGAATCTTTAATTCTTCTTCTCTCATCTGGTTTAAACAGCAGAGTATGATTTTCCTGTGATAAAGTTCTGGAATCACAATATATAAATCTGTTTGTGATTTGTAAATGTCAGTACATAAGGTACTTGGGCATTTGATTACTGACTGCCTCAAGCATATAAACTAGCTTATTAAAGCCTTAGCATTCTTGTCAGAATTAACTCGTCTTAATGCTTCTGAAAACTCCTCTCCCATGCAGAAGTAATTTCCTTCAAGGTTTTTAAATATTCTTTCATTTAAGCTACTCCATTTGTCCTTGTAAATGGCAGAATTTGTTTCAAAAAGGTCTAGCTGACACCAAACTCACAGGGTCACATGCTCAGAGTATTTAACTCCTTTAATTTTGAGGGACAAATATGAAACAAGTAGAAGTCTAGAAGTCTTCAGAGAAATCCCAGCCAAAGTCATTCACTAGCAGTTCACACAACTCCCACATCTGTGAATATAAATAGGTATTCAGGCCAAACCTGTTAAGTAAAAAAGAAAGCTTCTTCCTTCCCACTTGATAAAAATTTTAAATAATCACAAAAATGTAACAAACAAATATCATCTAGTCCCTGCTGGCAAAAGAAATGATCTCTCCTCGGTTATCCATCTCTCGCTCCTCTTGTTGTTTGATGGAGCCCTCTCTCATCCTTCTTACTCAGATTCTTCTCGGTGGATTTCACCTTTGCCTTCTTGCTGCTATGACTGAACAGCTTCTCCTGCAAATCTCTTTTTGGTTCAGTAAAGACAAAAAATAAATGTCATCTTCAGCTCCATAAGCTTGTAACTTAAAGCAACCTCCATGCATCTTTTTTTACTTTCTCTATATAATATAATATATATATAATATAATATAATGGCCCGTCTTCGCGAACGAAGAGCCGGGGAAGGTCCTTACCCGCATATGCAGAT
>JAWWES010000171.1:8063369-8080131 GCA_035583135.1 Lophotriccus pileatus
GACCGGGAATCGAACCCGTGGTCTCAAGGGTACCAGCCCTGCGTCTTAACCACTAGACCACCGGGGGCTCCCTTACTTTCTCTATACTCTATAGATTATTATACTCTATGCACAAAATTGGCACTTCAGGCACCCCGCACGGCCACAGAGATGTGGCAAAGCTTCAGAGCCTCCACTGCACACAGGTACAAACACAGAGGGACAGAGAAAGCACATTCCCTATCAAGACCTGCTCTTTTCCATCTGTTCCAGTCTGTTTTGTCCTTACACTGCTTGAAAGTGTATAAAACACTATAAAGTTACATAGTGCACTATAATACACAGGTATGAAATATATTTTTAAACAGAGAGCTTGATTTCTCTTTTCCTTGTCTAGTCAGGACTACTTTTGCATATTAGAGTTGAATCCTATTTTTCTCAGAGCTCATTCAGTAGTAGGAAGACCAAGCACTAACTAATGAAGGTGATAATATACTTTTGAACCTAACTAGTGTACTATGTTCAGTAAGACAATCACTCTTGGATTAATGCAAAAATATTACACCAAAAAACTGTATTACAAAGCTGAAGAAAAACCCCAACCCTCAACTTCCAGGAAGTTACTTATTGTTTTATTTTGTGGGTTGGTGTTTTCTCTTTTTCCTGAATTTCAATTTTGAGCCACAGCAAGGCAACCCCATTTTCCCTCTAATTTAGAACTAGCAACATGACACACTTCCAGAGAAGCCTGCCTACTGAACATTTGATGTTAAGGGTTCATTTTTTTTCAAATGAAAGCGAGGGATAGCTAACAATGTAACAAAGTTTTAACCAATTGTCTAAAATTCTGCAATTTGTGGGAGACTCACTGGATCCCAGAAGACAATAGTAATAGTCCCTTATATTCACTTTCAATTAAATGGAAAAGCCATAGGAATCCTACTATTCTGCCATGGGATAGTGGAAGGCTTCCATAGTCAGTGCAGGATGCAATTAGTGAAAACTATTACTTTGGAGTACATCGTCAGCACCCTGCAAGGGGAATTAGATGTTCACAGCCTAATTTTTCACAAGCTGCACGGAAAGTTTACTCCACTGAACAGTGAACGAGAGTGTATTTGCATTGCACATTTTTCTTCTGTTTTTGTGATGAAATTTAAAGTAGGAATTGCAGTGTGATGCAATATTAATGGACACATCCATGTATATGTGTAACTGGCTTACAGAAATGTATAATCTCTTCGAAAACAAACCACAGTAGTGTTAAAGCAATAGCTGAGGATTCAAAAGACACAGACATACCTGCCTATCTGGAGATGTACTAGATTTTCCACAGGAGTCTGAGGAATTAAATATCTACTGCAGATGGGTTTGATTTTTGACACTGTGTGTGCCAAAATCTGCTTCCACAAACTGAGACACCGTTAGTCTCTGTGGCCTCCTGAGCATCGCAGTGTCTCTGTGGCTGTGATGGGATCTTCCTGGGTAGAGATAAAACATTCACACCTGTCAGAGATCTCGATCCACTGCAACATCTGCACATGAAATTCCCACATGAAACTCCTCTAGTACCTCCCTTGCTTGGTTGTCACAGCAAAGGGCACAAGCTCAGTTTGGACAAACCAAGCAGAAGGAGGGAGTGTGAAGCTGAGCCATCAATCAGAGGTGGCTGCTCTGAAAACGAATATTGAAACACCACAGAGCCAGCTGGTAAAACCAGAGATACTGCAGTTCCCTCATGGATTCAGTCAGTGCATGGTAAGGCCAAGCTTTGCTTACCCCTTCAAAGAAGGATCTGCTGCAAGTACCCAAACAAGGTATATAAATTATACAAGGGTTTCAGAAATAAAGAAAACCATCTCCAACTTACTGCTTGCACTCCCAAGGAATGTGGCACAGAGAACCACCTATTAAGCAGCTGGGTGTGTGCTAACTCTCCTGCATGGAAAATGTAAGGGCAAGCATTTAATACCCATAGAGATTTGGATTCAGTTCTAATACATGGACAGGTTTTTTTGCACCTAAAAGGAATACTGAATCCCTGTAGAATAACAGGACAAGAACTGAATTTCTGTAAACTGGATGCTTTTGGTAAGGCAAAACTGGCAGACTGGGCCCAGCAGACAGTCTTGCCCTATTTGCAAGGAACTGCTGATTATTTTGCTTCCCTTTTTTCTTGCTGAAGCTTGGACAGCCCTAGGAAAAAAACATGCTGGGATGAAATAATCACAGATATTTTTTTTTCTCTTAAATTCAGAAATGTTAATTAAAAATAAAAAAATTCTCAGGTATTTTGCTTGTCTGAAAAGTAAATAAATATGACTGAAAGCAAAGAAACACATACTTGTGCACTTAAATTACTATTTTTATGGTACCTACCTATGACATATTTGTCTTTAGGAAGTTACATTAATTGTTCAACCTCACCAGTGAAATTCTACACTTGTGCATCCTGTAATTATAGCAATTTCGAATTAATGACCTACTGATTCCTGATTATTAACAGTTTAATAGTTATGTGATTAGCATTTTCAATTAAGTAATACAATTCATAAAGCTGATTAAGGCAGCAGCACACTTCTCTGGGCACGTGCTCTATTTACAAGTGTGAGTTAGCACCTGCAACATTTAAGTTACACAATTAGCCCCACACTGGTGATTTAAACCATATACTAGACTTTTAAGTGAGGACTTTTCAAAATTGCCACAGACTTATAATATATGGATCCCTAGTTATTACAGGTTGGTGTACATTAAGCACAAAAAGAAAAGCCATAGACACAGCAGCTCAAACAAAGGACTCATAACATGAACATCACTCCTTAGCCAAAATTTTAAATCCCCTAAAATCCAAATAGCCTCAGGGGACTGGATCTAGTCTGCTTGTATTATGGAAAACCTACAGTATCATCTGTTCCAGGTTACATATTCTTTTCATTAAGGGATAACATACACTGTGCCACCAACAATAAATGTGAAGAATTAATCCTTACTTTCTGCAAGCTTGAATGATTGTAACTTCTCTCTAAACATCACAGACAGTGAAATTCTTAAGAGTGAATATCTGTTTCGATACTGAGGACTCGGTTGCAAGGACTTCACAAATCTGTGATCCCTAATGTATGTACTATAAATGTATATATTTTCTTACTACTCTTATACCACATAAAAGCAAAGGTTTTTGTTACATGTATGCCATGAACTTCCACTGGGCTATGGAAAGATAATTGTATGATGTCAATCAGCTACTTTTATGGACAGCCAAAACCAGGAAAAGAGACAAAGACTGGTGAGTAGATCACATGCTGCTTTGAAAAATCCCTGTAGAACTTTCAGAGAGGATCTCAAATCAAATAAAGCTCATCATTATAGGCTAGGTACTTATTTTAGACTTCATCCGTGATCTTTCGGTGTTTACATCAGACTTTATTTGCCCTCTGTTTTCACTCATGGACCAGTAGAGTTGAGGTCCATTCACATGAAATGACCATTTCAACAAACACTAGGAACATTCACAGACATATTGATCTTTGATTTAGCCCTGCCCCCCTGTGGTCTCTGATGTAGTTTTCTTTTATTAAAAGTACGACTGCCAAGTACTCAGTAAAGTCAAGGTATTTCTTACCACCTTCTACTCTTATTTTTAGTTTCTTCCATCTGTTTGTTCTACAGTTTCATTTCGGTCTACCAGCCATCTTCACTCCTTCCCATTTCTCATCCTATTTCAGGTGTTTCTAACTATGACTGCCAATTTCTAGGTAGATCCGCACAAATCTTCCCATGGTGTATGACTGAGTCACTGCATTTTGATGAGACCCATGTTTGGTCAGCAGTGTTATCTGAGCACTGCAATTCAGAGGAAATTACAGTTCACAGTTATTACACTGGACTGGAACAAGAAGTGGGATTTGGAACTCAAGGTTACACTATGACAGGGTTGCTCTTGTAGTGGAATTTATAGACCCTAAATCAGAACTTTCAAATGACAGTGGACACCTTCAGAAGACATGGAAGGCAAATGGGACAAGGAAGCACTGTTAATAGTTAGCAACATCTTCTTTTGCCCTCAAATTTTCCACCTTCCAGCAGCAAGTGAATTGACACTGTGAACTTCATTTTATCAGAGAATGTTTTTTTATCTTTGCAGAATAGATGCCTGGTTAGACTGAAGTTCAGCAAAGAGGGGTTCTGCTGATACAACCTAGTTGTGTTCTTTTCTTCACAAATTCATCTGGCAAAATACTGTATGATCTTACTTACTCAACTCCAGTTCAGTGAAACTCCTGAAGTTCAGTACAGTTTCCCTACATTCAAAGACTGCATTCAGACTTCTCTAACCCATTTTAAAGGGGTTTTGATCTCATCATCTCTAGAGACATCATTCTTGCTATATCCCAGTCATATACCAACTCTATAAATAATGGTAAAATGTGCTTATCAGAGATATTCCTTTTTCTCAGAATATGCAAAGCCTTGTTCCAGACACCAACCTGCAAATCATATTTCTGTCTTCTGCCTTGTCCTCTTGACATCAGCTCTAAAACTAAAAACCCAGAAGTAAAAATGCTGCCTGTGAAGTTGGCTAGCCTCCTACTCTGATCACCAGAGGTCAATCTTTCCTTTTTGGCTCGCAACACACCCCTTTTCCTGACACTTCTGTAGTCCCATGTCTATGGATCCCTTTGCTGGAGGGATTCCACCTTCCTTGATTCCACCTTGTATCTTTGCAGAAAGTTTCTGCTCTCAATCCTGTGCTCCAGCCACTTTTCTGCTTTATCTCCAGTGGGCTCTTACAGTCAAGGATCCATGGATATGCTTCTCTTCAGGGCCTGTTTCATCAGGAACACAAAGTGATGGCTTGAAACAAGCAAAGCAGAAAATTTTCCCATGTGAAATAGAGTATATTACACTTCCCCAGGCTATGTAATGCCCTGTGTAACCCTAGCACCAGTCAGAATTAGTTATAAATAAGTACTTATGACTACAGATGCTGACTTCTGGGGATAAGCCACTTAATCATGAGCTAATGGCTCTCTTACAGTCAGTTTTTCCAGTGCCAGAGTCTTCTGGCTCCAGCTGCCCTATATGCCCTTGTGTTAATTACTTTGACTAACTACAGAAGCGACTTATTAAATTTACTGATTGCCCTGTCTATAAACCAGTACTTTCCAATTCTTCCACATCCATAACCAGAGTACTGATCTCTTTAGCACTGATAATTTTTCACTGGCCTTTATCACTTTTGTACAAATTCAGTGAAATTTCCCTCTGCTTACAGGGCCAGCACACCACATGAAGATTCAGTGATTGAGTTGTGCACGTTTTGTTAGAGCCCTCTCCAAGGGGCAATTTTTCTTCCAACTCCAAGGCTTTAACATTAGGCAAGCAGTAAAATAGACAAATATTATAAAACTTTGATATTAAGATATATGGGACCTTATTCCATTTACATCTTCTTGCAATGCCACTGAAGTACTCCTGCAATTTGCAGAGATGCTGTCACAGTTCAGGCATTATTAGCAGTGCCATTTTCAATTTCTTTCAAGAACAAGTTAATGTCGTTATCATCACTGGGTATCAGTACCCCCCTTGAGCTGTCAATTATGAGGGAAGAACACTCATGTAGAAGTCAGACACGTCCTCAGCATTACTAATTTTAGTGCCAGTGTATCTGTTAGTGTGCATATGTATGAGAAAGTAAATTATTTCATCTGCTTCTTCTATATTAAATTTTCCATCCACTCCCATCACTAATTTCTGATATTTCTGCTTATTTTGGTATTTTAAGACCACAAATTTAAATATCTTTGCCTAATGGGTCTTGAAGCAGACTAAAATTGTCACCCTTCTGCGAGTTGCATTAAACTTTGGTCTCTCAGGTCCAGAGCAGGTGACTACCATTCTCCACTTTCAATTAGTATAATTACTTATCTCTGTGCTTCACCAGCTACTTCTGGCAGAATCCAGAGCAGGCAGTGACACGGTATTGCTTCTATTACTACAGGGTAACAATGGCAAGGTTTCCCATTTGTTTGAAAGACAGTCTGAAATGGAATAGAATTTTAATTTCTGGTGTCTCTGATGCATTATCTTCCATATGTGTAATTCCCTTTGGCTCCTCAGACACTCATCTTGAGTTAAGAGGTCATGTGGCAGCACAGCCGAGACCGCTTAGTGCGGGAGAATTAAGGGGTCATTAAACACCTTGGTACCAGGTTCTGGAGGGGATGCAGCTTAATTAGGATAAGGACCCGAGGCTTTCTAAGGTACAGTGACTTCCCCAGACTGTTTTAAAGCATTTCAACATTGCCTAGAATTCCGAGCAGATTTTTTGCAGCTCAGTCCCTCCCATGGAGAATGTCACACGCTTTGCAAAGCAACTTTGAGAAGGTAGCACCTGATTATGCCTGAGATGGCAGACCATTTCCATGGTCAAGTGGTAAATTTTTAAGAGTCATTTACCTTTATTTGGAGTAAGGACTACAAAGAAGAGGCAGAAAATGAGGATTTCAGACCTTTCTCTGCATGATAAAAGTCACAGTGCATTCAAAAAAGTTGTACCGTTATTTATATTGAAAATATTTATACTGTATTCCAGACATTTGGGCCATTGTAGAAGAATAAAACCAAAGAGCAATTTACTACATTGCAGTTTTGACACTGAGCTTCTATGTTATCAGGCACTGGAATTTGATAGTTATCCTGTATCATCATGCTGCACAGAATTTTGTGAGTCCATGCTGTTCTGGTAGTAAGCCAGGCAATAAAATAATGAGGGATTTGGATGTGAGTCAGAGATAAATGATTCAGAATATTAAAGAAAGAAAGGGGAAAAAAAAACAAAACAAAACAAATAAAGAAAAATAAATATAGTTAACCACAGCAGAGTCATAATCACAATGTCTTAGAAATTACAGGTCATTTTTCTAATACTGCAGCTAGAAAAGCTAGAAATATATTGAAGAACCTAAAACCAGATGGCTTTATTTTCAGAGATTCTGAGCATTCGTTCACGCAGCTGGAGTGGTTTCTGTTCAGCTCAAATGCTATTTCTTTCCTTGTAAAAGAAATAATTTCCCACACTACTGTGTGTCACCTCTCACAGTGTTATGACTACAAGAAGTCAAAACCTAATGATGACACAGATTTCTGTTGGGAAAGGACAATTAGGGGTTTTTTTAAATTATATTTCATGGTGAAGGCTCAATTTTTGCAAATTCTACAAAGCTTTTCTTCTGCGAACCTGGGTCAGACTTTTCAACTTTGGAGTAGATTTAACTTGGAAGCATTTAAAATGTTTCTCCCAAGGAACCAGAAGCTTTAGGAATCCCACTGCGAATCAAAGAATTCAGGGTCAAGGCAGTGCTTGGCATTTAACACGTGTAGTTTCTCTGTCACAAACCTCTGATCTTGAAAATTGCTTTCTGTTCCAAGATAGAACCAAGTAAAATTCAAAAATCTCAGCCCTACCAAAACCCACAGTTGCAGTTGTGTAATCACGAGACCCAATTATTCAGCTGCACAGCTGTTTTTTGGAGAGGGAGGGTTCACCTGAAATGAGAATAATTACATGGCTTTTGTTTATAATCCCTTGGAGATCATAAGGAACACGTTTCATGTCACAAAATGAAATTTTTAGGATATCAATTATAAACCTTTTTTCTCATTATTCTGGACTGTAACTCTGGACTAGACATTTAAAAAAAAAAATTAAAAAATGTGGAAAGAAAGCTAAAAGACTCACAGACAGCTTTAGACAGCAAGATCCCCAAGGAACAGTTTCTTTATATTTCTGTAGAGCTCCTTGGGACCTTTTACTTGAATGCATAAAAATAACCATTAATATGGCATAGTGGAGTTAGAGGAGTCCCAAGACACATGTGTAAGCTGATTTGTAAGGAGCAGAAGATACAGATTTGTGTCTTTTTATCTTTCCTCTAAAGATAAATTAACCTTTTATCAATCCACATTTCAAGTAGTAAATTATGTGTTATGGAAATTTTTGATAAATATATATTCCTTCATATTCCTTCCACTCAATACCATTCCAAGAATGGGGAAAGAAGAACTTTTCTTAAGTCATGAAGGATTGGGGGATGTTAGAACCACCTATGAGAAAAAACAGAAGTAGTGATACCTCTTCCCCTAATCTACCTTTCCCAAAAGAATGAAAAGCCCGTATCTTAACTTCCCTTCCAGACATTTTTCTAAAGCTTGCTCTGCTTTACCTCATCAAGTGTTTGATCAAAACTATTTGCTCAAAAAAAAAAAAAAAAAAAAAAGAGCAAAGGTTAATGACTTCCAAACCCTTCCCTTTACAAATGGATCAATAAAGCCTCCAATGGCAAAAAGCAGCTCATCTCTCATTGCCATCACAGCATTTGCATTTTCATCCACTTACAGCAATCAGAGACACAGGGAACCTGCTGATCTTGTGGACTTCCCAAGCTATGTGCTAGAAGGAATAATGTGTGTGTGGATGGATACCTGCACACCAGAGATCACTAAAAACACAGCATAAAAAAAAATCAGTTAATACATAGTCTAAATAGGAGAAAATAATTTCTGTAAATTTTATTAAAAAGTCCTCAGGATTAATTTCTGAAAGAAGGTTTCAAACGTTATCTGTGGATTTCTCTTTTCCTGCTTCTCAGTAGTCAGCACTGATTGGCTGGGCTTTGTATAGCATTGTGCATGCAAACGAGGTACAGGGTTGTTGTTAGCACTGGAAAATCACCTGCCGTTAAGCTGCACACTGTGGATGCAAATTTAACATGCTCATCAATGGAAAGCTTGAGAGTGGTACAGAATGTCCCTACAGCTACTGCTCGGAATATTAATCAGTTTGAGATATATTTAGACTGGATGAGCTGGGATTAATAACATCTCAGAGATAATAGATCTTTCTTCTTTAGATAATCAATCGAGGTTTTACTTTATTACTGTTTTATAGCAGTGTGATGGCCCACGTGAAACAAATGGGAGGTTCTGAAGTTTCCTACTGAACAGTTTTGCCCACATTTCAAGATCTCTCATCTCAAGCAGTGTTTGTGGCCCCAAATGAAAGGTGATGAAAGCCTGAAGGGGCGAATAGTCCAGGATGGGATTTTCAAAGGCTGGATCAGGGCATCATATCAAACTCAGAAAGCCCCTTTCTTTCCTGCACCCACCCTGGGGTTAGAGAGCTCAACTTACCGAGGATTGCTCTTCCTCACCACCCCAGAACCGCCAAATTCTTCACTGAACATCAACATGGCTTCAGCAGGAAAGGCTAAGAGGAAGGGTAACTCCAGGATCCAGTGGTAACAGTGCTCTCCTGGGAAAAGGAAATGCAGACATGAAGCATTTCTTTGCATGCAAAGGGAGATCTGCTAAAGCAGGTTTCCTGATATGTACATCTCATGAACGAGGTCACAGGGCTCCTGCCCTCTCCTCATCTTCCTTGACTGGAAAGTGAGGTCATGTAGTAAGAGAAAGTCTCAAGTACTGGGTGGTACAAAACACTGCAGCACTACAGCTGTGCTGGCTCCTGTGAATCAATCTGAACTACAGCATTTCCATCTCAAAAGGTTGAAATCCCATATTTTATCTGCATGCTTCCCACATACCCTGGCTCTAACACTTGCCTTCTCCCACAGAAAGCCAGTGCAACTCACTAAACATGAAAGCTGTTCAGAAGAAGATACATTTTGGATTAGGAGGGTGGTTTAGCAGTCTCACGAAACCCTTCCCCAAATCCTTTTTTATGTCTGAGTCCAAGACTAAAAGACACCCCACTCCTCAGTGTGTATCTAGGGTCAGCCAGCTCTCTGAGCAGCTTGATTTATGGTCCCCCCTCATGTTTGACTCAGCATTCCTGAATCTCCTGCAGGCACCAGGATATGCATATCAGCAGTAGCTTTGCCATACCTGTGACTCAGATCTCTGCAGGCTTTTACATGGATGCCTCCCACTGTTTTGAGTTGAGACAGGAGCTTAAATATCTGAAAAGTTGATCCTGTAAGTCTTCCTTTCTAGCCTCAGCCCTTAAAGTTTTAGTCCTCTATGCCAAGAACTAGCATTTTTGGTTACAAAAGGCTTACATTCAGACCTTACCAATGACATAAATTACAGGCCTTCAATTTCTGAGAAGCAATTTTGAAATATGAGATAAATATGCCACAGCTCCTATGCAGCATGGTTTCCAACTTATTTTACTGCTGACTGTCAGCATAAAATGAGATTTTATAGAACCCAACCTAAAAAAGGAAGTTTATCATAGAACTGCTGGTGGACTCTTTGTAATGTGTTATATGTTAATGCTTTTAAATGTCCTCACATGCAATTTAATTTTAGAAAAAGGAACAGACAAGGATGAAACCTGACCACTACTACAGTCTTTTCACTGAGAAAAGATCTTAGGATATTTCCACATATACACATTACTCCAGGGTAGTTCACCTTTCAGTTGCTAGCAAGAAAATTGCTATCTTCATAAAAAAAAATAAAATTGCCTCAAGGAACTTGACAAAATTTGAACTATTACATTAATGAGATTTTAATGAGCTACCCAATGAGATGAGGGAATTACAAGAGGATTTTATTTTTTTCTGTTGTACAACTACTGTTTTATCACAATGGAATAAATACATTTCCATGAATACATCTGTTGTTCTCCATGATTTTGCAGTAGGGATAAATTAGACCTAATACATCTTGTTGCAATTCTATAGTGCTGGTTACAAAAACACCTTTATGCTTTCATCTCAACAGCAGAAACCTTGTAGCTTAGTCTAAACTTTGCATTTAGTTACAACACTTCAGCCTTTTGTCCCAGAAATATAAAGGGATCAAAAGTCTTATCTCAGAAATTTCAGGTAACACTCAGGATCAAAATTTTCTGGTATTAACTTCAGGCCATTAACAATATGTCCATTACTTTTGTATGGACTCCTTTGGATGTTTATTCTGCACCATCCCCTTACCATAGTATCCCACTGTCCAGTAGTATGTCAAGTGCTGTCACAGGTATTCCACTTCTCCAGCTTATTGTCTGTGCACCCTCTCCTCAAGAAGGAAGATGGGAGCATGTGGGAATGGGCTACTGTGGGTATTTCACAACACAGTAATAAATAATTCTTACTTGACAGCTATCATATCCCCCTCAAAAAAACAATGGGAATTTCAGCACTCGTCTCAGTTGAAGTAAGAAATGAAATAATATTTATTATATTTAAAAATTAAGGGAGAAGAAGGAAACTTTTCTTGAACCTAAGGTAATTTTGACAGTTACAGCTATTACATACTTTTAATTCCAGATCCTCTCATCTCCTGCCTTAACAAATCTTTTAAATAAATAAATAAATAAATATTATCACAAAAGTAAAAGACCACGACATACTAATTACACACATAATTTGTGAGGAAATGGGATTGCTGTGATCAGTGAAAGGCAAAAACATTACACATTACAGTATTTGTTCAGAACAAATGTAAAACCCAAAACCAACCAAGAGTAACATTTCTCTTTGAACTCCAAAATTGCTTTAATTAGAAACAAACAGGCCGACGCAGCAGAAGCTGCTGACCATCTCCGAGAGATCAGACAGAACTTCTTCAGGTCTCCTCAGAGAATATTTACAATTGCAAATCAGATTGTGGAACAAGCACAAAGCAGTAACAGTATCCTCCTCCACTCGGAATTAAATCCAGCTCTGTGACAGTGTTGAAGCTAATTTAGGTATCCTGATTGAATAACCTCTTTTACAGCAAAAAACAACAATAAAGAAGGTTTAGCTAGTAATTTTTACTGCATATTTTAATATCTAACTTTCTAACTTTTTAGAAACGGGACAACTGTTATTTCTTTCCTTTTACTGAAGGCTACAGCACAAAAGCAAGGTGTTAGCCAAGGTCAGGGGGGTTGGCAGCAGAGCTGGAACAGCGGTGCCCAGCTGAGAGTAATATTCCGTGGTCCCCTGACGCAGAAGGCAATCAGAAAACACAGGCACCTCTGGCTCTTGAGAACCAGTTTGCCTGAAGAGCTGTTAGTACCTCTGAAAATACTCAATCAGCTAATCTGGGGGTCATGAAGTGAGGAATCTGAACCGGAGAGCACATTGAAAGTTCTTATCCTGAGCACCTAAGAAGGAAAACAATAAACCATTTTCCCCCGTTATATTCATCTACAGATTCACCCTCTTCACCATTCTCCACCTCAATCAGTGTGTATATGCACTGTTCAAACAAAACAATAAAACCCAAGCATGGAAATAATTTTTTATAAACTACATAAAAACAGCCCCTCTTTGAGATGACGCTGTGTTCCAATGTTTGATTTCTCCACTCCCACACACATTACAGATAGCCTGCAATGGCACAGGGGCTCTGTGGGGTATGATTTATTGCCTTGATTTATTGAACTGAGCAATGACAGACCTCCCGCTTGACAAGTTTTCGTTTCTTCATGGCAAGTAATTAGCCTTCATATTGCCAAAGGGCCCTTCAGCTGCCCTGTCAATGCTGTTCCAACCTAATGAAAATACATCATCTTATCATAGTAAGACATTTACATTATTCACATGCTGCTTTCCAGTAGCCTCTCATTAGCTCCAGCCTGCTTAACTTTGCTGGTTTATTTGTTGCAACTAAACAAAAAATATGATGCTCAAGGAGGAAGGGAATTGCTCAGCTTCAATCTTGCCTTGCTGCTGGGTTAAAGCAAGGTCTTCTGACACCCCCATGCCAAAGATTTTGAAGAGAGGATGTGAGGATATACACCCCAGCACCCATTTTTGGCTGTATATTTACTCTTTAGCCTTCACAGAGCTGCATCCTGTCATTAAGCTCCACCACAAATAACAGGCACTGTTATAATCCGCACTTCATCACAGTCATAATCTCTCTCCTACCTCTTCCTCCTGACAGGTAGTTTACAGCTATCTGATCCTGATACCGAGCTCATCTCCTGCCAAGCTGCCAGTGCTCTAGGCCAGCAAACAAAATCTATAACCACATCCCTGCCTCTTCCCTAACTACCTGGGGAGAGGATAACTGTCAGGAGTTCAACATCCTTGCTAACTCTTTCAGGCTGGGACCAAACTCTGCAGGCAAACAGTCCAGCTGGGGAGGAAGAGGAGCTGTGAGGGCCTGCTGTCCAAGCCACAGTGCTGCCAGGTTTATACAGAGGAAGACGGTCTGCTGAGTAATTCCATAAAAACCCGCTAAGATTGCTCCCACTGGAGATTGTGAAATGTAAAGTGATTCAGCACCTCAGCACATATCACACAGAGACCTAACCAAAATAACTTTAATTCAGCCAGTGCAGCTGCCAAGAACAATCCTGTCCAGCAGCAAGATCTTCAGCAAGGCTGTACAAGAGCACCTGGGAGGGACCCTTGGTTAGGATGACAGTCAGATTTGCAAGCAAAAAGTAACATGGTGAGAGTGAACAGATGAGCTGCCACAAAACATGCATTCAGCTAGGCTGTCTTATAAACATTCTAGAATGATGCTACCTGCTTTCAGAATTCTTTTAGCATTCCAACCCACAGATTAAGATGCTAAGGTGTTTTCTACACCTTACAATTAATTTTGTTCCTGTTTCTGGGACAGGGGGCTCTTCCACATCCATATAGGACTGGTCTGTCCATTGACTAGGAGTCTGGACTGCAAGAGAGATGAATTAGGAAGCAAAGCATCCTTATGAAGAAAACCTAAATCCTTCATCTGCAATGGATGATGAAGAAATATGATTTTTACCTTGTGGACTTCAAAGCTGTCAATGAATTCTTAATCTATAGTGAAAAATTTCAGTCTGTCACCAGCAAGTATTAAAAAGGTGTAGGAAACCAGCACCTGGCAATGATACCTCTACAGAAAGCTGCTTTCTTTGCAGAAGCTGTCTTGCTAACTGGCCAGTGGAGTATTTAGTGAGTTTATATTCAAGAAAAATCTAACTTTTGTCTGGACTGCTGGAGAGTTTCTTGGTTTATGCCAGGTAACAGTCTAACCCTAGGTGGATCCCAAAGGGTAAAATAGGGAATAAGGCCCCCAGAGCTGTGCTGTTCTGTGGCCATTCTCAGATCTTGCCTTCCCCAGGAGACATAAGGAGGGGAAAGCACATCTCATGGCCCTCTCTTTAATCCTAACAGGGAAAGACAGTGAGGAAAAGATGAAGCATGCTCTCAGTCTCAGCAATCCCACTGGATTGCACACCTGAGAAATGCAGTATGTAATATTCATGAAATGGGCATATTGCTCCCAGCATGTTCTCCACCACAAATGAGAGATAACAGATAAAAACATTGTTCTCTAAATCCCACATTCTTCCCCACAGATCCTTTGGGATGATAAAGACACATATAACTCCTCATTCTGGTTTTCTACTTCTGCCTTTATCCATGAAAGGAATGTCTCATCAACAGCAGGCTGCTTACTCTTTTGTTTTGTTTCAGCTTTCAGGACAAACAATTCCCTGATGTAAAACTACTGCCCAGAAGAGCAAAGCCCAAAATGGATGCTGTCTTCTGTTTGCCTGGTTTTATTTTTGCTGGTATTGCCTTTGATACTAACACTGTATCTTCCTCTCAATCTGCAAAGCACCCAGAACACTTTCTACTGTGCAACCAAAAAATATGAAATAATCATAAAACGGAAGCATTTAGTAACAAAAACCCAGCTGTCCTACAGCCATGTATTTTGACAAAAAGAAAAAGTGAGGGTTGATTAAATTCGTGCTGTACAGTTTAAGTGTTGCTATTCCAACTGTGAGCAACTACATCCTTCATCTTGAGCTTGCCTTTCAAGGCAATGCCTTAGGAGGGTCTTTAGTCATAGTTCCTTGCTCATTGCAGGAGTTTCCCCGTGCCAGTGCTATTATGCATACAGCAACCTTGGAAACTGTGATATTGGGCTTCTAATGTTAAGGCCAAAGCCTGCAGATAAAAAAAAAAAAAAAAAGTAGTGACCCAAGGGAATCACATATTTCTTCTAATTGCTTTTTCCATTTTCAATCTGAATGTTTAGTGACAAAAGTCTACTGAAATTTCAGGGCAGGGGAAGGAAAAAGGATGAGAACAGAAAAGTAATCACTTTTTCAAAGTCTCCTTAAGCCCTAAAGGAAATTCAGTGGTGAAATCTTGAAAGTCAAAAACTAGGTCCTTCTTTTCTACCTGAGTGTTAAAAAAAAAAAAAAAATTCTCAATTTGCCTGATACTTAAATCCTAAATACAAAAAGGAAAAAAGCTGAAAGTTGCAAGAAAACTAAAGTACATTTGTAGGGATTTTAATGACAAAAGCAAATCCTCCTTCTTTTTTTCCCCTTGACCCACTTATTATCAATTTCATTTAAATCTTGCTATGGGTCATGTAAGCTCTGATGCCACTCCTGTAAGCAGTAGGGAGCTTTCTTGTAGGCTGAAGGCTGTATGGCAGATAAAAAGCCTTCCCCAAGATGTGGGGGCTTTTAAATCTCACTGATCCCTTTTTCTCTCTCTATTCTGGCTTTCCTTATGAGACTTTATTACATTTCTGCCAACTCTGGAAGCCTCATCCCTTCAACTTTTTTTCACTGGCATTTTTCTTTCTCTTCTCTTTTCTTTTCTGAGAAGTCTCCCTTGTACTTCATTACTTCCCCATTTGGTCACATCTTTCTTTCTCAATTCCCTGTGGTGGAGGGATGCTGTCATTCCCTGTTGTGTGTAACCCTGACAATGCTGGCATTTCTCTTCTCAAAGTACTGCAAAGCTCAACACCAGAGCCGTTTCAACATCCCTAAGACTGGTTTCCTCACAGCATTTCCCAGTACTGTTTAACTGTGAAGAGATGTTCTCAGAGATGACAAGTCATGTGCAGACAGTTGAGCTATTTGTGCTCACCCTGTCCAAGAATTTGTGCAAGGAAGGGGAAAAGCTACGTATCAGGGATTTCTTCCCTGTTTTGATTATTATTCAGTGACTCTGAAACTAAAGGCCCCATTTGCAAAAGTGGGGTTCAGCCAAGACATAGATGTGCTGATCCAGATGCCAGCTGAGAGGCAAAGGCAGGGCAGATGATCTATTACAGCTTTTGGCAAGCTGGCACCAAGTCCTACAAGCTGCTGAGTTAATGAGTCATGAGAACAGGATGGGAACGAAGACAATCCTCAGGATAAAAACTGATGTCCTCCAGGAACTGAATCAGAGATTCTAGAAGAACCAGAAGAGCTGATTCTCAGAGGGGCTGAGTCCTGAGGAGTTGCAGTTGATCAGCATCACTTCACACCTTCCTGCAGCCCACCCACAAATGTGGATCCTTTCTGTGTGGCCATTGTGAGTTACCAACTGTGTACCTCAGAGATCTTTACAAGTACACCTTTCTCAAGCCCTCTCAAGCAAAACAGATTCATCTGTGAAGCCCTTAACTACAACTCTCATTTCAGCTCACCAGTGTGTAACAGCCCTTTGTGTAACACGTGGGTCTAAGTAACCGAGATCCTGCTTGCAGCAATAAAGTAAATACCAAATCTCCCTCTTAATTCATGTAAGTCTTACATTGAGCCAAGAGCTTTATAGCACTGCCAAGCAACCATTCTGCTTTTCCTTAATGCTCTTGGTCTTGCAGATTTTCTGCTCTTTGTGTTACACTGTTGAAACAGACTGAATTGTGCAGACAAATCACAACTGAGGGGGTTAAAAATCCCCAATGTTTTGAACTGTTTTAGTAGTGTTTTTCAATATTTTCCTTCTTTTTTTTTTTCCTGTTTAAAACTCTGCCAAAAGCAAAGAGCAAAAGAAAAATGGAAAAAAAAAAAAAAAAAAAAAAA
>JAWWES010000171.1:8080231-8099364 GCA_035583135.1 Lophotriccus pileatus
AAAAAAAAAAAAAAAAAAAAAAAAAAAAAAAAAAAAAAAAAAAAAAAAAGGAAGTGGAGGGGAGGAATTACAAGCATGGTCCAAAACCTAGTGGATTAGGTATTCTTGAGATGCACTCCTCTAGCCCATGCACTCCAGTGAAGGAGTTTCTCAAAATGTAGTAAGAAGGATTTCTGCCTTCTTCTCCTGCATTCTCAGGCACAGACACAGCCCAAGAACTCTGACAGACAGAAAAAAACCCAGAATGGTACATGGTAAGACCTTCAAGATATACTTGGATTCACTTCTAATAGACTTTTCTCATCATTTTGTCACATCTAGATTAGATGTCCAGCGTGTAAGAGGTTTCAGAAGCTTATACAACAAAAAAGAGATAGAACTAAAACTGCCAACTATCGTATATCCAGAATACCAGCTAGAAGAGTTAATGGAAAACTCACTTCAATAGGAATAACTCTGTTATCCTCTCAGTGGACCAGTCACAGAAAGTGCATTAGAAGAGTAAAAATGTGACATATGGTAGTAACTCTCGCTGCATGACATTATTTGTAGCACAAACATGGTTATGAAATTAAGAAATTGTGGGTATAACCTACTTTCTTTTTCTTTCAATACATTTGTTTAATCACAGAAATTCCAGCAGAAAAGAGGAAGATCAGGGTGAGTATGTTTCTCAGCAGTGCTTGGGTCACAAAGTAGGAAAATTATGATAACATGACATGCCTTTTTTTAAAAAAAATGAGATATTAGAGATGTCATCTCAGAGGTTATATAAAGTGCATAAGACATAGTGCAGCTAATTAATGCATCTAATCTGTGTGATTAAGGCCCATTTAATGTATATGACAGGAGTCCCTATTTGAAATGGCTGATGTGAAATCCTTACAGGAGTTAAGCCAGAAGTTTCTGTGTCCTGATTTCCAAGTACTTCAAAGTTAATCACAGTGGGCTAAAGCAAAGATGGGTGAAAGTAGAAAGTGCTGGCCCACGCACCAGACAGACTGACAGTGAGGGGGGCTTAAGTACCTCTCTGAATAGTTAAAAGTTCTACCATAGAAGGAAAAGCCATAATCCCAGCATGCCACTAACCCCTGATGCCAGTATTCCTCCTAGAAATACATATGGCAGATCCATGTTCTCTGGTGCTCTCTGACCACATTATCTGTTATACATAAACACTGGCTGAGCTGTTTCTGCAGCTACTGAAGATCCTTATATCCAACAAAGAATTTTAGCATCGCAGATTCCAGCCCAACACTTAAAACAGAGACAAGATGCTCTAATAATACATCACTGGATAAGAGTATTTTAAAGGGGTTTTTGTTTTTATAATTTTAGAAAGATCAGCCAAACTTGCTTGCAGCTTCTCACAAGAAAAGAATTCCTTATGTAGTCCAAGGACCTTCAGTACAAACTGAAGCAGAGGAAATATATTTATTGTACAGTTTATTAAAATAAATCATAGTATTCACTATAATATTCTTATCCATATTCTTTTCCTAACAAATGGAAGGCAACCAAGAAGTTTTAGGAAGCAAGCCTGGGAAATAATTACCTCCTTAAATAAAATTAAAAATCCCTCATCCTTTGCTTGCTGCTGGAAGGTGAGAAAGCACATAAAAAATGCACAAAGGTCCAGCTGCTCCTGTACAGCTCAAAGCCTCCTGCTTTTTGCAGGTCATTTAAACAACACATTCATGTGTCAAATCTAAAATGTCAATGCTTTGAATTGCCAACAGGGAAAGGAGAAGCAATACTGGGACTGAAAAACAGGGCCCATATGGACATGTCAATTTATTATTTACAAAGCAAATTTTGGGTTTTGTTCTCTGATAAGAACTTCAGCTGTGATCTTTGGTGAGTCATTTTAGGACAAATCTGAAGAAAGACTTTGGTTCCAGAGTCCTGCCTAATTTCCATTTGAGCAATGCAAATTCAAATTAAAGTCCTCAGAATCACCCCACAGCTGCCACTCCACAGACTCTTCACCTTTTACCAAAGACAAACTGCCTTTATAAAATACAATTTCCTGGAAGTGTTAAGAAACAATCTACTTCAGCCTGGCCCTCTTTAAACCACTCTCTATGGAGTTTTTGCACAGGCAGATAGAAATAGTATACAAAGTCAAGGAAAAAAAGCAGTAGAATCCAGCCCTCTGTCCTTCTACAAATGTACCAACCCTGGGGTAGAGACCAACATTCTTTTCTCTTTCTATCAGTGTATCTTTAAATTTGCCATAAAACATAAACTTGCCATCTGCAGGTGACTGGGATTTTCTTCTTCCATCCCAGTTCCCCCAGGAACTTGCACTCTAGGAGGTATTACCTCTTCAGACTGTCAGTGGAGGTGTGAATCCATTGTTCCCACTGCCTGGCTCAGCTTTCCAGCCCGTTAGCTACTGGCTAAACAGCAGGTACCTTCTCCAACTGGATTCTGAAGGTTGTCTTCTCAGTTTTTGCAGCATTATTCCAGGAGCAAGGCTGTGATCCTCAGACAGAAGGAGCTTTCTCCCCACTGACCTCTGGCATCTTCTATAGCCCTTTCTACCTTTCTTCCTTGGTAATAACAGACGACAAGCATGTCCTGTGTGCTCTCCCCTCCACCTGTTGAGCTCTGCAAGGCAGTGTCTGGCTTCTCCCACTCTTTTGATGGAGACAGTAGATGCCTGGTTTATCTTAGGATGAAGTGATTAGTGTCCTGGATGAAGTGATTAGCAGCAATTTCAAAGCCACTACAAGTCAGTGGCAAAGCTAAGCTGAACTACTGGGCCAACACTGTTTGGACCCAGGCCTTGGGAACAAAAATGCAGGTTAATACAAACACAGACCCATTGTTAGTGAAGGAAGAGCTGGAAAATGAACTATTACAGTAACTCGATCCCTAGAAATTATGGGCCCTGACAACACCCACCTGAGGGTGTTGGGAGAGCTGGCTGATGTCATTGTGTCTCCATAATCTTTAAGAAGCTGTGGAGATTGGGGGGACATTCCAGCTGACTGGAAAAAAGCTGTGGACAGGCTGGAGAGGGTCCAGAGAAGGGCCACAAAGATGATCAAAGGACTGGGAAGCCTGTTGTACGAGGAAAGGCTCAGAGAACTGGGTTTATTCAGTGTTGAGAAACAAGGCTAAGGGGAGATCTTATCACCATGTTCCAGTATTTAAAGGGTGACTACCAAGAGGATGAAGGAATCACATGGAAAAGACAAAGGGTGGTGGGTACAAGTTACTCCTGGGGAGATTCCAGTTACACACAAGAAGAAATTTTTTCACAATGAGAACAATAATCAGTTGGAATAAGTTGGCATTAAAGAAAATCTTAAAATAGGTTTAAGAAGAAAAACATGAGAGCATCCAGGCAGGGAGAAAATGAGGGGTCAGGAACTGCATTATGGGTCCCTGCACTATGAGATGCTGGATGTGTAAAGAAAGAAACTGTTGCTGCTTTATTGCCACACTCCATGCAGACATTCATGCAGACAGCCACAGGACAGCTTAAGGCAGTTGAGCAAACACTTTTAGAAAGACAGAAGAAATGGATTCAGAGGGAAAAACAGTTGAAATATGATCAGCTACAGTTGCCCTTTCTTTTAGTTGGACCACAAAATGTTTGTAAAGTATTGACATACAGAAGGAGAAGAAGATGACCTCAGCCTATAAGATTGAGTCAATAGATAATCTTCAAGGGGTAGAAGATGGAGATTCCCACTAACAAAATAATAGCAGTGAATAAGAACACAAAAAGTGAAATAAGGTGAGAGAAGGAGAAAAAGTACAGAAGGATAGAATACAGGCATATTAATTCATGTCTGGCCTGTAACAAGCAGAAGGAATCCCATCTAAAAAGTTTAACTTCAGTGGGAAAAAAAACAAAGCCAACCAACTTTAAATGAAAGTTTAAAAAGGAAGAAATGGAAAAGAAATGGCAATTTCACCTTCAGATAAAAGCTACTAAGGGAAAAAGAAAGCGCAGAATGTAAAAGGGCATTTTCTTTAAAAAAATATTTTACATATTTCAATTCTGGTACTTCCCTTGGGGTTTGCATATTTCAGTCACATAGTTATCCAATTAAAATGAAAACTCTGCATTATCCTTTAGGCGAGGACAGCTGCCAGCTGCTAAGTTTTATAAAGTCTTTAATCTTGTCCATAAATATTTAACAAGAATTGGTTGGTACACAAGCCAAAGTAAAGTAAGAAATCAAAGACATGAGCTCTGCAATAACCTCTGTATTGTCTGAATGGAGATGAACTACTTGAACAAAATTATGACTTTTCTCTTTTTATGTTAAAATTACTATTAAAATGTATTCAGGCAACTTTTCTGATCATTTTCCCATTTTCTTTTCCTCATGTAATGTAGAGAAGGGAAGTGAAGAACTAAATATTTCAAAACTGAGATAAATCTCGCTGTTCCAAACTGAGTTTGCAGCACAGCAAAGTACCAATCTTTGCCATTTTATCTTATATGCTTTATATGTTAATGAGTTGTTCCTCAAGAACAGCCTTCAATAAAGGGTCACATCTTTTTGGGATATTTAGAAGCTCTGTATTCAATATCTGCAGGCAGAAATTTACTTAGAGGTGTAATGAACCTACAGGCACAGCCCCCATCAGGTCTTTGCAACATCAGCAGCAGCACATCCTTGCATGTGGAATGCTGTCCAAGCCCCAGGGCAGCAGAAATGTAAACAGCCTCCTTATTTAGACTGACAGCAGTTTGACAGCTGAAGTCAGACCAAGGAGCAAGGAGGAGTCCTGTGATCTGCTGTGTTCCCACAGATTATGTGCACAGGAACCTACCTGGGAGGAGGGACCCTTCAAAGGGTTTGAGGAAAGCAACGATGCAACAGCCCCATGCCAAACCAGGGAAAACTGGCAGCTCTTGCTCAGATACAGGATATTCCCACTGAGGCACTTGTACACTTACATTTTTAAGGCTGCATGCCTTACACAACCCAGTTTTTCCAAAAAGCAGAGGAATAGTCTTGTTGGCTACAAGGAAAGGGTATCCAATCTTCCCTGCCAGGCCCAGGCCTCCAATCCCAATGTTATGCCTGCCTTGCCCTGCAGCACTGTGCTCATGACAAGCCCAGAGCAGAGTTACAGCCTGTAGAGCAGCAGCATTACAGCATCACCACCTCTTGGGCTCGAGAGAATAAACTGAATGACAAGCTCCACATGTTGCCCTTGCATGATTGATCTCAGGTTTTCTGATACCTCTGCTGACCACTAAACCTCATGTCTACAGCCTGGACTATCACCTTCCCAGTATCTTACACCAAAGGACTAGGGAGTCTAGACACCATAAGGAACAAGCAAGAAACAGCACCTTCCAAGTCTTCTATAATCAATCCATGCTAAAAACAGAGAGTAACAGCTGTTCTACACTTTTAGATCTTTTTCCAAATGTTTTCACAATGTTTGGTGCCTAAGAGGTTTCAGCCTGGTTTCACCTTCACCTCAAGGAATCGTCATAGTTCCATTTTTGTTTGGATGAAATATATACTGCTAAGTATAGTCAGACCGAGATAAAGTCCTTTAGCACAGCCTTAAAAAATAATTAACGTGGCCAATTTCTTGCCCTTTTGATTGTCAGGTCTGTAGAAACTCAGAATTGAGAGTGAGCAGTTTCAGTCTAATAGAAAATATCCAGCAGCAAGCACTGCTCTTAATCCTATTGGTTTGACAGTAGCTCTTCAAACGTCAAACTATTTCAATGGGCAGAATATTGAAAACTGTAAGCAAAGGCTCTCCAGGCACAAGCTACTGAAGAAGAGGATCAGCCAGATGACCTAGTGACTCTGCCTCTGTAACAAATGCAGGTATCTTTGTCAGCTGTACCCAGCTCAGTGAGTCAGAAAGATGGTCTTAAACTGACTGGTTTTTACTAAGGCAGATGCAGCAGAAATAAATAAATAAATAAATTTTAAAAATCATTTTAATTTCCAGAAAGACTGTATGACTTATAACAACATAAAATAATTATCTGTGTCAGAATGTCATGCTTGATGCAAACAGTTAGGTGTTGGAACTGCACTAAGTAAACTAAAGGTGCATATGCTATAAATTGGCTATGAGGCACTCCGAGGCACAAAGGAACAAAGCACGCACTAGAGCTTAATCCTTCTGCTTTCTGAATCAATAGAAATATTCTTCTCAATTTAACAGGATGGGATGAAAACACTAGAATCATCTTCATAGGAGTGGCAGAGTGAATTGTGAGGGATGCTGGGGATAAAATCATATGAAAGGGGTCATTGCCAGGATCTAGTGAGGGACAAGTGCTTTTCAGAGCTTTGCATTTTCAGTTTTATCTGAAACTTGGAAATAAAAAAGCCTGACTTTTCAAAATAATTAAAGCCTTGGCATATTCAAAATCGGTAGTCATTAATGAAAAATATGACTCATTCTCCCATCTCTGTCACTGATGAGTCAAGAAAGCCTGGAAAATTTTGGTAGGAAGCACAGGTGACTGCAAGTCTCTCTGAAGTTAATGAAAGCTGCAGGGACTGACCACACTGGGAGAAGTCAAGTTATTAATATCCTTGCACCAAAATTTCACATAATTCTGAGGCAGTATTGACTTATCTTCTTCAAGTAATCAAAATAAGGACTTCAAAATACATCCATGAAGAAATTGCTTCAATTAGTCTGAAGAAAGGTCAAAATACAAAGCCTATGACACATCCCACCCAATCTGTGTTTAAAATGCTACTTGAACTTTTGAGTCCTTCACAGGACTGTGAATAATTGAACAAAGGAATTTGCAAACTGCTATGGTCAAGGTGAGAAGAACTTGATAAATATTTTCATGGAAGAACTTATCCTCATAAGAAAATTTCATAGCACAGATTCATCTCTGACATGTATTAATTATAGATGAGGGAGCTCAATGCAAAGATAAGCTAGGCCGGATAGGTACTAAGAAAGACTCAGAAAACCTGCACTTAGCCTATCGAGCAAGCCCCTTTTGTCAAAGCAGGGCTCCTCAGGCTCACAAGCCCTTAGGGCACAGCTAATTATAAAGTTCAGAAAGAGCAGCAAGAAGTGATGGGCTTGACAATTCCTCTGATGGAGAAAACAATCCAGGGATACCAGTGGAAGGCTGAGCATAATCAACCTGAGAGGTGAGATGTGTCAAAGCTAAGGAAGGTTATAGTAAAAGTGGTGATATCTGGGTGAGAAGAGCTGGGCTAAGCAGGCTGCAGTCCTATCCTTTGCAATGAGGGGTGCAGAAAAGCAGTAAGTTACGTGGTTTTTTTTTTTTCCTACTCAATAAAAACTTAACTCTTCTTTGACAAAAGCACAATTCGTGTGCTGAAGGGCACCATAACTGGGCACAACCTTTGGGCTGCACCTCTACATCCAAATTTTTAGTCCTTGATCCTGTATTAGCGGTGCAGAGCAATAAAATACTATTTTATGAGACCATGGCTACTGCCAGAAATGCTGTGGGTGGATGAAAACACACAGTTCAGCTGTGGAGACTGCTAGGGACACAGCTGAAACGTAGCCTGCAACTACTGTAGAAAAAGGAGGAGAGGGGGAGCACTTCACCTCCAAAGGGTTAAACTGTTCAGTGAAGCAATTTAGATTGGCAAAAGAGAGAGCAGAAATTGGCTTGTGTGCATCCAGACAGCAATGTGCCATCAAGAAGCTTTGGTGAGAGGCACAGGCAATGTCACTCTCCCATTTTGGATCTCCCCAGTAGACAGTACATATAAGATGTAGTACAAGACATAAACAACTTGAAGTGCAGGACATAACGCAATTCTGTTTTCACCTGATGCTACATCGGAAAAGATTGTGATTAAGCTACTGAAAACTTCTAAAGTATTGCCAACTGACTCTAACTGATGCTATTACTTTAACTGATTCCTTCAGCAAACAGCCAGCAATAGCCTTTATTTTCTAAGTTGCTTCCCCACAACAGTAATCGAATTCTTGTTAACAATTTTCAGTCATGGAGGAAATCTGAACAAACTAATCTCCGATAAAGCACCTCTGCTCACAGCTGTGCAAGCTGAAGTATTTCTGAGAGAGAGAGAGACATATTAAGCCTTGAAATTCTTCAATTTACTATCCTCGTGCCAACGAGAAAATGGAACATTTTAATTGAGTTTTGAAAGACTGTTTGCAAACTGCTGACCTAGAAGGAAAGCCCTGCAAATCATTTGCCATAGACTTCTTACACAGCTAGTGGGAAGCCTGTCATGAAGCAAAACAGCCACAGCCCCAAAGAGTGAGTAGTGCATAAAGATCAAGGTAAATGCTGTTTTTCTCAAGCCTCAGCCAGAGCTACATGAAGCTTTGATTCAGGAGCAAGTGAAGCATTTTGAACCACAGCATCACACAAACTTTTTCCGCTTTCCTTTAAAAGGGAAAAATCGGGAAAATATAAACATACACAGATGATCTGGTTTACAGCGCTTGCTTTTCAGCAGAGCACACAGGTAGAAACTCAAGTTGCTTAAGCAAGCAACCACCTGCCTGTTCTCTGATTTGGGGGAACTGATTTGGGAATGCAAGTTGTCATAAAACTTAGGTATATAGTGGGTACGCTCATCTCCTTCTGATAAGAATTGACTCAGCGTAATTCAGCTCACCTGAACACACCAGCACAAGCACACCACCAGCAGGCAGCAGAAGTATATCTAGTCTAATGTGGAGTTTTTGTAATAAATGATTCAGGTTGGATTCTAAAACTAGGTTTCTGACAATGAAATGTGCTACTAAGCTCAGAGGAGCTTACACCTGCAGAGGAACCACAGGTACCAGTAAGGAAAAACATGGAATGATGTAAGTCGTACTCTTGTACTTTTAGACCAGGAGACTGCCTTTTGGGTTGTCTTGACAGGGTGGATTGCAATACTTGATATTTTGGGCAGAGTGTAGTTATGACAAATAGTGATGTTTCCCCTCTAGTCAGCCCTGGTGAGACACCTCTGGAGTCCTGTGTCCCGCTCTGGGTTCTCCAGGACAAGACAGACATGCATATATGGTAGTCCAGCAAACTACCACAAAGATTACTAAGGGCTTTCAGTGCAGAAGTAGCAGCTGAGAGAGCTGGGGCTGTTCAGGCTGGGGAGGGGAAGGCTTGGGGTGGTCTCACCAATGAGTAAAAATACCCTGATGGGACAAGCTCAGCAGCTCCCCGTGGCCAGACAAGAGGCAATGGCTACAAATTGAAATAGGGCAAATTCCATGTAAACATAAGAGAAAGATTTTTCACTGAGAGGGTTCTCATGCTCTGGAACCCAGAGAGGTTGTGGACTGTCCATCCTTGGGGCTATTCCAAACCTGAAGGGATAGGATCCTTGAGCAATCTTCTTTAGCTGACTCTGCTCTCAGAAGGGCAGTTGGACTGGATTATTTCCTGAGTTGTCTTCCATCAGCAACCATTCTGGGGATATGTGAATTTACCATTTTGGTTAATTGTCTACATGTCTTTCAGTGAGATAATCCAACAAAATTGTGATATGTCTACGATTTCATTTAAGAAACATATGTATGGCACCAGGCAGGACACATTTGGTGTTGCATTTGACAGCTGCAGTCAAGGAAACGGTTTTAAAGTATACTTTATATTGCAGTGCATTAGTGTGACTGCTCCTACTGTCTAGGGACTATTATTAGACAGAAACACCTGAAAAAAATGGATTCCATTGCTCTTTTCAAAGCAATGTGTCTGTGAAAGAGTCCAGACTCTTTGGTAATGCACGAAGAAAATGTAACTCATACTTTATATATTTTAAAGCTTCCATAATTCAAAGATACCAGCACTTACATGTTATTGATTATACTTACAACTCCTAAGTCCTGGGACTTGTTTCTCAAAGCCAAGGATCATCTTTTTTTTCCCTCTTATCCATCTATATTTGTTACTGAAGAAGGGGTGTTTCACTCACAGGCACCCGCTTGCAGTCAGCTGCTGCTTAATACCAATCCCTGGCTCTCTATTTTTCTCTTAGCTCTAGTATAATCTCAACAGGAATTCTGCACTGACTAATCTTACTTAAATTCAGTGTATATATGTCTCAAATAGCACAAACATTAAATTACAAAATGCCACCGTCCATTCTGGTACTTCTCTGTCTCGGTTTCCTTTCTGAATCTGTTTGTCTCATCTATAAACTTCTTTGGATCAAGAAGCATTTCAACTAAGGCACATAGGTGGACAGAAATAGTAGGAAATATGAACAATAAATCTCTCTCACTGCATGCTGAAAGAAGGTCTTGGCTTCTCTCCGCATGTACATCTTCAGAAAACAGATTGAGATGATGAAGATTTTGCCTCTTTGAGATAAACATAGTGAGGAGGGAATATAATCAGGCAATATTTGAATAAATATATTAAAAAACAAAATAAAACAAAACAAAGCCATGTTTACTCCAGAAAACATGACCAGCCTTCTCCGTAGATATTCTCCCTGTCAGAAGTATTAACTGCTGCTGTGGTGCCAACTTAGGTGGCCAATAATGAGTGGCTGGGGTATGACTTAGTGTGCTCTCATCAGCATGCAGAAGCACTACATCATACTGCAGCAGGAATGAGACAGAATGGGGCAGGGAGAGGAGATAAAAGGAAAAAAAAAAGATTAAGATAAATATTATTTCTTAAATTACATGGTAGGTTTTCATGTTAATGGATATCCCCTTCCAGACTTCATGTTAAATAAAGAAATTGGCACAGTATGTAGTGAAAACAGTAGCATGATTATTTTTGGTGGTTACACTTTAGCAGGAATTTTGGCAGCCTTATTTCACACAGATATGTAGACAAATCATTCACTCTGTAAACAAGCCTCCATTACAGCCAGAACAACATCTACTCTTATTCTTTTCTTCCCTCTCTCTGCTCCTGAGACACGAGCTTTGCTTGAACAAAGAATACATAGAGTGTCCAAAGTCTCAACAGCAACCCAGGCCCAGATTAATTTTGACCACAGAGTTGCTGTACACTCATCACTGGTCTCTGCCAGAAAGCAGCTATGGTCCTAGTGCAGCCTTTGTTAAAAGTATTTAGCATGCCTGTTACTAAAATTGTCCCCAAGTTCTACAAACCTGTAACTGTGTGTGGCGATGAGGTTTTTTGAAAGTTTATGAGTTTTTTAGAATATATTTATATGATGTATTTGTTGGAGGATTATATATATTTATTTTCACCCTTAAAGCCCTTCTTTTTCAACTGGGCCAAAAAAAATGGTAGTTTTTGCCTTTAATGAAACACTAACGTTTTCAAGCAAAAATATGCCTTGCTCAGCACAGTGCCTGGACTGTTTCCATGCACAATTCCCTCATGGAACTGTCAGACTCTCTTCTCATGCTCTTCTGGCAATTCCATTATCTGGAGCTTTCCTAGTCCCTCCCTGACCAGATATATTGGCTGCTGGGGGAGAATGGAGTCGCAATCCTAGTTTCTTCTCCTCAGACTGACACAAAACTTGGTAAGTGGGAGTAACAGCAACGTTTCCTCTTAAGGATTCATGGCAAGTGCATGTGCTGCAGAAGAGAGGGAACTGTAATGAAAATATGGGTATAGATAAAGTTCCAACTTGTAGTTTCACATGGCATCACTGTGCAAAGAAAAATCACTTCCATTTAAGTCTCCTCTCTTACTAATATTGCCAGATATATCAACAGACTTTAAGACTTTGTCACTTGTAATATATAAACAGAGCTACACTTGGTTCTAATTGATTACTTCTACCTGTTTCAGAGACCCTACCTGAAATTTTATAAGATATAATTCGAGAGTTTGCTGTAGATCTATTGAAAAGGACCACAGATTTCTGACTCACATTTGTATTGAAAATCAATAACTACTAGGCATAAGACAAGAGACTTGCTATTAAAATGGAAGGTCAGGAGCCCATATATTATGGTTATCTGGGTTTAGCCTTGGTGCTGTTGTTCCAAGTATATAGCTTCATATCTGTATATCTAGCTGCATTTGTAAAATGAATTATTTAATTTGCAGAAGGCTTGCAAAAGTAAGGTATCATTTATAAAGGACCTAAAGTCTTCAGGTGGACAGGCAGCCTGGTGTCACCAGACTAACATTAGGTGTCTGGTAAATTCAGTAGGAAACAAGTGAAATGGGAGCTATTAAGAACAAAGTCTGGCACAAGGCAATTAGCCAAGGCCAGTTCAGTTGCCCTGATTCCCTTCCCTTTCTGAACACTGAATAAGGTGAGTACTTGTAGAGAACTGAAGTAGAATGTTATAATTAAAGACACTGGACATAGAGTTAATGTTGCATGGACAACCATAAATCTGGCAATTTTCAGCCTCAAAATACTTGATTTTGCAACCTAAGCAATGGCCTTAATGAACTGCATTGCTCCAAGTAAAAAGTAGACTGTTAATCTAGAACAAGCATCACTTTGAAGTGTGAAGAAATATAAACAACACAATTTCATATTTAATTTTTAAATGGTCCCAAGCTTACATTCCCACAGTCAGTTTGTTAGTCATCCTATGGACACACCTGCTAATCCCACAGCCCCATGCTCTGGGGGTCTGGCTGCATTTGCCTGAATTCAGAGGGTATCAGTGAAACCTGAAAGACTCCCAGCCCACGGGTCAAACAAGCATTTACTAAGGAGATAAAATGGCTGTAACAACTCTTTTCCTCCCCCACATTCTGCCTGTGTGTCACCCCTGACTTTGCTTCTCCCCTAGAAACACCAGTCCTGGCATCTACATCCTATACCACACCCAGCCATTAGCACCTGGAAAAAGTCCCAGAGATTTCATTTAATTTTTATTTTAACTAAACCATTCCCTTCTGTGAAAGAACAGTCTTGCTACCTAGAAAGGCAGAGAGATCCAAACCTTACACGGGCTCTGTATTTCTTGTACAACACTCTCATCCAGGGGGAGGGCTGTGTAGGTCAGATGAGGTGCCCAGTTTCAGCTGTGTAACACCCTCGCTGTCAGTGTGTTTGCACAGCTGTGACTTAGCAAATGGGTCTATAGCCGAAGAGAGACAAGGAAAGAAGTGTTTTTCTTTGTGGTATTGGCTGAGCAAACCTCGTAGGCACTCTGCTAACAGAGTGAAAAATCATTCAAAGGTGTCTCTTGTCAGGCGACTCAGTGAGTATCATTCTCTGGGTGCAGCCTTGTTGGGAAGGAAGAGGCAATTCTTACATAGATAGCTTTTGATCTACAGTGCATTTTAAGGTAGAGGTATGTATGTGAAAGTGAGAACACAGAGACCAGTCAGAAAAGAAAGAAATGCAGCTTCTGTCAGAATGAAACTAGCAATGGCAAAAAGGACAAGACTATGATGAAATAGTTTCTTTTACAGCATGAATATCCAGGTTCAGCATATGCCCTTCACAAAGCCTTGAGGGCTGACCCAGACCCTGCTGAAATGAAGAGAAGACTTCCACACAGAATATTGCTAGTGTCACCCTGACATGACTGCAGGTATTTATACATCTCTTGCAGCAGACACAGTATTTTTTGTACCTGCTGAAAATCAGCCACTGTCATTACCCAGCCCGCGGGAGGCTGACTGCTTCCCATTATATATGTAAAACATGGAGAACTAACTAGGCTGTGATGTGGCTGCTTTCACCCACCTGTTTATCCTTGTGTGGCAGTGCTGTGTGACTGACAGCAGATGAACAACAGTGTAGGTTCCTTACTAAGAGTGATTTTTGCCAGCTCTCTTCATTAAAATGGTGCAGTCTACAAAAAAATGTACATAGCAATGACCCTACAGTTCTCCACAATGGGCTGTACCCAGCCTTCTCCTTTGGATTCACTCTCAGATGTTAAAATAAGCATTTCAGTTTATTCTTGAGAGTCACAGTAATCAGACAGGTATCCCTCCTGAAGCAGCAGGAATGAGTGGCAGAAAGCCTTTTTAACCTCTGTTGGCATTATATATATTCTCTCTTGAGTCAAATGTAGAAAGTGAAGAAATGCCTGGAAAAGTGTAGCTGCAACCTGAGCAGACCTTTATTTCATATGTCCCCAGTCCAGTCTCATCTCCCCACAGGTGTCAAGGACAAAAAGATTGCTGGAGATCCTACCTGTAATGTGCAATTTTGTAGTGCAGCAGAAGCAGATATACAGACAGCACAGTCAACATGTGGGAAAATGCTAGTAGCTGTTAATTCAGTTAATAGCTGTATTAGTAGTTAGCATAGAGTTTCACCTCCTAAAAGCTGGCATATTTTAAAGTTATCTCTAGAAGTAGAGAGCTAGAGTAGGATCACACTGAGAAACAAGGTAATTTCAGCCATTAAAAAAAAAAAAAAGTTTTGATTTTTAAAGGTAGAATCAACACTAAAATGAAATTCAATAAGTTTTCCACAACTTTGAACATGATATTTGCAAAAATGTACTACTGTATGGGGTTTTTTCCCCATGAAGCAGTTGATATGTCCCAAAATTTTCATGCCAATAGAGACAGCATTTCATGTGTCATTTCAGTGCCTTCATTTGGGGATTTTTAGCTTGAGGCACTTTAATGAAACTCTTCAAGGCAAATACTGGTGTCAGATGAACATATCACTCAAAGCAAACATTTGATTTTTTCCAAAAAAATATTTGAAATTATGAGAACTCACTATCCATGATAGGATAGTCAGATTTCTACTTAATAATTATTTCTTTTTGCTAGCTTTAATATAACTGCTTCAATAATTGCTTTGTTACAGTGCACTATACTACTTTATGCTATATTATTCTCTACTAGTAGATTTTTAGTGTTTATATTGTTTTAGTGTTTAGGTTGTGTAGTAAATAGTTCTTATTAAGGTTTTATATCTGATCATTTGTATAAAGTAAATTATTCATTTTATATAAATATTCTCATTTTGCCATCATTAAAATCTGCAGGACAAAGGGGTTTAAGACCCCTATAATTCCCTTAGATTTAAACCATTAACACAGTCCCAGGTAAGATAGGATTCAGGGCACCTGAACCTTTCCCTGAGAAGGAGTTTAGAAAGCAAGGGAGTCCTTCCTGCACCTCGAGACTGTGTACTTCCAATCTTTTAGTCAAAAATTACTTCTTATTTCTGCAAATATAGGCAAACTTAAAAGGCCATCAACAGACTACCTGTTTGAGAAATTGTCTTTTTTCATATTCAAGAAGTGATGCATGTTCAACATAAATATGAAGCCAGAGGAGGCTCTTTTTATTTACAGTGTCCTGGTTAAGGCTGGTTTCTATGGCAGCACAAAAAGAAGGGTGTTGTTTCTTCCCATATACACCCCTCCGAAGGAACCATTAAACTATTGAATTTAGGAATATTTATTTAGCTTATTAAAAGTATTTTTCTTCTTTGATAATATGCAAATAGTGATATAAGGTCAGCTACTTATATCTTATCCCACTTTTAACATTTCCTTCCATATGTCTGCAACTGTATTCTCTTATTGCTGTTCTGTGTTTCAAAAGAGGTGTTTAGAAATGCAGCAACAACATTTGATTATTTAGCATCAGCTGAGGTCAGAAAATCACAGTGAATAATGATACTAAACCAAGGAGAGTCACAAAATTAATTATAATTTATGTCAGATCTTCAGAAGCAGATAGCTCTAGGTTCATAACAATGACATTAGGGTTTGGATAAACAGCTATACAGCTGAAGATAATTTCTCCTATTAAAAGTATATGCATTTACAATTTCTATTTTTGTATCTGATAGCAAAAGCTATAATTACCAACTCACTGTGCAGATAAGGAAAATTCTGTTCTAATATGTCCAGGTTAGGTAAAAAGTTGCAGACAAAAGAAACAGGAGTCTACTTTAATTTAACACCTTAGAGCCACACATTAGTAGGCAATTTCAAAGACTCAAGTATTGTGATCTTTTTACATTGCCTGTGGAAGACTAATATAATCTCAAATGGCACAATGGTAAAACAAGACATACAGCCTGGCATTCAGCAGTGGTGAACAACTGTTGTACAAGGACAGATTTAGGATATCTGCTCAGGATTATTTAGACTGTTAGGCACTTTGAGACTGATTTTACGTCCACTGAAGTCAGCAGTTACGCTTCTGTTCACATCCATGGTAAAGATTTGACACTTTGACTAAATACTTCCCCTGTTCCTTGATGGTCTTTTACAATGAAATATGTCGAGCTGCACAGCTTCCCAGCGCCAGAGGTATGTGTATATAAAATCAACATCTGGTCAAACCTGTGCTCAGTCCAAACCACTACTGTGTCCACATTGTGTGGACACAATTTTGGTCTAAATCTGCATAATTCCTTTATGTATATTGGAGGAAAACAGCGGAAAAACTGGATGGTTCATGTCCCTTGGCACAAGTCCAACTGCATCAATATCCAGAGTTGATAGGACAGATATGTTACATTTCAGAGGTCTGCTGCCACATATCCCACATGCTCTTGCAGCAGTGGCTCAGTCAAGAGGTCTTATCATCTACGGGGTCTTTCCCTTTTGCTTGCACATGAGCAAATTTTACAAGACTCCTGCACTCCAAGCAATGCTATGGCCAACAATCCACATACACATCGTACGCACAGCTCTAGTCTTACCTTCCTCTCAGGTGTTTGCATGGCAGGTTGCCTTAAATTCATGAGACAGGCAGCTGTGGTGCAGTGAAGATTATCTGTGCAGATCCATCCCACACTTTGTAGACTTCTTCCATCCTCTCTGCAACACCACTGCCTTCTGGAACACAGCAAGTAAATAAAGGACATATAATTTCTTTATTGTTATCAGAAGGACTCAGTCATAGAAGACCATTCGCATTAGCCCTGAGTCAAATGACATTCTTTTATGAAATTTGCACTCTGTATTCATAGTTTTTTGCTAACCTGGCCTCATAATCTTCAATTCTGATGCCACAAATACTTTACACAGATAAAACAGTTTCTGGGATAATCGAGTTTTGCTCAAAACTCAAAATCCCACCTATGGAACATAGTTCAGCTATCTATATAACTGTGTAAAAAATGCTGCTTAATTTGGAGCACTACCTGTATCACACCACTGTACTAAACACTTAACATTGTTTTCTATTCCAGGATGACACTGTTGAAATGTGCTCTAAGAAATTCTAGTGTAAAAAACAGTTTTGCTGCATTGTCCTGTGAAGCCTTTCAGTCCTGCAACTGCTTCAGTGCAAGACTCTCAAAGTACAAAGAAGAGTGGCACCTCACTCCCATTGACTGCACTGTGAATTACACTTCATTCCTTTACAAATCTTTCTCCTTCCTCTCCCAGATGGAAACTTTCCAGTTTCTACTGGAGGGAGAAGAAAAAGAAAAAAAAAAAAAAGATTAAAAAGGCAGCAAAGTGTATGGTGATTGCCTTTTTCCCTATCTAGTGAACACCGTCCCAGTGATGTTCTCCTCAAGTCAGATAAAACTGAATAATATATTTTAATGTCACTGAAGGCTAAGTTTGACCTTTAAATATTAATATTTAAATATTAATGAAATAGCAGGAGAAAGCAGACTGACAGGTGTAATACAAGTCAGACAAAATAGCACAGTAAAATTATATCATGCATTGAAATTCTCATTAGTGTTAATGAGAAATGCACCTATAATCCATGATCTGAAAATGTACTTCAGGAAATCCTAGTAGAATAGATGATCAGAAAATTTTGCTTAGAGTAATTATTCTTATTTTATAACTTTGGGGGAAATTCTTTAAGAGAGGAAAAGTCAGACACCTCCACTTATACATGTAAGTGCACTTCTTTCTTTAAATTGGACCCTACTGGTTCTGTTTCCTAAAATATTTTAACCAAGGGCCTATTTCCATTCCAACAGTATAGGAAAATCCTAATCTTTATACAATTCTACACATTACCTCACTAGTCTGTTTTTTATTTATCAAAGTACATCTCTCAAACACACCCAGAGTGCTGTTTATACCACTAAAGCTGTCTGAGAATAGCAGAAAATTACATGCTGAAATTATAAACACTTTCTTATTAAGCTCAATATAACAAGAGAGAGACAGAACTCTGAAATAGGATCAGTTCTTCGTTCTACACCTTCAGTGTAACAGTGAAAGGAAAAGTCACAGAAGTCAGGTAAAGACACTGAGAGTTTTCAAATCATTCACACTTAAAATCGTGTGTGCAAATCTACCAGGTGGTTTTGAGAACAAAACTCAAAGAATCTGTCTTCAAAGCAATGAAAACACACAGTAATAATGAAGGAAAGCTTAAGAGATTCACAGCTGCTGCCTTACAAGTCTGTGTGTCTGCTAAAGCTGTGCTGTTTAGTGGAAAGATAATATGATGTTGGAAATTATGTAATTAACAATTATTTATAATTAGCGTGTTTATCCTTTTTAAAGATAGTTAACTACCGAGAAGGTGTAAAGTTGTAAAAAGGTGTAAATGTGCAGATTTTGCATGGTAGAGGTGATGTTTAAGTTCCCTGGAAGAAGTAAATATTCTACAGTAAAATCAAGCTGGCTAGGGAATTTAATTTTTTATATCCCCCAGCGTCTTTCAGCATCACCTCCAGGGCCAGATTTGTTCAGTGCTTTATCTTCTGTCAGAAAAAAACCTGAGTAACACTAATTCTGTAGCACAGCAAAAACAACTTTACATTTGCAGATAAATCCTTATCCCAAGCAATCAGACTCCAGAGAAAGTCTTGCAGTATCCAAGAAATAACAGAAGAGTATCAGCCAGAGTCATAGCACTGTAAGATCACGGAAGTAGAATAGAACTGAAAATGGTGTTTTCAAAGGGCATGTCTATTCTGAGGAGGCGAAAATCTGTGTGTGTTCTAAGTTTGAGCTGCCACCATAGAAAGTGTTATTTTAAATAGCACCACACCACCTCCTTTGTGCTCCCTGAGCTCCCGACTTAGCCCTTCCAATACTCACACCCCACCACTCACCTGCCCTGTGCACAACTCTTTGGCTCAACATACAGTCCTGCCAGCTCTTTACTCTCCCTAATAATTTCTCCTGACTTTATTGTGCCAGAATCCTGTAAATAGGATATAAAAGGGTGTTACCGTTATCTTGTCGTGACGGTCGAGAAATAAAAGTTAATCAGAAGGCTTCATTTAGGGTAACATAACATCTTCTTCTTTATTGTACTCAGTTCCTTCTTACATCTTATTTCTAAGCAAGCAGCGAAGCAGTAGCAAGCAAGCAAGCAG
>JAWWES010000171.1:8099464-8167426 GCA_035583135.1 Lophotriccus pileatus
AGGGAAACACACGAAAACCCATCAGGTCCACCCCTCCTTCTTCTGAGGGCCTAACAGGCCTCTGTTAACCCATACAGGGCTCTGAGAAAACACAAGCACACCTTTGAGGATACACAACATGTAGCGACTGAAACACAGCATGTTCTTGGATGTGAGATATTGCATTTTGGAATCATCAAAAGGCTGTCCCACTGCTTTGGTCAGGGTCAATGAGGGATAGCATGATCAGAGGACTCCAAGGTGTAGCAAAACCAAACCTTTTTGGTGAAGTTGGCTATCACTTTATTTTAATGAAGGTTTAGTTCTGTGACACTTAGAATAGCATTTTTGCAACAGCAATTTTGCTCCACATTTGGTATCTGGACAGAAGTCATTTTTTGAATGCTTAAGCTTATGGCGGTGTTATATCTTAGAGCCTAAGAAACCATACAGAATTCTGTTTCATTCATCAAAACTTGCAGCACATTTGCAAAATATATACATGTCTTATACTCTAGGTCTTCATGTGGATCTTTGCTTTATTTTTCTTGTAATGTACAAATCCCAGGGCAGGATCTCAGGATTTTTTTCTCTTTTTTTCATTTTGCCATCCAAATTGGTTATGCATCCCATGGTTTTCTTGCTTTCTTTTGTGAAATTACATGAATATAGATTAATGCCATTCAAGGTTGAAGTAATTCAGGCTTCATTTGAAGCCCTAAAGTGTCCTTTTACACACTGTAGAGTGAGTACATTTGCTTTCAGTCTAGAGCTTACCTACACTGATTTGCTGGCTCCTTTGCTTTTGATTATCTTCATTCCACACAGACACGGATGGGAAGGCGTAAAGCACACTATTAACACAAAGGATGGAAATTATATAGAAGCAATGTCATTCTGAGACTAAAACAAAATAAAAACCCTTTCCATTTCATCAATCTTACTCAAAAAAACTTTTTTTTCACTCCATACCCTCCAGAAGAGCAATGACAGCGTTGGCACAAAAGCTGCTGCAAACCCAGCTGAAATCAGAATTCCCTCATGTTTTGTGCAGAGAGGGCTGAGGGTGGATGGGCTCTCTGAGAGGCCAAGGGCTTAGCAGAAGGACAGAGGAACTGCTCCAGGCCAGACCCTGTCTCTGACAGTAACCAGGAGCTTTGACTCCCTCCATACCCTGGATCTGGGTCAAGGACTGATTGTTATCGTGGATCAGAAGTATAATGGTTACTGAACTCTGTGCAAAAGGATATGAAGTACCCTCTAGGGAACTACTGCATTTCAACTCAAGCAGTTGAACATTTCAACTCAATGCTTAAAAACCTACAAACCAAGATAAACATCCAGCATGACTTCCCAAACTGCACTGAAGGACTGCTAAGATCCTGTTCACTCTGTACTCTCAACAGTCCATGAAGAGACACAGACACCACTGTGACATTTGGACTGCTTCTTGAAGGGAGTGCTTTAATGCAGGACCTCTGTCACTGTTCATGGTCAGATGGCAGGAGTGCAAGCATGAATGATTTATTTCAATCATGTCGGATGTCTTTGGCAGAGGCAGAAGCTCTGCGTGTATTCTCTGAGTTCCAGTCCCATAAAATAATGGGAACACTGAAATAACTTGGTTATATTACTAATGTTGTTTCTTTATACCTACCAATTTACATGAGAATGTTTTAAGCTGTCAGAGAATGGGGGAGTGCTGAAACAAGACTGTATACCGTATCTGAACACTGTTTCAATCACCAAATGCTTTCTTCTTTCACTAATGCATATCCTTAATAAGGCTGTGTTAATTCCAATATCTGATGTGCTGTTGCGTGCTTGGTAAATGACCTGTGTTTTACCATTATGTAAGTAAAGATGGAACATCTCTCTTTGAACAACTCAGTGATTTAACAATTATTAATGAGACATTATGCCTTCAAATACTTCTGCCAAATGATTAAGATAAATGTGGGACATAGCTTTTAGGGGCCTGCAGTGTGATGCTGCACAGCAACTGAAAGGTCCTATACACAGCTAAGGCAAACTGTTTCTGATCTTCTGTGAAGCACACAAAATAACAAACTTTGGTAAATACATTAAGGGTCATTCATATATCAAGTAGTTTTGCCACACCAAGGAGTTTTTAAGTCTCAGTGAGTCCATATTCCAAGCCTATATCCAGATACTCCTTAGCACATAAACAACTCTCACCTGCAGAATCCTGGCACACAAGTCCGTAAGACTTTTGCCTTCTAGATGGGAACAGCTCTTCTTTCTGCATGCCAGGTTAAAAACAGAGCTCTGCTGTGAGAACCAGTCACCTGCAGGATGAGTGCAGGATGAAGGAATGCTCAGGAAAACAGTGCCAGGACATTGAGTAACATGCATCAAACTGAACACGGTGAGCTGCCGGAGAACGGTTAAGGACCTTAAAAATACATCATGGAGGTTTATTATCACTAACTTGAAAAAACAAAAAACTCTCCCTTAAAATACTGACAAATATGATGAGTGAGAATGCAGCTGGACCTTCGGAACAACTTGATTCTGCAATAAGGTCAGGTAGCAATCAGAATACTTAATAAACATCATCCTACTTTCATATCTGCTCATCTTATTCAGCACTGCCTAAAAGAATGTTTTCATTTTACTGTTGTTAATATTATCAGCCACTGAGGGGTTGTTTATCGAAATTTGAAATGTGTGTCAGGTACAAAGCAAGTATTTTCCCCAGTAGTAGATGAAGTACTAGTCCAAACAATGTAAAAGCCTGATGTGTTATGAATATAATATAATGTAACATGTGCTCTTGGTCTCTGCACACTTGCCATTCCTGTGCAACTTGTTGCAGTTTAAGGGAAGGACTGGTAACACTGAGAGGCAGCTTTGGGAGTCTGAAGGCCATGATGACTATGGAGATACAAGATAATTAGTTTGCTAGAATTAAATCTATCACTGGTTCTTGTAAATAATTGAAGGCAGATCATGGTTTTCCTAAGCTCTGTTTGAGTTGTACTGTGTCAATAAGGACAAAAACTTAATTTAAGCCACTTTTGTGCTCTCCTATGTCAGTTTCTGGTGCTTACTCTGCAGAAAAACATATAGAAAGGTAGGAAGTTTTTGTTCATCTTTGCAATCAACAGCTCAAAAGAAACTGGTGTCTAATGCTGCCATGCAGCAATTAGTTCTTTAGTAGGAATAGACAATCACACATCAGTGCAGTGATATCCCAGTGGGTTATAAACAGATGTGACACTGCCTTTAGTGAGGTTAATAACAGACCAAAAGCACCACAGCCAGTCAAAACCTTCTTGGTCACCTTCAGAGGAGCTGAGCTGTCCAATAATGGTGACAGATAAATTAAGGGACACACTCAAAGAGAGACAGAGCAGACCACACAGTTTCTGGATTACTGTGTTTTTACTGATTAAACATACATGACTGAACAGTGGGTTGTTTCTAAGCCATTTTCTGTGCAATAGCCTGCCTTCAGATGAAGGACACAGTCTCTGGTGGGCTGGCTAGTCACTGACTTCTCCTATGTGTTAACAGGGAACAGAGATTTGTGGTTCAGGTATGTTGAAACAGCCAGGTAAGAAAACTGCACTAAGGCCAGTGTGAAGACTGGGAAGATCACAACTCCCTGGGTTTATACAATTGTTCAAGATTTGACACCTGAAAGAAAAGCCTCTGGAGGATATCAGAGGGGTCAAGCAATGACCTCCTGTTCCAAAGGGACAAGAAATGTGGTCCTTCCCTCACTTCATTTAAAATTTTTGCCTAATCTGGGGCAAAAGAACAGAAATTGATAGATTTTAACTGCAATCAATTAAGAAAGATTGCCATCTCCTGGTTTCTTCAAAAACAGTCTTCCTTGGGAAAAAAAAGAGGGTTTAGTTAAAGCTCACGCTTGATCATAAAGTCATTCTTGCTCTGAACCTGTAAGGGAAAATGTCACAGCTAATAAAGGACAGGCAAGGGAAAGTTGAAAAGGCTAATGCATTATGGCTACACAATATAGGTTAAGCCAACGTGTGCAATAATTATAACTATCACAGCTTGACACAGTTTATAAAAGCTTGAACTGTAAAAGCTCAGAGTCCAATAACACAAGCTATTGAGCATTGTCTTCTGGAGTGCTCACTCTCCAAGCTTCCACTGATTTTCCATCAAAAAAAACAACATTACATAATAGATTAAGAATCAACCATTCTCATTCTCAGGAATATTAAATCTCCTTTAAATGGCAATCAGAAAGGGTCTTAAGAGCAAAAATAACTTAGACTGGTCTTAAGGACATGAAGAATTATGTAAAGCAGAAGAGTAGTGTAAAACTATGGATACAGGAGCACACTAATAATATTGGGCAAGGGAGGGGTGAGCCACTCAAAGGAAAATGTGAGAATGAACCCATTAGATACCCTTGAAGGTATTCAAGAATAGGCTAAAATGTCAGTCAGCTGGAGGTACCACAGATTATTTGACATGCTCTGTGTTCACTCTTTAGTTTTGTCCTCTATCCAGGTAGATGAGAATTTGGTCCCATAAGATGTATACTTTGCAATAAAATTGTATTTTACTATTGCTTGTATGTTTAAATTTTGGTGGTTAAGAGTAATACACGTTTGTTTAATCAATATTAAAATAGTGCCTAGAGCTCCCTGACACACACAGGCCTTCTCTGTTACAGGCCCCATATGAACATATTTTTTAAAATAGTTCTTGTTTGAAGGCCTTGCTATCTAAACACAAACAGGCAGTGGGAGTAAAGGAGCATTGCTGTCCTCATCTTACTGAAGAAGATATTCTCACTGTCTGGATGAGCTAAGTGAAATTAGAATGACCACTTAAGATAATATGAGCATGTACAACACAACAAGGCATTGAGTTCTGTCTCCCAAGTCCCACAGAGATGTCTTCAATGAAGAAAACATTTAAAGCCTGAATGTCACTTTGAACATGGGCATGTCTGTATCAGTGAAATCAGGGATCTGAGCTAAAGGAGTTCAATATTTAAGATATTCAGAAGAATGCCATTGTTTAATTAATGTTTTATTTAATTCAAAATTTTTAACTCCTTCTTCCTTGAAGGAAGAATTTGTATTGTTTAGAGTAAAGGTGGAGGAAATTTCAAGCTGTTTCATGAAGAAAGTATTACTCTTCAGCACAAAAAGGTTTACACATTTTAGGAAGAAATGTAATACTTTAACTACATGATGTTATCTGAAGTTTTTCATAACAGTTACCATTGCATCCTTCTATAAGCTTTTAGGCTTCTAAGTAAATGTACAAAAATGAATGAGACTGAAGAAAACTCAGAACAATAAGTCACTGTTCTCCACCACGTTTTTCACCTGCAGTATAAGAAACATAGGGCTACCACTGAAGGAAGTAAAATCTGATTTCAAATTTCAGAAACTACTTTAAAACAACAATTAGCAAACAATAATTGGCATTAAATAATTTAATTAAAAATATTCAACAAGGTGGAGAAAAGTTTGCAGTGAAGAGGGTTCCAGGATGGGTAAATCAAGAAACACATGTGATGGACAATTTTAAAAAAAAAAAAAAAGGTAAATCTCAATCCTTCATTCCTTTTCCTTTTCAACTAATGGCATTTGTGTGTTGGAGCTCTCCCACACCGAGGGTGACATCTTGTGTTCATTCCATCCACAAGTTGCCACTGATCAGTCTCCATCCAGCTGCCATGCACCCAGAATATCCCTTCCCTTAAAATTTAATCTTCAAAAGAGTTGCAAATAATTTTAGCTGCCCCTACATATTTCACTTACTGCCTCAGTTTTTATACTCTCTTTTAGTTTATCTGTGACTTTATATTATTTGAACAGAGCTATTTTAAGTGAAGATCTGTAAATGATAAAGCAATATAAGAGACACACTCCTGAATAAGCAACAGTAATATATTTACTAGGATTCTTTAAATTAATGATGCCACTGTAAAAGGAATGTCTTTTATGTCTGAGAAAATTATTATTTTAAAGATTATGAACCTGTCAGTCTGTAAGTTATAAACTAGTTGCTACACCTGCAACTAAATTGCTAATAAATCACTTGATCCTATTTGTAGCCCTTGCAGCATTTTGAAAAACATTCACTAAGTTTTCTAAAAATGGGGAAAATATTAAAAATTGATCTTTGTATGTAAAGAAAGAGTATTGTGAATATTGTGAATATACATACTGTCTTAATATCAGTGCCTGTATCTTACTGTCATGTGAGCACAGGATATTTATCAACACTTACTAGGGAGCGTGGAACAGTGGAAACAAAGAACTGTAAACAGCCTCCTAAAACAGAACAGAAAATGTTTGATTATTATTTCATTTGCTTCAGAAAAGCAGTTTCTGATTACCCCAAAAATATTCTGTAAGTTTAAATACAAATGTCACAAACAATTTGTAAATAAAATAAAACAAAATCTCCGCTATTCAGCTGTGTGCCCTGCATACCTTTACACTACAGTTATCCTCATGGTACCCTTCTGCCTGCCAGTGGTACATTACAAACCACTCTTGTATTATGTATTTTCTGTTCTCTCATTGCCTCTGTGAGGATGAAAGTGTGTATAGCACCCTGTTTTCCAAGAAATTTTTTTTGTTTGCAGTGTGCAGGTCTTCAATATAAAGTTATTGTATATCTATCCTGGAAATGGCAAAGTTTTCTTAAGGAAAAAGAGTTACACAGTTATAACAGGAATTCCCACAGAGACAACTGTGACAAACAAAAGGGGATCCTTCTCATTGCTCAGCACTGAGCTGAGTGAGACACCTCTGGAGTTCTGTGTCCAGCTCTGGGCTCCCCAGCACAAGGACAGGGACATTCTGGAGTGACTTCAGCAAATGACCAGGAAGGTGATAAAGGGATTGGAGCACCTGGCACACAGGGTGAGACTGAGAGAGCTGGAGAAGAGAAAGCTCAATGTGCATCAACAACTGATGGGAGGGAGTAAAGTAAATGGAGTCTTCTGTGGAGTCTCCATCCTTAGAAACACTCAAAACTGGAGTTGGACAGGGTCCTGAATAACTTGCTCTAGTTGGCTATGCTCAAGAAGGGGAGTTGGACCAGGTAATCTCCAGAGGTGCCTTGGAACCTCAACCATTCTGTGATTCTACAATTGCAACTTTCTTCTTCATTTCTGAGAGACTTAACAAATATTTTAGAAAAAGTAGGCCCTAGTGTTGGTGTATTTTGGAGATGAGGATCAAAACACTGACCTTAGCATAAATTTCAGTGGCAAGCAAAAGTGTAATCCCTCTTACTGTGAGGAAGAACAACAACACTTCATACTAGGTGGCATTTTCTAGACTTTGCTCCTCTATGTGTGTAAAAGAGAGATCATGAATTAGAACAATTGCAATGGTTTCAGTTCCAGTTGCAAAATATGAGCTGAATGAGAAATTTCCTAGAAAAATCACAAATGTGATTTGAATCCACTTGTATTGCCATGTTCACACAGTGCTGATGATGTCACTTCTAACCAAGACAATACTTCCATATGGCACAAGGCAGACATGATTTAAAAGCAGTATTAAACAAAACCCCTAAAAAAAGGTGATTATGATAGCCTAGCTTGCTTTTTCCAACATGGATACTTTACTCTCCCTGTAAACCATACTTTAAATTCCCTCACAGATTCAGTGATATTCAGTGCTGCCCTATGAAGAAATGATTTGTACAAGCAATTTCGAACTCCCATTAACATTGACATGTCCTATAAATCAAGTCATCCATTCTCTATGTGATATATCTGAATATATCTGCATCTGCACCACTTACATCAGTTCGGGTTTGGGTAACTTTTCTCTGTCAAAGTCCAGAATTCAGAATTATATATCTCAATTAAATTGGAAAATTGATTATTTCTGCAGATACCTTTGTATTCATCACTTGCATACATATATAGATTGGTTTGCTTGCATAGACACACTGGGAAAAAAAGTTTAAAATTTGATTTTAAACCACGTCCTTTTGTATTACTATCTGACAGATAAATTTGCTTTAACAGGTAAAATTATAATCTGTTAATGATGAAAAGACAGCTCTTAGTTTTCCAGTTCAAAACTTATAGCTTAATGGTGCAGATGTTAATTAATTACATCAGTGGTGATTTTTTTTCATGTCCAACCTAAGACATAAAAAAATCATTTTTTCAGACTCTGACTTCTGAAAATAAAACCTGTCTTCCTTAAATCAACTCTGTGCCCCAACTCTTGTATCAAAAGATGACTACACACTTTTGTTTCATGACCTTTTCTAAACTGGATTTTGGTACCTTTTGTAGAAATTATCACCATCTACCTGAAATGATACAACTGAAATCAATGACTACTTTTGTGTTACATTTTAGCCAACACAAGTTAGTTAATGGTAACCTGAACAAATATTTTGAATTTGGCTTTAAAGATAAATTGACTCTGGGAGATAAACACATTGGCAGCCCCTTAAAAACATTCATCTTAAGAGATAAATTCAGAATACCTTGTACAAACTTATTCAGCTCTGTGAAGGCTTTACTAACACAACACATGTTTCTCTACAAACCTTCCTGCAAGACCACATGTAGAAAATTTGAGACATTTTGACAGCAACTCAATAACCATTTTAAAAAATCCTTTTGTTTGTAACAATTGCCTGATAACTCAAGCAATTAGGAATGAATTTATTGGACAGAAATGAGTCATACTAGGGGGAATTCATACAGTATCTAAGAAATGACAATAGTCAGAGCAAAACTATTAACATGAGTTAGTGGTTCAAATTATTGTCTAGACCTGTCACAATAAAAATATCATTACTACCTTCTGAGTCTTCTTTCTGTGACAATTACAGGTTGAAGAAAAAAAAAAGCAAATACAAAAAGAAAGAAGCTTGTAAGACATGTTTTGAAATTTCCAGAGAAGCACACTTCTTTGTTAACTCTAAGCAACATATTTTACAAGATTTTGAGAGAAAGCAATGTTGGAGCACAGGATACTTTGCCACCTAATGAAATCTGCCATTTCTGAATTCCTATACACAATCCCATGATATCTTTTTACACAGATGTAAGATCATCTTTTATCTACAAAGTTCTCCTTGTGCACCATGTTGATAGTTGCCAACAGACACAGCCAATATATTCTGGTCAGTGGGACCTGACATAACTTCTTGGGACAGTTTATCAATCTGGGCCTCGTGCCACACTAATGCAATTTCACAAAGACTTCCCAAGTCAGCCAGGACTCAACATAGCCACTGAGGTGAGTTTTTATTTAGGCTTTTACCTGACCAGGGTTTTCAGGTCCTAATTCTTGGCAGAGCTGGGGGTGTGATGAAGTGGGTAAAAGCAAAAATAGTGATGATCCTGGCACTACTGGTTAGGATGGATACACACAGACCATGCCATGTCCGAAGGACATAAGCTTGTCCTCCCTCAGTGTAAGTATTAGTGCCAGCTCCCTCCTGTCCAGATTTTCAATACACTTTATCTGCACAGTGACCATATTCCAGAAAGAAGCCCTGCCTGGGTTAAATCCGGATCCAGATAGTAAACCTTGTCACATACACATAACTCAGTAGAGACCAGGGAGAGCAAACCCATGCCTACTTAAAAATATGTCCTGCAAACATGATATAAGGTATCCAGGAAGAAAATATGTCCAGAACATAAATTACACTGCTTAAAATTAAGCTGGTAAAACTGAGTCCCCTGGATTTTGTACCAAAAGCCTTTTTTGCTGTGGATGGATCTGTTTGTTTTCAAATGCAGCTGATGGAGATGACAGTTATCCATTCAACTTAAAAAGCCAGACCTGTTATCCAGTCTGCGAAGGTCTAGACGAGTTCACATGCTTCACAGTCTGAAGCTGTGGCAAAGTAAATTTAATTCTCATCCTGGTGATCTGTACGACCTCTGCAAGACAACAATTACAGATGGTGAAAAATTACTTTTGTTTCATCTCTAACATCAGTAGCTTCAAAAAAAAATTATATTCAATAAACACTTTGAAATTAACACAGAAATATTTCCGCAGTTTAGTTTGTGTTACATCAAGTATTGCAGGCTGAGCCATAGACAATTTGTAATTATTCAGGTTTCGAAGAACCCAGTGGTTAGCGATTTCAGGTAGCAGAGCTGCAGTGCATCCCTGTGCTGTCTGTGCCCTCTGCTGGTCAGGAAGGAGCTGAGGGATGCTGCGATTCAGCCTGGGGGAATCGCTCTTTGGAAGAGGATGCAGAGGCAAAAAGTGGGAGGACTATAGAAGGAAAGGTCATGTTGCTGGGAACTCCAGTTGGCCACCTGGAAAGTGCTGCCTAATAGAGCTCCAAGAAACCGTGCCCCAGAAATAGCGGGCTCCCAGATTCACAGATGACACCAGAACAAGTTGCACAGAAAGGTTGTGCATACCCCATCCCTGGAAGTGTTTCAAGGCCAGTCTGGATGGAGCTCTGAGCAACCTGGTCTAGTGGGAGCTGTCCATGGCAGGGGGTTGGAACGAGACGATGTTTAAGGTCCTTTCCAACCCAAACCACTCTGTGATTCCATTATTTGGGCATGCACTAACACTGCCAGGCTGGTGAAAATGCCAGGGGATTTCCATATTCCTTGCACCCATCAGGAGGAATAGACAGTGGTGGCTACCAGGTGGCTACCACAGATGCAGGTCTTCACTGAAGGCACACCTGTGTCCTTTATCTCCAGGGCCAGTGCTGGCCATCCTGCAAGCCTGCAAGTCTCAGTTGACAGGCTGGGGGGAGAGTGGTTGGAAAAGTGGTTTAGCAGAGAAGGACCTTGGGGTACATGTCAACAGCTGGCTGAACATGAGCCAGGAATGTGCCTAGGTGGCCAAGAAGGCCAGTGGCATCCTGGCCTGTATCAGAAATAGTGTGGCCAGCCAGACTAGGGAACTGATTGTCTCCCTGTACTCAGTACTGATGAGGCTGCACCTTGAGTGCTGTGTTCACTTCTGTGCCTCTCAATTCAAGAAGCAATTCACTGAGGTGCTGGAGTGAGTCCAGAAAAGGGCAATGGAGCTGGGGAAGGGTCTGGAGCAAAAGTCCTGAGAGAAGCAGCTGACGGAGCTGGGGTTTAGTCTGGAGAAGAGGAGGCTTGGAGGAGACAACCCTCTTTACAACTACCTGACAGGAGGTTGTAGCCAGGTGGGGATCGGGCTCTTCTCCCAGGCAACAAGTGACAGCGTGAAAGGATATAGTCTCAAGCTGTGCCATGGGAGGTTTAGGTTGGACATTAGGAAGAATTTCTTCACAGAAAGGGTGATTAAACATTGGAATGGGGTGCCCAGGTAGGTGGTGCAGTCACCGTCTCTGGGGGTGTTTAAGGAATGACTGCACGTGGCACTCAGTGACATGGTGGTGTTCGGACATAGGTTGGACTCGACGATCTCAGAGGTCTTTTCCAACCTAATCTATGCTGTGATTCTGTTTCTTTCTCCCGTTGTAGTTAAAACACTCGTAACCGTGAGTGGAGGCAACACCACCGGGCAGGCGGGTCGTGCGGGGGGCTCTGGGTGAGACGGCGACTCCCTTTCTGAGGGAGAACCGGCCCGTGTTCCGCCTCGGCGGCGAAGGCGCGGGTCTGGACGGGGCACCGGGGCCGGGAGCGCCCCCGAGCCGGTCTGAGGGCCGTGCCCGGGCACGCAGCCGGGCGGCGCTGCCTCCGCCGGGCCCCCAGGAGGCGCTGCCGGGCTCCCGGCGGGCCCCGCGGGCGGTTCCGGCGCTGCCGGGCGCGGCGCTCACACGTGTGCCGGGACAGCGGGACAGCGGGGCCGCCACCGCCGCGATGTCGGTGCCGGCGGCCGCCAGCAACCTGCCCATGCGGCTGCTCCGCAGGAAGATCCACAAGCGCAACCTGAAGCTGCGGCAGCGCAACCTGAAGCTGCGGGCGGCCGAGGGGGCAGGTACGGGCGCGGCGGAGCCTCCCCCCGGCTGAGCGCTGGCGGAGCCGCCGCTGACTTTGTGTTCACTCCTGTCCCTCTTTCCCTCTCTCCCCGCGCCCCGCAGTGCCCTCCCTGGGCCAGGCGGCTTCCCAGGGACCCCCCGAGGAGGAGGAGGAGGAGGAAGCAGCGGCGGCCCCAGAGGTGGAGGAGAGCGCGGAGCCTGCGGACGCTGCCGGACCCCGCGGCGGGGAGAAGGAGAAGAAGAAAAAGAAGAAGAAAAAGAGGAAAGCGGCGGCTGATGCGGGAGATGGTGCGTTGTCTTAGCAAATACAGCTTGTCTCCCAGGGTTGGGTTATTCTTGGGCGCCCGTAAAGCGCCTCCTTTGGGTTTCCGCCCCGTGCCATGTGCCGGTCTGGTGTGTGTTTTAAAAACCCGGAGGTCTTCAGCATTACTTGTTTTATTGCAGCTGTAATGTTTGAACTCCATTCTAAACCGGTAGCAGGCAATGCGATTATTGCATAGGATTCTGCTCTGACATTCGGTTGCGATGTTTTGCTTGTTTATTGTGCAGATGCACATCCTGTGTTTCAGAGTAGAGATCTGACAGAGGGGTGATCTCTGTGTTGGCTTTGCAGCCAATACGACTTTTTAACAACACGTCCAGCCTTTGGCAACGTCTGTATATCATGAAACTGAAGTGCAAAAAAGTGGAAAACTACCCAAAAAATAGTACCCCAGAAATATCGCTAGATTTTCATGTATTTTTTTTACATATACATATATATATGGACATACATATTTTTCAAGCTTCTATTCCTTGTGTATTTGGTTTTTGTGACACTTACTGTGGTTATGCCAGTGAAGAGGTGCTTTCATCCTCTGAGGACTCAGGAACTTAAAATGCAATGACATTATGTTTTTCATATTCTAAGCACAGACTGTGTTGGAAACTTGATGTCTGCATTACAAACGGGAAAGAATTTTGTAACTTGTTAAAGGACAATTTATCTTGTTTCCACAGAAAATATAATCTAATATACATTAAGCTTCATTGTTTTACTATGCAAAGTGGGTTGTAAGGAAGGGACTTCAGAATTTTTTGCTCTGTGCCTCAGAAAATTCAATAGAAACCTTGCCTCCCCTTCTCCAGCCCCTTCCACCTGATGGAAAAGCATGATCTTTAAAGGAGATGCAGTCTGTGGAATGGTTTTTCATGATTAATGTGTTCTTTTTATCGCTAACTGACTTGTCTTCTGTAAAACAACACTCTAGATGCAGAAACCAAAAAAGCAAAAACTGAAGAAGATGAATCTGCAGAGGTAGAAAATGGAGATAAGCAGAATTCTGAAAAGAAAGAAGTAGAAGATGAGGACGAGGAGGAGGATGAAGTGCCCAGTTTGCCACTAGGTTTAACAGGTATCTTGTGTTTTCTTTTTCATGTGTGTGCAACAACTCAGGGTCAAACACTTTCTTCCAGAGCAAGTTGCAGTTCTCAAATGAACTTTGTAATGCAGGTGTTTGAATTCAGGAGATGTGACACTGGCAGGATTCAGCTGTCCTCCAGTTACTTTTCTTGGGAATTATGTACAAACCTGTTACTCTTAAAATTACTAGTGAAGGTCTTTTTTAAGCCTTTATAAACATGTATGTAACTGTAGAGGGAAAAATCCATGAAGAGTAAGGTGAAAGCATACAGCTAATAAATTGGCCATGAGAAGCAGTGGATTCATGTTAATTCTTATTAGCTCTGTGTAGTTTCCTTAGTACCACATTAATAAAGAATATTTTGCCAATGTCTTTGGATTTTATGGTAGAATGGACTAAGAAAAAACCCTTTGTGTTTTTTTTTTCATATAGGTCAGTTTTAACTGGGTAATTTCAGAGGACAGATGGAATTGAAGAAATAACTTCAAATGTTTTTTCATTTTCCCCCCCACTTCAGGTGCTTTTGAAGACAATTCTTTTGCTTCCCTGGCTGGTGTTGTCAGTGAGAATACATTGAAAGGTGTAAATGACATGGGGTTTACACACATGACTGAAATTCAGCATAAAAGTATTAAGCCTCTTCTGGAAGGCAGGTAAGAAATAAGCCTTTTTATTCGCTCTGATGGTCTGAAATGTTGTGTGAATTTTGCCAGCAAGCTAAATACATGAATCATTGAACAGAATCATAGAATTGTTAAGGTTTGAAAAGACCTCCAAGATCATCAAGTCCAACCTCTGACCCAACACCACGTTGTCAACTAAACCATAGCACTGAGTGCTGTGTCCAGTTGTTTCTTGAACACTTCCAGGGATGGTGACTCCACCACCTCTCTGTGCAGCCCATTCCAATGCTTAACAACCTGTTCAGTGAAGAAATTCTTCCTGATGTCCAACCTGAACCTCCCCTGGCACAGCTATAGGCCATTTCCTGAAATGTGACTTTCTGCAGCTAAACTCTTGGGGTTTTTTAATGCATTCTCTTATGGTTTATATTTTTTGTCTATAATCATTAATACAAATAGTGTGTCATTGTTGCATGTGAGTAAATACTTAGGGTAAGCTCCTGGGGCTGCTTTGCCTTTGGTTTTGGAAGCAGAGAAGCCAGTTTTCATTAGTCTTGTCAGTGTGTCTCAAAGACACTGACACCAGAGACAGAGTGACCGATTGCTGTGACCTGCATCTGCCACCGAGCTCTTAATACCAACTCCACTGGTCTCCTTTAAGCCATGTCAGGTTTTTTACAGTGTCAACATTTTTCAGAGTGGGTTTGTGCTTTTCTTTGTATGGCCAGATAAATAGTTATTTTTCTATCTAAATACCTTTTCTAACTCTGTTTCATACAGGGATATTTTAGCAGCTGCAAAAACAGGCAGTGGCAAAACACTTGCGTTTCTCATTCCTGCAGTAGAGCTCATCTACAAGCTGAAATTCATGCCTAGAAATGGTAAGGCTCTTAATTTCACAGCCATTTAGGGATGTGGTTAGGAGGGGACTGGATGAGTTGGAATTTACTCCTGTCTCATTGATGTATTTTTTAGGAACGGGTGTGATTATTCTTTCTCCTACTCGAGAGCTTGCTATGCAAACCTATGGAGTTCTTAAAGAACTCATGAATCATCATGTTCACACCTATGGTCTGATAATGGGGGGCAGTAACAGATCAGCAGAAGCGCAGAAGCTTGGAAATGGAATCAACATCATTGTAGCAACACCAGGGAGGCTGCTGGATCATATGCAGGTAGATACAGTGTTGATGTCTAATCTGTGTTTTTAAAATGTAATAAAACTCCTGTCCCTGTCTGACTGTGAATTTGTTAATCTTCTAGAACACTCCAGGTTTCATGTATAAGAACTTGCAGTGTTTGGTAATTGACGAGGCAGATCGAATCTTGGAGGTTGGATTTGAAGAAGAAATGAAACAGATCATAAAACTTTTACCAAGTAAGAACAAAAAAAATCAGTCTTTCCTGGAAATCACTTGACTAACATTATGTCTTCTTTCTGACTCAAGTATTATAAGAAAAGTCATTAATTTTATAATTCTGTAAATTAATTACATAGTGGTTACCTTACTCTCTTTTTTTTTCTAATACCTAGAACGTATTACTTGTTTAACATCATTTATCTGAAGGACAGAGTTTTCATACGTACTTTAGAGATACAATTCTCTTCATATGAGATGATTTTAGTTTAACATCTGCATTTTCTCATTCATCCTCCTCTGCCTGTTTGTTTCTTGCAATTCATTGTTTCCTAATAAGATTTCACTATAAGGAAAAAGGTCTTCTGTCTTGCAGTTCAAGGTTTTTTCATACTTCCAAGACCAGTATCTTAAGGAAGTTTAAGTATTTACCTAAAATTCTTCTTTTCCTAATTTTTCATTTAGATATTCCTTGTAATTGCTGTATTAAACACATTCTCAGAGTCAACAAGGCTCTCTCCTTTTAAACTTTAAAAATGCAGGAAAAAAACCCCATGGAAATAGTACATAAGAAAAATCAATTATAAATATTTTGATTTTCCACATCTTAAATATTAAAATCCAGATCTGTGTGTTTAAAATGCACATATATAAATCTAATAAATAACATGTGAAGAATGTTAATGAACAGTGCTAAAAAGATAAATGGAAGGAAAAGCGTGAAAATTGCATGTGGAGTGGTAATTGATAGAGAAAAGAAATATTTACTTTGCATGAGTTTAATTTGGTTTCATTGTGTTAGAAAGGAAATTATATTTTAAAGCAGACTCTTCAAAATAGAAAAAAAAACACCAACAAAGATGGTGGCACTGAATGTTCATCAAGAACCGTTGCTATTGTTCTTGAAGTTGTGAAATGGAACAGGCTGAGTCTGCATTTCTCATCTACCTGTGTAACAAGAAAATGTTGTAGGATCAGGATGTCTGTTTTTGCTGAAAGGTGACAGGCAGGAGATTTCCTACACAAAAACAGTTTAATATTCATGGGAATTAAATCAATTAATAGGTAGAATTACAAGGCCGGTCTCTATTTAAATAGTTACTTTATGTCTAAATTGGATTGCAAATGATATTGACATTTTCCCAGAGAGGGAGAATATTGCAAGTTTATAGCTGTTAGGATTGTGAAGGTGGGGGCAGCCTAAGTAAACAACCTGTACAATCCATAATACAATTACACCGCTCTTTGTTTGTCGGTAGCAGTATGTTTTAATTAGAATTTAATTGAAAAAGAGTAAGAGACTTGCTCAGGGTAGTTTGCAATTGGGTATTTTATGGACTTACTATTTGATTTCTCCTCTAAAAAGTGAGGCTGTCTTTCAAAATAAATATTTTTCCAGAGCGCAGACAGACGATGCTTTTCTCTGCTACACAAACCAGAAAGGTTGAAGATCTGGCAAAGATCTCTCTGAAGAAAGAGCCACTGTACGTTGGGGTTGATGATAACAAGGAGACAGCAACAGTAGATGGTCTTGAACAGGTAAAGCCCAAACGTTAGAAGGGCTGTGATCTGTGAACACACCAATTCCTCTGTGTTTTTAACGGGGTTGTACAAACACTGTCTTCAAGGGTGTTGACCATCCTAGAGGGCAAAAGCCATTCAGTTGCCTAAAGGGCTTTATTCAGAGTGCAAACTATGGTGAGTTACCTGCATCTAGTCAATGTTTGCAGGACAGGTGATATCAAATCTTATGTAATAATAATATAGCTACTTACACTTGTCTGTTCCTATTGCATACACAAGCTCCAGTTGTCTTTATAACTGTGTTTTCCATGTTAGTGACTAGAGACCGATATGCTACAGATATATTTCATTGTTTAACTATTTGGTATATTTGTTTCACAACATAACCCTTCCCTGATTTAACTATTGCTGAAACGGAATTCTTCCCCTTACTTCTCCATATATAATAATGTTTACAATTTTTCCAGGGGTATGTAGTGTGTCCATCTGAGAAAAGGTTCCTTTTGCTCTTCACATTCCTAAAGAAGAACCGGAAGAAGAAACTGATGGTATTTTTTTCTTCATGTATGTCAGTGAAGTACCACTATGAATTACTCAACTATATTGATCTGCCTGTTTTGGCCATTCATGTAAGTGTTCTGTTCATTAATTTATTTTCAGTTAATGTCATAGTACCTGGAAGTTGTTACTGACCTTACATTTGCCTTGTTTGTTTCAGTCCAGTTTCTAAAAAACAGATGCCCTCCTCACAGAACTGGTGATGGTCCTGATTAGTCTGTAGAGAAAGGAGATAAAGCAAAGACTGTATAATTTCAGTAATTAAATTTGCTATTTTTTGAGCTAGTCTGAACAATGATATTAATTTATGCTCTGTGTGTAGAAAGAACTATATTTTCTTCCAAGAGGTTGCCTTTCACAAGCACTTAAAATCAATTTGTGGAGCAAAGCCCTTGTCAGAGAAATCCAAAGTTTCTGATCCCTGAAGTGTTTGGTGCTTTTTCTTAAGGCCAGGGTGATGTTTGGGTTTGCTGTGCCAGTTCTTGCCATTTGGACGAGCATTGTAACTTTTCTGTCAAAACCAGAAAGTGCATAGTTTAGGACAAAGAATTGACTGACAGTCTGTGAAACAGTTGTAGCAAACCACAAATGTCCTTTTTTATTTTGTTCTTTGGTAGAATTCTTTGCTGTTCTTTGATAGAACTGTTACAAGTGTGGGTTTTGTTTGGTTGCTTGCTTTTTAACCTGTAATCACTCTTAACATATTGCTGGACTTGAAAATGTCCATTTTTTGAACTTCAGACATTTATGCAGCCCTTCTGAACAGAATGTTTATGCAATAAGTTTACCAGCTGGCAAATTCAGGGGTTTTTGTTTGATATTTCATGCCCCATGTGTTTGTTTCCTTTTAGGGCAAGCAGAAGCAAACCAAACGTACCACAACGTTTTTCCAGTTCTGTAATGCAGAATCTGGAATATTGCTGTGCACTGATGTTGCTGCCAGAGGACTGGATATTCCTGAAGTTGACTGGATTGTCCAGTATGACCCTCCAGATGATCCAAAGGTAAGTTAAGGAAAGAGAGGAGTTTCACAGCAAGAAATCAAATCTTCACTACAAACATAGTTGCAAAAAAACCCTAAAACTGCTGCTTGAGAGAGGTCAGGATTCAGCCATGATCACATTCAGGCACTGATTTCCTTCACTTCCCTTCACCACCTCCTAGGAAATCCTGCTCCTAACTGAGACCTTTGTTATCTTTTTCAAAATTGCTTTATAAAACATTCTTTTTGCTGTGAAATTGATTTAAAATCTAATCAGCTAAACAACAAAGTGCTTTTCAAGAGGAATGTGAGTTTACGGGTGCATTCCTAAGTCTTAACAGCTTTTCCAGTTGAAATTTGATTTTTGTTAAAAAAAAAAAAATCTGATTTGAATAAATGTCTACTTTATACAAGCAAAATTCAAAAAACTCAGAAGTGTTTACAAATATACACAGCAAATTCACCAAAACCAAGGTTTAATTTTCAGTGACATCAGACTAAGATATTTTCCCTCAGTAAAATTACTTTAGTCAGGGGTTCTGTCTCAGCCTACCTGTGCTTTTCATCTTCAGCACTTGGTTTCCCTCATCCATTTCCCAGTGCCAAGAATAAGTCTTAAGAAATAATGGATGATACATTACGTTATATTAATGTCAATTTTTTTGGTATTTTTTGTGAGGCATATTGATTATTGCCAGTTTGTAAGACTAATTGAATTTTCTGTTGCCTGTTCTTCCCACAAGGAATATATTCATCGTGTTGGTAGGACTGCCAGAGGCATAAATGGGAGAGGACACGCTCTGCTCATTTTGCGACCAGAAGAACTGGGCTTTCTGCGATACCTAAAACAAGCCAGGGTAAACTTGTGTCTACATTTTAATGGGTTTTTTTGTTTGTTTGCTGTGCAGCAGGTTTTTAAATTTAAAACCTTTTTTCTATTCAAAGATCAGTTTCAATGTATTAAATTCCAAAGGAAGCATGGCCTTCTTGTAAATGTAACCATTTTAATATGATAGAGCTGCACAGAGGTTTTTTGTTGCTCTCCTTATGGGCTTGTTTTGCCACTTTTAAAGTGGTATAACTTCTGAAGCAAAAGTGGTAAAAGAAGGTGTCACACTGAGCATCTTTATTACTCCAGCTTAAAGGAAGTGATAATAGTGTCATATTGATGTAAAGGCACTTTACAGATACAGCTGTGGTATTAAAAAAAAAAAATTTCTGTTATCTAGCATGTCTTTTTGTTTTGGGTCTTAAACACTTTCAGTATATACAGAGTGTAAATAATTTTGATATTTCATTTTCTCTTTCGTTTTTAAGGTACCGCTGAGTGAATTTGAATTTTCGTGGTCAAAAATCTCAGACATCCAGTCTCAGGTATGAAGTGACTTTATACTACAATTACTTTGAATATTATCATTTACATGGAGAATGTTACAGACAATAACAACTGCAGTTCAAAAATAGTTGTGCTTGTTTAGGAAAGTTCCTGTAAATGAGGAGTGTGCAGGAAATCGTCCTGCCCTTGATGACAGTAAAGCAAGAAAATATTTAGAAATTAAAGATGAATTTTAATATCTAGTACTAAATTGTCATCATTATACAGTACAAGTTTGCTTTTAAAAATTGTTTTTTCACATTACATCACAAAATGACAAAGGACAGTGATGCAAAATGACAGTGATGTCAACCTGCTTTCAGCTTTTGAACAAAATGTTCTTGTCTGGCTTAGCAAATAGGGGTTTGGTAGCTTTTATTGGGTAGTTACTTATGTTTAGATTAATTGTGAGTAAGGTATGTATTGTAAGATGATTTTCTCAGGCTTCAGTGTGCAGAAATAGATCCAGTACCAACAGTTAGGAATGTTAGTATATAGTCCATATGTATTTTTAACTAGCTGGTGTTAATAAAGCCCAGCATCAGCTAAACCCACTTTGTGCTCTGGTGCTACAAAAATAACCATGGAGCACAAAGATGAGTGGAATAGCATAGATAATTCTGTAGATGTGAATTTCTGTTGTTGGTGAGTTTTGTGAATCATTGTTTTGATAAGAGGTTTGTAAAGCTTCTTTGCAGTAACTAAAATGTAAAATAGCAAGTACAAGAAGCAATGAAGACAGTCCTCACAGAGAGAGGTTCCTAATTAAGAATAATGAGGAAATAATGGTGTCTAATGCAACTTATTTTTAGTATGCTGAATTAACATGTCAAATGAGACACTCTGATTTAATGAGTATTGGGAACCTGGCCCACAGCAAATCAGATGTCTCAGCCTACACTAGTGTATCTGCATTCTTGTCTTAGAATTAACACTGCTTACTTTACAGTGCATTTGCACCATAGTGGATAAGACTGTACAGAATTACATGGAATTGTGGAGTTTAGACTTAAAGTCATATTGTTGTTGTCCACTACTTCTCAATATACATAGTTTCATGCTGTGGCTGCAGTTGTATTGTCCTTCTTGATTAACCTTTTTTTTTATTATTTATGTATTGCTGAGGCTTTGTTTGTAGTATAATTCAGCTTTAGGCTTTTTTGTCCCTCTACTTGTTTATAAAAGCATTTTGATACCTGTATGTGCACTCTGCTGTCACAGGGCAGTTTTGCTGAAGTGAATAGAGAATGTCATTGCCACTCACACAGTCAATAATCTGCTGGAATATAATGCATGGACTTTACAGATACCATTGTTTGTGACTCTTGGTTGTTTGGTTTTTTTCTCTCACCAGCTGGAAAAACTGATAGAGAAGAACTATTTCCTTCACAAGTCAGCCCAGGAGGCATACAAAGCTTACATTAGAGCTTATGACTCCCATTCCCTGAAGCAGATCTATGATGTCAATAACTTGGATCTTCCCAAAGTCAGCCTGTCATTTGGTTTTAAAGTTCCTCCGTTTGTTGACCTCAGTATCCTTTTACTGCAGTGTTTCAAAGCTGAATTTCTGCATTACAAGTGTTCAGTGCAACTTACTGAATTCCTGTGCTACTTCAGGTTCTGGTGGTTTGTAGTTGTGGGGAGTTTTTTGCTATTAACCATAGGAATCCATCGTGCTGCTGCAGTAGTTTATCAAAGGAAATGTTACATTGCACGTACTGTAACTGCGGAAATTGCCTACAAACATCTGTGTTTTGGTGTGTGTCCTTGCTGTGTGTGCCCCAGCTGCTGTGGGGCAGCAGATATGGAATGCACATGTGTCCCAAAGTACTGTTCTCCTCTCTGCAAAATTATGCTCATGGAAATGTGCGTGCTTATGTTTCATAGTCATGGAATATTGGCATAGACGGGGCAAAAGCATGAGGTAGAAGGCTGTATCGAGATTACTGTCAGACCTGGCACTGGATGGAACTTGAAGCAGTAGCACCTTGGACAGGAATATTTAGGAGTAGGAGTAAGAGTATTTAGAGTAGGAGTATTTAGAACCACAGGCACGTAGCTCTGGTTTCCTCTATAGTTATGCAACTCAGCTTTTTGTATAATGCTGGTATGTTTTCCCTCATATTAATAACTCTTTCAAAACCCAAAAAAAACAACATTTCAAATTATTCCTTTTCAAGTTCTTTAACCAATACAACTTCAGATGTGAACAGCAACCATGGCAGAAGACTACAGAAAAGAGGTGGAGGCGGAGGATTTGGTTACCAGAAGTCCAAGAGTGTCCACAAAGCAAAAATCTTCAAGCACATCAGCAAGAAATCAGACAATCGGCAGTTTTCTCGTTAATCATCCAGTGATTAAAATGGCTGCTGGCATTGAAATAGCCCACCTTGATCAAAACCATCTGGCAGTTACTTTAAGTTTAAACTGCTACATTCACATTTTTAGTTTTGGTGGGGGTTTTTTTTCCGGGAACATTTTTCATTTCTCAGGTCAGGAAGACTCAAAATTTGCCATATTTAAGGAAGAAGATCATTTAACCTATTGACCTTAAGTCGATACTACCGAGGTTCTTATTAAAGAAAGAACAATTACTTTTAGGTTTTATAGAAGAATTTGCTTTACCCTTTTTTCTATGCACACCTCTGAAAATTGTTGGAGTGGTCAACATAAGGACATTACAACGTGAGATAAAAAGAGTGTGCTCAAAGGAATCTTTGCAAGGGATTTCAGTGCTACAGAACTCTGGCCATCAAATATGCTGAAGAATATAGGAAGATTCCTTTAGGACAGAGCGTATGGATGAATAATTAAGGCTGTATGAGCTTATGATTAATTTCAGACATGGTATCTTTATAACAAGCACAGTGTCTAAAATAATAAATAATCTCTTACACCACTTCTGGGACATGCTTAATACTCTTTTAATGTTGTGACATAATGGTAACATTCTAATGTAATGTTTGGTTTTCCTTCATGTTCTCTTTAAATCTGAAATTATCCATCTAGTGACGTCTGGTATACTCTTATGAATATGCAAAGAAAATTAAGAAAAGCAGGTTACATAAATTGTACTTGACCCAGATACGTTTTTTAAGATACTTCATAACCTTGATGCAGAGAAGGTTTACAGTTTTGTCTTGTAAATTACAAAAGTGAATTGCTTTGAAGTCTTAGTGTATCAGATCAGTGGTGCGCAAAGTCAAAGGTGCTGCCACAGGACTGAGGGGGTGGAGAGACTCAATAAGGGAAAAAGTGAAATGGGGTATAGATACACTAGAAAGGTATTTTGAAGGAGGAATGTAAAAGACTGAAGTGGAAGAGGCTGGAATGCACATTGCAAATAAAGAAATGTGGGGACTCCAAAAAGAATACACAAGTTGGGCAAAAGTAAAGTAACTGTATTACGTATTATTTTCATCTCTGCAGTTGTTGCAGTAGGTAACTGCTCATATGAGGCTACAGTGGTGGTGGGCAAGTGTTTAAAAAGCAAATGTCACAGAATCCAGAAATCTGGGCCCTGTGTGATTACAGTAAACCAGCTTTTAATTAACATTTAAAATGTAACTCAGGACCAGTTACAAATACAAAAGCATAAGCAGTTATCCCAGTATAAATAGAACTCTTGTTTCTTAGGTCTTCTGAAGTAGCATGTCAGATTGAAAACTATGATATGAGCATTGAAGTATTGCAAAAAGAAAATAAGTGAACTTTCTTTTCATCCTTCGAGTAGATAATTTTGGGGGGGGGGAGAAATAATATCACCATTCTTTTGCCAGTGGTTCCACCGTTCAGAACTGAGCATTGCCTGCTTTTCCATTTCTGACTGCAGACTTGGACTTTTCAAGATTCTTAATTAACACTGATCAGATCTTAAGAGCTTCTGATATGTCAAAATGTTTCAGTAGATTATTTTTTTTGCATGGATTTGAATGTCTCATGCTTCTGGGGTTGCACTGAAATGGCGAAATCCGCTCTGTAGGGTAAGCAATGCTAAGAACATGATGCCTGTCTCATTGAGTTCTAATCTTTGATTTATAAATAATGGATGTCAAAATAGTTCTCATGCCTGGTTATTAGTGGCACATTTTAGGAGTTATCTCTGAGACCTTCAGCCTCATACAGTTTAAGGCTTGTCTATACCTGCCAGCTGTGCAGTCACAGCATGGGAATTAGCTTACATTATATAGCAAAAGAGACGCTGAGGGACTCATTAGATGAACTGCAAAATTAATTACTTGGAAAGAGATGTAAGCAAAGCTTTAGTAAACGACTGAGAAGATCAGAGTGTGGTGATGTGGGGAAAAGCAGTCTGGCTGTGGTAGGTGTGGAATATTTGTTTGGAACAAGGAAAGAGCTGAGATGTTGGGCCCAGTCAGTGGCCACCTGTCTGACCATGCGCTGCTGCAGAGCCGGAACTGGTTGGGCTTAAAAATCTATCAAAATTCCTGTCACTTCCCTGTGTAGGCAAAAGCCTGCACTCTGGAGAACTACTTTTATCTGTCAGTCATTTTGGGAACAGCAGGCTGACTGCTTCCCCAACAGTTGGAAAACCTCTAGCTCCACCTAATTTTTATTTTGGAAGAGCTGAGGTACTGTCTGATACATGGAAAACACTGACGAAACAGGGCTTTCCCATGAGCCTGCACAATTCCTCCCTGGGATGTTTGGGTTGCATTTTCTTATAGACCCTAATACAAAGAAACCTTTGAAACAGTCTTATTTAGGAGATGACTGGATGCTATTGCTCTAGAGTAATGCTAGCTTACCCTAAAAAAAAATGTTAACACTGTTCCTTAAATACTATATATGTATGATGGCTGCACAGCCTGTGGTAACTACACAGTCTGCTCTAATTTCCTGATCAAGCAGAAGAGAAATTCACGAGCTGAGACTAAGTGGGAATTAAAAGAGAAAGGGCTTCGGCTTCCTGACTTGTGTAGATACAATTACCTTTTGCTTTGTTTATGAAATCAGAAATGACAAATAGTTTCTGGTGAAATATCATGTATGGGGCAGCATCTGTTCTACTGTGGGGTATTGCAAGAACTGTAAAACATTGTCAAACTGATTGGAAATCCAACGTTTCCTTTGCAACTTCCCCTGTTATCAATCTTGTGAGCAGTTAATAGAGCTCAGCCCTCAGACTCTCAAGGCTTGTCTCATAACAGTGACCGATAGGTTGGGGACTAATATTGTGTGCCTTGAGAAATTGCCTCCTCTCTCTGAGAACCTTGACAAAGAAATTGGACTCTTTAAACCACTTAAAGGGGTGATCAAAACTGTCCAGCTAGAACTGGAAGATTTTTTTTGACAGTTCCTGGAACAGGCCCATAAAGGAGAATTCCATTGCTGAGCTACTGCTCATAATCATGAAAGATCTTGTCATGATACGAGTTTCCTTTGCCATAACGAGTTATAGACAAGCACAAGACCAGTCAGAAAGCATTGCCATCAAATTTTTCAGGGTGACTGTCACAGGTAGAGGGCACATTTATTGACAGTGTAGAGCAGGAATGCTTGAGAACTGGGGAAGATATTATCCACTGAGGTCTGCTGTAAATAAAAAGTGTTTATGTTTTGGCAATAATTAGCCTTTTTGTTTGATGTATGAGTTGATGACTCAATTTAAGTAAGCTACCAAAGCTTTAGATACTCAAATGATTTCCTTTCAAGCCAATGATCTGAGGCTCAGGGGAAGCAAGGTCTCACAGGAAGAATGAAAACGGCCATGTGATTTTAAAAAAATAATGTTTTAGTAGGGGTCTCACTGTGAGAGAAGGCAGGGTGCTGACAGGATACAGCACAGCTCCGTGACTTTTGCTTGTAGTTCTACCACAGTCCTGTTTAGCAGACAGTTTTCTAGTCAGTTCACACACACACACACACGCTCTCCAGACTTAGAAGGGATTTTACATAGACCTAAATACCCAACAATTAGAAAAGCCAGTTATTAACCCTTGAAAGGTGGGTTGTTTGGTGGGGCTGGGTTTTATTCAAAGTAAATTAATGCTGAAAGAAGCCTAGAAGCAAGGGGCTGGGCATGCAGAATAAAGTCTGTCACTGCTCTTGACTTTTGCTCTACCAGCTTGGGTTTCTCAGGATTTTAGCTGCTTGGCTTGACAGGAGAATTCATGCAACTCTTTTTGATGCTTTTGTTTGTCCAATGCTTTTAGATTTATAGATGATGTTGAGCCCTGACAATAGGAATCCAGCCTTCTGAACTGAAATGCTCTTAGCTTTTAAAAAATCTGTTTTCTTCCATCAAAGTCATAAATACCATGATGTTGCTTCTGTCAAATCTCTTTATTGCACAGCCATGTGGGGAAGAGATTACTTTTTTCTTTCTCAGCCACCACGATAAACTTTTGATATGGAGTTGTGAGGAGAGGTAGAGGAAAGATGTCATTAAGAGAAGGGAAGACAAATGGAAAATCGGGGTGCTGTCTAGAAACACATTCACTTTGCTATATCTGTGTCATCCAGCTTAAGAACTGCATTTACTTTAAAAAAAAAAAGAAAAAAAGAAAAAATCAAACCTGAGCATACTCTTCAACAGCAGTCCATCTTCCTAAACACTTTTGTAAGCTGCAACACTGAAAAATATAACCATTTACTATTTTTTCCCAGTTGGTCAGAATTTAAAAAAAAAAAATAAAAATCATAGGCTCTGCAAAATCCTGTATAATGGAACCAAGACTTCCAAACTCTCTGTTTTGGCTGTCAGCTTAAGATGTTGAACCACCCAGGACTTTCTGAGCTCCTTTTTGAGTGATTGCAATCACCTACGACTGTTGACAATTTCAGGAATACCAGATGTGTTACTCTCAGAACTAAACCCAGATGTTCACTCATAGGGGCTGACAGACCACGTGAATTTGCAGGAGTTGTTGGGTCTCTGGATAAATGTTCCTGATACATTGTCACTTCTGATTTAAAGCACTTTCTGTATGGGAAAACAGAGGAGGAGGCAAGTTCTGCCTGGCACCTTTCTGTCATTGTTATTAAGAGATGAGAGAAAGAATTTATGAAAGTACATAGTAACCCTAGTACCTACAAAATGTGATTTGAGGGCATAAATGTAACCCTAAAATGACATGGCTAAAAAAAACAAACCAAAAAGAACCCCACCATAAAGCAACTTCATGTTTTTATAGAAACTGTATTCACTGATATCTTTGCATTCCTCTCTTTAACTGTGGCAGAATAAAAGTTAGCAAAATGGTGTGTGGAACTAAAAGAGATAATTCTCTAATACTAGAAAAATAACCTTTTACCAGTACTAAGCCCTAGTGCAGATGGTCTGTAGCAAAACTGTATGAAGTGCTAAATGATTATTTAAACATTATATTTTCCCCTTCATTGCAAAATTTTATGAACCTTTTTCTGGTGCTTGGCAAGTATGTGCTACTATAACTCTATATAAATTCTCCATAATTTTTTTTGTTCCACTTTCTACATAAATTCAGGAAGGGATTATTTGTAAATAAGGATATAGAATAGAATAGAATAGAATATTAATGAAATCAATACTAGGTATAATTTATGTGACATCTAGATTCTCTTTCACATTTTCAATCATAAAAGTATAGAACCGGCTGTCAAAGGGATTTGGAAGTTTGGTTTTCTCTTGAGCTGAAGTTTTCTAGATATTTATCAAATTATTGGCAGCATTTATATAACTGAGTTTTCTGAAAAATGCTTTACAGGGGAGGCTGGTTTTCTGTTAAAGAGCTAGCAGAGAACAGTGGAGAATGTGATAAAACTGCATCTACTAGAAGCTTTCATAGGACTTTTCAATCTAAAACAAAAATGGAAAATAAATCAATTCAGTGTAGTCCCTTCATAATGGTCTAAAAATAATCTGCCTCTATCTCTAACACATAAAAACCAACTTCTGAAAAATGTAACATTAAATTTTATATATTTGCTATAAAAATACAGCATCACTTCACATAATGAGTTGAAATTCTGTTATCTGGGATGAATCATCATCCTCCAAAGCTGTTCCTAAGCAGCATTCTGTTTTTGGAAGTGCTTGGAAACAGGGTGCTGTAACGAAGCTGACCTGGGCAGCTGCTGCCTGGTCAGGACAAACACTTCATTAGCACAGCTGAGCAAAGAGGAGCTTGGACAGGAATTATGAGGATGCAGGGAGGGTTAAGCCAAGTTAGGGACTTCCAGACTGACACACACACAAAAAAAAAGAAGACTGACAAGACTGAGTCTGAGGAGATTCATTTCAAGAGAGAGGGTTCTGCAGGTGATGTTTGGTAAAGTGGTAAGGACAAAGAAGTATGTCTTGCAATTCCTCACCTGTCACAAGTCGTTTTCTCAGCAGTTCTCAGGTACACAGGGAAAAGTGAGAGATGCAAAGGAAGAACCATAGAATCAGCTGGGTTGGAAAGGACCTCTGAGATCATCAAGTCCACCTCTTGATCCACTATCACCATGGTTACTAGACTATGGCACTAAGTGCCACATCCAGTCTCTTTTTAAATACCTTCAGGGATGGAGAATCCACCACTTCCCTGGGCAGCCCATTCCAAAGCCTGATTACCCTCTCTGTAATGAATTTCTTCCTAATATCCAACCTGAATATCCCCTGGCAGAGCTTAAGACCATGCCCTCTTGTCTTACTGAGAGCTGCCTGGGAGAAGAGACCAACTCCCACCTGGCTACAACTTCCTTTCAGTTGTAGAGAGTGATGAGGTCTTCCCGAGCCTTCTCTTCTCCAGGCTAAACAACCCCAGCTCCCTCAGCCTCTCCTCACAGGACTTGTGTTCAAGTCCCTTCACCACCCTGGTTGCTCTTCTCTGGACCTGCTCCAGCACCTCAGTATCCTTCCTGAACTGAGTGGCCCAGAACTGGACACAAAAGATGTAAAGTATTTCTCCTCTAAGACTTAAAAGCAGATTACTATTTTCCACCCTTTTTTTGTTTTGCATCCCACAGACTTCCCGGCCCACAAAGTACCAAACATCCAGATGGACCGATGACGTGGCTTGGTGTTCACTGTTAATTCTGTCACCCAGCTCCAAGCCCTTAGTCAGATATTCGTTTGCTTATTTTAAGAGGAATGAAATGGTTGGTTACACACTGTCATACTCCACTGAAAAAAAAAAAAAAAAAAAAAAGAGAAACTATGAAGATTCAAACTGGTTTCTGAAGTCATTGAAAAGTATCAGTGAATGAAACAAAGGGTTTTCATTTTTTCAGTTCAGTTTGACATGGCAGCAGCTTATCATGCTGTAATTGTGCATAAAAGTAAACTAGGCCCTCCTTTAGTTTCAGTAGAAGAAAAATGTTTTAGTTTTGTTTTTTTTTGCTTTCTTGGTGACTTTTTTTAATCTATTTATTCTATCGCATCATGCAATTTGTATTTGTCTACCTGCTATTTAGAATAAGTCAATACATGCAAGTCTCCTCATTATTTTAATAATTCCCTCTTCTCTTTTTCAAAGTACACCCTGGTTTCTGAGACATTGTAAAGTGTTGCCATAGCAATCTTCGAGGAGTGCTAAGCCTTTGCAGTCACAGGACAAGACAGCAGTGGGGTAATTATCAAGAAAAAATAAACCCCTTGTAGACTTTATTCAAGCCTCTGTATTATAGGACTAGGTTATTTCAGCCAAGAGGGAGGAAAAAGTGAAAGATTTCAATGCATTTGATGTGTGAACTGGAAAGTAACTCTCAGGATGTGGCATGTAACATACACTTAATAAATAGAAGAAGAAGGATGGGACACACAGCTAGGAAAGGAAGGTTTTGAGATCATCTGGGCTGCTCTAATGATGGTCTGCAACAAAAGGGCTGAAAACAGTAATCTGCTTGTATGTCTAAGAGTAGGAATAGTCTGCAACCCTCCAAGGAAGTACCCCCACACAAGGAAAGACAACCTCATTTGCTGCAGGAGCAGGAACCAATAGATCACATCCTGGCCTGTTTGGGTCCCAAAACATGAAACTTTTGCAGTTAGTCTAAGTCTCGTTTGTTTGTATGCAGTCTAACAGCCAAGTTAATTCAAATTGTGACAAGATCCTTTTAGTCCTTAAGTTCACAGAATTGGACTGACAATTGTTGAAACAGTTAGAAGTTAAAAGGCTCTTTTATCTGCTTGTTTCCCTGCCTGCTCTCATGTTTGGCTGCCTTTTAAATGAACAAATTGTTGTTCAGTAATCCTTTCGCTGGCATTTTAAAAGTGGCATTAACTAACAAAGTGAGACACAAATGAGAAAGGAGCAATATGAGGCAAAGCATGCAAAGCTGGTTGTGAAGCAGTCACGTGCTGCCTGCCCACCCTGACAAATTTTTAGCAGTGTTTAGCTGTCTCAGGTGCTGCTTTAGACTTAACTTGCAGCAGTCTTATGAAAAGCCTTTTTTTGACAAGCTCTGTCAGATTCTGCCGGTTGGAAGCTCAAAGAAAAGGAAGCACATTCAGCACTCAGAAGTCCTTTTCTCCTCTTAATAAAAGCTGGTAAGTGATGCAGATAGTCTTCCCTTTGCTGCTGGCTTACATTAGAACACGTGCCAGAGTTACTGTAGGAAAGAACAGCTGAAATCATATTTGTATTAAGGACCTGGAAAAGGATTTATTTGCTTTATTGTTCATCTGGTGAGTGAAGTGGCATCCAAAAGTTAACCACCCAAGCAGCCTGGTTATTCTGACTAGAGTCATTGCCTTTCATTTCTGTAATATTTTATCACTGTTCCAGATTCTGAAGCTGGGGACCCCTGAGTAAGACAAGCTGGACCCTGCTTGCTGCAGGCAACACAGTGGTGCTGTGAGAGGTTTGTGTTTCGTCAGATGGTGCTGTTTCTTCAGTGAACATGAATGCAAATGAAGAACGTTGATTTGAGCAGCAGTCATGTAGACAGGACCATTCTGACCCAGAAAATACTCCTTCTCTACCTCAACAATGAGCAGCCAAACTCCTGCCCCCAAACTCTGCCCCACTACAGTTTGTGATGTAGGTGTGCTGCTATTTGCAAGGCAACAAACTTCACTGACTTTCTTTGGTCTTATTTAAGGATGCTCAACTTCTTCAAATCCCTTTGGGTGTCTCTCAACACCACCATATGACCTGGTAAAGGAAAAATGCCTGGTTTTCCACCAACTAACATTGGAGTAGTCCTGACTGTGGGGAAACAAAGAGGGTGGAAATGCTGCTCCTGTAAAGGACCCCAGGAATTAAAGCAGGGTGGGATAAAGGATAACTCTCAAATACCTTAGATATAATGCCTTAAACAAATTTTAGATGTAACACTCAGGTTGCTGTATGATCCTGTCACACTACTACAACTACACCAAGTGGACTTGATGATCTTAAAGATCTTTTCCAATCTTATTGATTCTATGGTTTACTGAGGGTGGTGAGGCACTGGAACAGGTTGCCAGAGAAGCTGCAGATTCCCCATTCCTGGAAATGTTCAAGGCCGGGTTGGATGGGGCTCTGAGCAACCTGGTCTAGAGGAAGGTGTCCTTGCCCATGACAGGGGGTTGGAACGAAATGATCTTTAAGGTCCCTTCCAACCCAAACCATTCCGTGATTGTATATTCTTTGATTTATCTCTCAGAAAGTGACAAATCTAATCGCTATATCTCCTTTATGCTACCACATTGTTAACTTCTATTTCTGACTTTAGAAAAGTTTGTGCAATGGGTTTAAAATAATTTCTGAAACATCTTGAGTTTGGGGGTAGTTGGAGAAGAGGGTGTTCTGTCACCTCATGGGGGCTGCGGGGAGAAGGGGGGGGTCTTGTCATCACACAGGCTGTGGGGACACACGGAATTCTACTGTCTGCTCAGCCTTTGTGAACACCTGCAGTGCTGTGACCAGTTCTGGGCTCCTCAGGACAAGACAAGGAGCTTCTGGAGAGGGTTCAGCAGAAGCCACAAAGGTGATGAGAGGTCTGGAGCATCTCTCTTACGAGGAGAGACTGCAGGAGCCGGGTCCTCTTTAGACTAGAGACTGATAGGGGATCTCATTAATGCACATAAATATCCCAAAGGTGAGCACCAAGAGGACAGGGCCAGACTCTGGCGGTGCCCGGCGACAGGACGAGGAGCAACGGCCTTAAACTAAAACAAAAGAAGTTTCACCTCAACACAAGGAAGAGCTTCGTCACGTTGAGGGTGGCAGAGCCCTGGAACAGCTGCCCAGGGGCGTTGTGGAGTCTCCCTCTCTGCAGACATTCCAAACCCACTTGGCCTCGTTCCAGTGTCCCCTGTTCCAGGTGATCCTCCTTGGCAGGGGGGGTTGGACAGGGTGATCCGCAGAGGTCCCTTTCCAACCCTGACAATTCTGTGATTCTGTGAGGAACGGTGTCCGGCCGCCTCCCGGGCACCGCGGAGCGAACCCGGCGGAGCCGCCGCCCCTCACGGAGCGGCTCCGCCACCGCCCCCGGGGCGGCCGCTGGGGCGGGGCGGGAGCGGCGGTGCCGCCCTCCCTCCATCCCTGCCCGTGCCGGCTGCTCTCCGCGGTCCCGCCGAGCCTCCCGCCCTGCTGCAGCCGGCCGGCATGGTTGCGAGGAGCGGCGGGCGGGAGCCGCGGGCTGCGCCGGGGCGGCGGCACCACATGGCCGGCGGGCGCTGAGGGGGGCGCGTCCCGGTGCGGGCTCCCGCCCGCCGGCAGCGGGGCTGGAGAAAGTGCCGGCGGCCTGGGAAGGGGCAAGAGTGAGGGGTCGAGCCCCGGTCCCGGGCATGGCGGAGAGCCTGAGCCCGTGCAGCCCGCGGGGCCAGTGCCAGCCCGGCATGGGCGCCAACGCCTCGTCCGCCAACATGGACACCAACGCCTCCTCCTCGGCCGCCCCCGCGCTGATGGGCGGCAGCGCCTGGAGGGGCCGGGAGCCCTTCTCCATCTTCACCGTCCTCATCCTGACCCTGCTGGTGCTCCTGACCGTGGCCACCTTCCTCTGGAACCTGCTGGTGCTGGCGACCATCCTGCGGGTGAAGGCCTTCCACCGGGTGCCCCACAACCTCGTGGCCTCCACGGCGGTGTCGGACGCGCTGGTGGCGGCGCTGGTGATGCCGCTGAGCCTGGTGCAGGAGCTGTCGGCCGGGCGGCGGTGGCGGCTGGGCCGGGAGCTGTGCCTCGCCTGGGTCAGCTTCGACGTGCTGTGCTGCACCGCCAGCATCTGGAACGTGACGGCCATCGCCCTGGACCGCTACTGGTCCATCACCCGCCACCTGCAGTACACGCTGCTCACCCGCCGCCGCATCTCCAACGTGATGATCGCGCTCACCTGGCTGCTCTCCGCCGCCATCTCCCTCGCCCCCCTCCTCGGCTGGGGCGAGACCTACAGCCCCGAGCAGGAGCGCTGCCAGGTCAGCCAGGACCCCTCCTACACCATCGTCTCCACCGGCGGGGCTTTCTACCTGCCCCTCTGCGTGGTGCTCTTCGTCTACTGGAAGATCTACAAGGCGTCCAAGTTCCACATGGGGGGCCGCAGGAGGAACGCCGTGGTGCCCCTGCCCGAGGCTGCCCAGGTAAGGGTGGGGATGGGGAGGAGAGCCCCTGCTGCGTCCCGCAGGCACCCGTGATCCTCCTTCTCATCTACACTGTTACAGACTGGACGTGAGCAGTAATTAGCCAGTCAAAAAGCGCCACTCTTGAAGAAGAGCTTTATTCTCATTGTTTCCTCGTGTGTCCTAAAAGTAAGGAACAGGTGCCTTTGCTGTCAGTCAGGAGAGCTATTTAAGAATCGTCTCTTTGCTCTGAATTTGCCATTCCTTGTGGGGTTTTTTCCTCTTTATTTCTTTTTACAGTGTTAGTGGGGTAAACAAAGACATAAACAGACATAAACATCCCTAAGTCCGGTAAGTAAGAGTAAATTCATGCATATTTTATCTACCAGCACAGACTTTGTGTGTCTCAACACGTGTTAATAAGCGAATTATGCACTTCATTGATGTGCTTGGGCTGGTTTACCTCGAATACCGCTCACTGCATATTGTTAAAGCAATGAGCAATTAATTGTTTCTGGTTTAAAATTACCTACTGTCTTAAAAACCGTGTCCTTCTTATACAGGAGATTGTCAGTAATCCCACAGTGCCTTAGTCATGTGGGAGGTCTCATTCATTTTGGGGACACACCTTGCTGACAGGAAAGCTGTGTCCCTTCAGAAGGGGTTGGGTTGGCTCCTTGTATCCCATAAGTCAGGCTCTCTGCATGATGATGATGTCAACCATGCCGTGGCACCAAGGTGCTTGGCAGTGCTCTCTGTAAATTCTCCCTGCTTTCTGTCACATATTCTTACTCTCACTCCTGCCTGTGGAAAAGATTCTTTATGCTTTTGTTATTGCCTGTTGTACTTGCTAAGTCCCGTCCCTTCCCAGTAGCAAAAGATGAGCCGTGTGGATGTCAGAGATACCTAAAGAGACATGGAACATTCAATTTGGGCTAATCCTGCCTCAATCCTCTCCCTTTGATTTGGAGTCATGGTAGGAAACACGTTATTATGGTCACAAATAGAAGTCTGTAGGTTGTGTCCCCAGATTCTTGCAAGAGATAACAGCACTGGCAGTTACATGTGATTAGACTTGCACATGTGGATCCTAATGTCTTGGAGATATTTTTAATATAAATTGGTTAATGAAAGTGTCTTCTATGCAAAAGCATAAAATGTCTTAGAAAACTTGAGAATGACTCCTCCAGTGGCATTCTTTTTTTTTTTTTCCTATCATCTTCACCCCCTAGTTTGCACTAAATTTCTGTCCAAATTGTTATAAGTATGAGGAATGTATTGCTTAGAGTTAATATATAATCTTTCCAAGCACAAAAGCCAGCTGATGAGTTGTAGTGGTTCTGCATGCTTTGTCTTTTACATACACACATACTCACACAGGACTACTTGTCTGGAATATAAAATTCTGGGAAGCTAAATGAGCTGAGGCGTTGCTGCTTGAGCCAATCTAGAGACGTGTCAGTTTTGGCAGCAAAAGGTCTGGCTCCTGGTTGTCACAGCTGTGTCTGCAGAAGCCCCTGCGTGGGCCCAGCATGGCTGGCAGGTGAGTGCTTTTTGCTGATGCAGTGTCTGGGAGCTGGTTTAGGCTGTACTGACAAAAGAGCTCTGTCAGAGTGAGCTGAGTCCCCATTTTGGAAGGGTTCCAATACAGCCGTTTACTCCTCACCTAAAGGAAGGGCTGATGCCCAGGTGTACACGTGCTCATTAAATGAACCCACGGATCAGGGGAGTTGGCATTCAGGATGCTTTTCTTCTCAGTTTTCTTTCTAAGAGACTGAGACTTATTCACTGAGTTTCATCCTGGAGCAGGATCCATCACCTCCACAGGAAGAGGAGCAGTTTCCCAGTGAATTCTGGAGGGGAATCTTCAAGCACAACACAACTGTTCCTTTGGCAAAACCCTTTCTTTGTTTTAACCTGCAGACACAAGATAACATTGCCAGGGTACGTGACAAATTTGCTGAGGTGCTCCAGCTTTGCTTCTCCACATGCAGAGGTGATCAGGCTGTCAGCATCAGCTCTGTCCTTCTCTCTGATGGGGCAAATTCTGTTCCGTTTCTCTTGGTTTGCCCATCAGCTCACCCGAATTTACCATTTCTTTCTCCCTTAATGTCTCTACTCCCTCTGCTTTCTTTCCTCCCTTCACTCTCTGACAATGCTCACCTGTCATGCTCTCCCTGGCAACATTTTCTGTCTGTCACCTTACCCTGGATGTGGATTGCCCTCTGCATGTCTGTCAGTTCTCACTCCAGGTGCCCTGCACTACCTGAGGAACATTAGAGGGGTTTTTGGCAGGAGATGTCAAAGGCTGGAAGTGCTTCCCAGTCTGGAGGTGAGCAATAACAGCAGCAATAACAGCAGCAGTAACACATCCCTGCTGGGAGAGATGTCAGTGTTGCACTCAGGAGTTGGCTGTCAGGTAGCACTGGATTGGAACTGTGCCTCATGGCTGAGGAAAAGGTTTGAGTTCATAGTGCTCATCTGCCAGTAGGGGTGCCTTGAAGAAACAGATGCACCAAGTAGAACAGTGATGGTGAGATATATATATCTATGTGTGGGTGTGTGTGTATATGTATATTTATAGTTACCAAGTAACTATTTTGAGTAATTTTTTTGGTTAAAATTGTACTTGTGTTTCTGAAAAATGCTTTTTAAAACCTTCAAAAAAATCAGGTGAGGGATATGGATATGAAACATCTGGGGAGCTTCTAATTTTAATGAGAGCTTGTTTCTTGCCTTCCCTTGAAACAAAAAAAAAATACAGAATTGGGATCCTAAATTAAGCTGGGGCTCTTATAATTGTTTGTTTGCTAGTTATGAAACTCCTTAAAAAGTGAATTCTGCAGGCAATACTGATGTGGGTGATCCTTGTAAAAAACCTTGTGACATACCATCACTGACAGAGAGCTATGCTCTGTCAGACCTTCTTGACAGCAGGTAATAATTTTCTTTCTAAACAGTCCAATTGAAATGAATGAAACTGCTTGAAAAGCAGCAGGTACTGTTGGATAATGTCCTTTTAAATCAATGAAGTCCCTTATAGCATAGGCTTTGCCCAGCAAAACTGTGGACGACAGAATCTGAATTGCTACTTACAAGTAGCAATTGCAGAGTCAGGGTTAAATTTCCATGTGAGGAGTTAAAAATAAAGTTGCGTTGATGGTTGGGTTTTTTTCAGTTGTTTTGTTTTTTTTTTTCATTTTTTCTCTCTGTCAGTACTTGCACAGTGTATGAAAAATGATGCCTTCCTGTTCTGTGAGAGTCCTTCCTACTTTAGACAGTATCAGACCCAGAGCTCCAGCAGTGCAGTGTTATTCTTCACCTTGGCCCCTTCAGCCTCTCCAACTCACAATGTGGGAGAGAAAACAGGTTTTCCTTCTCTGAAGGGGTCACAGGCCCTCCATTTCTTATTTCTGCTTCTGGCTGTACAAGTAGAGAAGATGGGTCAGGAAATGAAGTTCAATTGTCTGGAAGAGTAGCAGCAAATGTCAGGTAGGAGAAAGGTGAGGCAGGAAGCAAAGTGGAGTTAGCTGATGATTTCCTGGCAGAAATGCAGTTATTCCTGCTTGCAGCAAAAGAAAATCCTGTGAGAGGAAGCAGGTGTTTTTCTCCCTATCAAATGAACTGTCTGTCTTATTGGTGGAGCATCCAAGAAAGTGTAGATGTTCCTATGTTTTGATCCTTTGTTGTGCATTTCAGTTTCTTGTGTTCTTGTTCAAAGAGCAAGAAGTGCCAAAGCTGCACTGAGGCAATAATGACCTTTGCTGAATCACACTGTAATAGGCAAAAGTCTGAATTAGTGGTAGTAAGAGAGATCTGATTGAAGTTTATTATCTTTACTGTTGTTTTGTTATTGCAGACCCTGGAGGTGCAGGACAAACACACAGAGTACCTGCCACAAAGGACCAGTAATAGTAATCATTAAAGCTGTAAGGAACATTTTAAATCAAGGGATTTTGTCAGAAGCTCCTTGGTGACATGTTTTCTATGACACTGCTAGGAACACAGGAATTGGGAACACACAGCTCTAGGAACATGTAGCCATTTAGTAGTAGTGATTCACTGGGGACAGACAAACAAGTGAAGGGACATGGAACTGTAACTGTTGATCAGCGTACAGAAGAATAAATTCTGAAACTAAACCCAAACTCCTTTGTGTCTGTAGAAGAATTTGTTCTTGAGATCTCATTTCCTCATTTAGTCTCTTTATTATTCCCTCTGGAAAGCAGTTGTCTCTGCACGTCTCAGAGCCTGTTGTCCTGGAAATAGCTGATTTCATGAATGCAGAACCTAATTCTGGCCTCAGAGTAGCAGTCCCTTCATACCAGCTATTTCCCCACTGCTCCTAACTCATAGATCCTGGAGCATTGCCTGGGCAGATGGAAAGAAGTCTGTGCCTGAGGCATGGTGTGCTGCTGAACAGTGTGAACACTGCAGAGATGCTCCCAGATGAGAGGTGTCCCTGGTATAACCCAAGGCATTTCCATGGACTGCTTTAATTTACAGCCTCTGACCACCTTTTCCACTGTCACAGCCTGCTCACCAGTGCTCATCAGCAGGCCCAAAACGAGCTTGTCCTTCATTTCACATGGTGCAGGGATAATGGTCAGCTACTGTGGCTTACATTAGAAATTGGAGTCGTGCAAAGTGTCCAGCATTGGCACTGGGAACTGCAGATGTGGTATAGCCAGAGCTGTGTTTAGTTCAAGCAAATGACAACTGGCAGGGCTGGAAAGCAGCTAGGTAATCTTTTGACCTGTTCTCTTGGTCAGACAATGCCAGATTACAGTGGATTACCCTACGCCTGGATAAGGGAGCGAATCCTTCAGCAGGGCTCCCCTGCCAGCACATTAGAGCAATAAAAATAAAATTAAAAAAAAAAGTGATAATGAAAAGTTGGACTTCCCCCAGCTTTGCACTCTGTACTGATACATATTTCCTGATGTGAATGGCACTTCTGATTAAATCTGTGTTTAACCTTGAAAGCCAATTATTGGGCTCGTTCCTTGAGGAATGAGCCCCCCCAGGCTGGATGAGGTGCTGGAGGTCCTGCGGGAGGTGTGGTTGGTGACCAGGCAGGGAAAGCTGCTGGCACCTTTTCAGGGCATTGAGCACAGAAGTGCTGAGCATGGGGCCTGGCTAGAAACCCTCTGTAAATTTGGGGCCCCTTTGTGGTGGTACAAGCCAGGAGCAGCTGCCAGTGGCTCTTGGGTCTGCCAAGGGCAGCGTTCCCGCCGCGAAGTATTCAAAGGATTTCTTATGGAGAATCAAAGCAAAATATCTCCAGTCTGCCACAGGTATTTACATGGTTACTTAATAGAAGGTTCCATGAGAGATCCCATTATTTTTCTTAAAGGACCAGACTGCTATTTTCACTGTTATTATTACTGTTAATACAACATTATTCAGAAGTCTCAGGCAAAACTAGTCAAAAAAACAAATGAAAAAAGAGCTGTGACAACAGAGAAAGTAGAAATTACTTAGGAAGACAAATGCTGTCCTGTAATTTATAAAACATATCATGATCTATTTTCACTTGCTGTTTAATATTCAGAGGCTGGATTGAACAACCAGTGAAGTTTGTAAAATCTCCTTTGACTTCAGTAGGAACTTGACCAGGCTGTAAATGCTGGCTTCATTAGGGAAAACACCTGAGGACTGTGGTATATTCTATCAAAATAAATGAAATGCTTTTTTCTCAAGATATGTAACTAAGTGATAAAGGGGTCGCTGCTACTAAATTCTGCAGTTAAGTCATAAGCCTTTTAAAACCTGAAGTAGCAAAAAGGCTCTGATTTGATGATGGGACACTGCAAGCTTATCTTTTGAGCAAGAGTTGAAGGTTAAGCATAGTACCAAACTGTGCCCAATGCTACTGACAAAGTCCTTTGTATGGCTCTTCCCAGGAGGCACACTTGTGTGACTATTCCTCAGGGCTGAGACGTAGTCTTTCAGGGTTGCTTGTCACAAATTTGTCCTCGTGTCATACATTCATCCCCTTTTGCAGAGTGTCATTAAGGATGTGTAGAGCAAGTCCTTCTGCAGACAAATGGTGTGATCCTTGCTACATGAGGCGTGTCCCATTTTAATTGTCAGGACAGATGTGATTTTCATTTTCCTCCATTATTTGCCTGCGCCCGTAATCTGCTGCTCCTACATTCTGCAGCCATGTCTCATGTCTGGGGGTTCAGACAGGGATATCCATCTTCAAGAGTGATTGTTTAGCCATTGCCAGTGCTTCCCTCTCTGAGTTGCCATGCTCATATTAAGTAGAGGCCCTCCATCTGTTATAAAGCTTGCACAAGGGTGGCACATGCACGTGGAATATGTAGCTAATTTAACAACAAGCCACCTTCGAAGTGGTGTCAAAGTCTTGCAGTGCCTGTGGATTATCACTGAGGGAAATTTTAGAGCCTCAGGTTGCATCCTTAAACTGTTTATTTTATAGCACTGTCTTCATAACTGTAGTGCCTAGAAAAACTTTAATATTGCAGATACTTTAATCTTCAGATTAAAATCACAGGGGAGTATCTCCTGGTTAGACTCTAAGCACATTAATAACTTGTGCCCAGAACCTGTTTGCCGCAGTCTCCCAGCACAGATGACTCTCCTGTAGAGAGACAGGAGGAGACAAGGAGTGCTGTCAGCAACCTGGAGTAGCTGAAATGTGGAACTTCTGTTGAAATCAGAGTTTGAACTGAAGACCAGTTGAAATGGGTTTTTTCTGGCAGTGGAGTATTTTTTGAGAGAATACAGAATCGCAGAGTGGTTGGGGTGGGAAGGGACCTCTGGAGACCATGTAGTCCAACCCTTCTGCTACAGCAGTTCATGTAGAGCAGGTCTGAAGGACCCTAAAGGTCATGTACAGCATGAGTGTAGTGTAGGGGTAGGCAGAAGGTGCATGCCTTTGTTAGCCTGCCTTAACAACCTGATTTCCCACTAGGTATCAAGGCATCCAATAAAATGGACTGAAAAAGAATCCCACAACACACATGGCATCAGTTACTTTTTATTTAGCTCTGTTTGTCAGTCACACTTGGCAGCTTTTCCAACATAATGAGAAGTCTGGTAACTTTGGCACTCTGGGGCATTTTCTTTATTTTAACATGGAAGGAATGGAGTTGAGGCCTTTTGTGGTAGGTGCACAGATGTTGTGCTGTCACTTAGAAATAATACTTCACTCAAACAAACTGTCTTGGTAAGAAACGGTGTTTGCTTTTGTTTTGAGGTGAAGGAAGCTTCGCATGAACCACAGATGGTGTTTACAGCCCGTCGTGCAGCTATCACTTTCCAGACAGATGGAGAAACGTGGAGAGAACAGAAAGAGAAAAAGGCAGCTCTGATGGTTGGCATCTTAATTGGAGTTTTTGTACTGTGCTGGATCCCTTTCTTCATCACAGAATTAATAAGTCCCCTCTGTTCCTGCAACATCCCACCCGTCTGGAAAAGCATCTTCCTTTGGCTTGGCTACTCAAATTCTTTCTTTAATCCTCTCATTTATACAGCATTTAACAAAAATTACAACAATGCCTTCAAGAACCTTTTTGTAAAGCAGAGATAAAAGGGGACACAAAGGAGAAAATTATTCCTCTGTTGCACAGTATAGAGATTTCTTGAGGGAAACATGCCTGTGATATGTACAGGTTTCATGCACAAGAGCTACTCAAGGGGATTCAGGAACAATGAGAAAGAAGATGGAAGATGTTTGGACATAAACCAACTGACAGTTTACAGTTCCCCCTTGGAAATACATATGTGCTGCTCCAGGGTTTGGCAGAGAAGATGAAAGCAGTGAATACCTCCCGTCTGCTCTTGGAATCAACATGTGCTGAGGTCTGAAAGTGAAGCACTGTGTGTGTCTGATACCATGACCGTCAAACCCAACACTTCTGATCTCATCCAACCTACACGTGCCATCCTGGAGCTCTCTCATCATTAGCAAAGGCAACAGTGGGAGTTGCTAATTGAGCAATACCAAAATGTTTGTGATAGGGGCAGGATGCTGCTTCATTTCTGAGATTATTTGGAAAGGAATAAACATGCTGTATTCAATCAGTCGTTGAGTTGATGTGAAATTAAAATGGATGATTAAGTGGCTCAGAAATACACCCTGATGTGATTGAGAGGCTGTGTGTGCTCCAGCAAGCAGTGCTTGATGGGCAGGCTTGGTGAAAGATGGCTTGGCTGCGTCTCCTGGGAGTGAAATTTTAGAGCCAAATGTAAAATTATTCAGATCTCCCAAGGACGTGCTCTCAGTCCTTGCACAGATGGAGGATCTGGCCTGGAGTTTTCACCTGTGTTGTACCCTTAATCTGCAGGGCTCAGGCTCTCCCTGTTTTATGAAACCCAGGTGAGCTCAAGATAGATCCCCAACACCTCCAATTGATGCATTATTATTTCATGCTGCCATAAAACTGAGCATGCATCTGTGTCACAAACACCAAACATGCTGTTCAGTCACCAGGTTTGCTGGCAGCAGCATGTGGCTGCTTGGCAGTGGTAGGTGAGTGTCTGCACCATGTCTTGCACTATGTCTGCTTATCACCCTCCCTGAGAGACGTCCACAATTTGTCAGCTTGCATCAACTTCCTCCTACTGTAAGAAAGGTGTTGATGCCATCAGGTCTAAGTGACTCCCAAAACCCCCGAAGTGACACAAAACCAAGACTTAAATTGTTTCTCCAAGATCAGACAAACACTCCTGTCCCAACAATATGTACATAAATAAATGAAGTATTTCCCTGCATGCTGCCAAGTCCATCTCACTCCACACTTGTTCCTCTAGTGGGTTTCAGTTCCTCCCCTGCCCTGAGGGGGAGAGCTGAGAGCATCTCTGGGTATTTCTTGCATGGCAGCTTTTTACTGGCACAGAGTCCCGGCACCTTCTTCCATCTCCTCCTAAAGCTTCCTTAGGTGCTGTAAGGGCAAATCATCATAGCTCTGATGGAGCTGGGCAGCATCACAGCTCCTTCAGAAGCTGCAGTTTAACCTTTCACACTGCCCTTCTCTGCCAGTCTTGTATTTTCTGCTGCTTAAGCAACTCGTTGGTTCAAAACGTACCTTCAGGCAAACACAAACTTTAAAGGCACTGTTGTGCATCCTAAAGTGATTCATGTACCTGGTGATGTCGAACTGAGCCTAGTGTCAGGCAGGGATATGGGCAACTTAGACCCAGGCATGTTCCTGCTCCTTTCTAAACAAGTGATTTAAATAAATGCCATCAAAGCACATGTTCCTCCAGCTCCTGAAGTAGGCCTGGCTGTATCTCAGGAGCACAGTGTGTGATGAGGTCAGGCACTGCTGTTCTTCACACCTGCAGTGCTGTGACAGTCCAGTGTGACCTGCGGTGCCTGCAGCCACAGCCACCTGTGTGTCTCGTGTTCCTGCAGATGATGCTTCTCCTCTCAATTTCAGTGGCAATTCAGAAATTTTAATAACCTAGAATTTCAGAGTTGCTAAATAGTGGCTCAGACTTAAATGCCAATTTAAATAACTTTCCCTTGTGACTCTCAACTTGCCTGCATATGGAATAGCTCCCATTTTAACTACTGTTTGGAGGCTTAATTAAGCCAGAAGGAACACACATATGTAAGAGACTGAAAGTTACTAAAACCCACAGGCCTCATTCAGAACCATTCACAAATTTTTCAAGTCAATTGAATTTTTCATGTGAAAGAGTCACTGCTCTAAAAACTTTAAAATCCAAACAGATGACATGGAAGGAGGAAATGAAGAGGTCATCTTGAGCTGGTGTTGAAAAGCATACAGATCTCCTGAAGTTCCTCATAATCATGCTTTTGCCAAATTTTAGTGCCCATACCCGCATGCCTGGTAAGACAAGCCATTACTGTCACACAAGTCCAGTGCCAACCCAAGGTAAGGCCCATCACAGTGTGTGGCTGCAGCAGCAGTGATAGTCACATTCCAACTGTCCATGCCAGCTGACCGGAGCAACACCCGGCTCCAGTTCTGGCACAGGAGCCCTTCCAAGAAAAAACAGGTTGTGAAGGTACATTTTGCCAGTTTGGCAGGTGGAACCTGGGAGAACACCACAGAGCTGTGAGGTCACTGCAGGTCGGTGCACTGCACAGGTATGGCTGCAGACAGAGATGCAGCAGGGCGCCCTCAGCAAGCGGCAGAGCTGGGAGCAGGGCGCTGGCGCAGCACGGCGCAGCTCTCCGCCTCCTCAAGGATGAATTTAGCTTCCTCGGGAGGCGAGTCTGAGCCTCTGCAATTTTGCTGTGAGAAGTTCTGAAGATAACGAGCTGGTGCTCTGCCCACCCAGGCATCTGTGACAGCAGCAGTGACAGGCTGGCACAGCAACCAGCCTGCTTTGAACACACCCAGAGGCGCCGAGGAGCAAACGAGGCTCTCACTTCATTACAGTGGCTTTAGAAAGCTCTGAACAAAATCGACTTCCCACACTGGCTCTAAATGCAGACTGCATTTAGGAGAGCTGCAGCACGTGTTCAGGGTTTAAAATCCTGGGGTTTTAATGACGTGGAATCTGAACTTAGGGTAGGGAAAATAATTATGTTATCTGGAGCTATGGCCTAACCTGCTGGGTGCTGCTTCCCACACACAGCCAGAGGAGGTGTTCCCATCCCCTGGCCTCCTGCACTGCAGGCCCAGAGCTTTACCCTCCCAGTTGTGTGCCAAGCCCAGTGATCTGGTGCAATGGGAGAGTAACTGCTGGATAGTCATCAACCCTGATTAAAAAAATTTGGAACTGTGGATAATGTTCTACATCCCTCGGTACTTTTATGTCTGTGATTAATTACTCTCATTATTAAATCTTGCAACTTCATTTTAACTGAAAAAAATAGTAGAATCAAGCATGCAAAGGATTCCTCTTTCTGGCACTTAAGCATTAGGGTTTAGATCTGACATTATTGCTGTGCAGTTTTCCTTGGCTTCAGGATGGACCAAAGAAAATAAGGAAAACACAATTCCCATATGAACTGAGATAAATGACACAGTATCTTGAGTATCCAAATAGAAATAAACCCAGTTATTCTAAAGTAACATAATTTTGCAGAGATTAGACGTATGGCAATTTATTTCCTCCAAATAGAAGCTGGCAATTTGGAGTACAGCGCTCATCTCTGCTTGCACACAGTGGACTACTAGCTTTAAACTTTATTTACTGACACTGAATGTGCTCCTAGAAAACCTCACTGGAGCCTATTGCTCAGCAGAAGGGCATTGCTGCCTCCTGCAGTGAGGCTCTGAGAACTCTGCAGCAGCTGTATTGAAATGAAGGCCTGAGCTTGTTGTGCTGTTGGAGTCCAGACTGTACAGAAATGAAAAGGCTTTGCAAGATGAGTGTGAACAGAAAATGCTAATAACCCTCTATGCTCCTGTCTCCAGGAAACCTACATCCATGCTCCAGCCTCCACAATGGAAGCTCTTCAGTAATTCATTGCTGTACCAGGAGCTGCTGATCTTCCAGCCCTTCTCCAGCCTCTGCTCCGGAGTTCACAGTGGCTGCAGACAGGGCTGTGCAGGCACTGCACGAATAAACAGGCTAGAGTTCATACAGTTTTAAGATGACATACTATCCTCAGAGTATGTCACCCACCACCCAAACCAGCAGGATTTCGTGTGTCCTACTTACAAGCCCAATTTATCAAAACTGCTCTAAGGGGTGGGTGCCCCAGCCAAGCACAGCTCTCCAGCTGCCTGTTTTGTGTGAGTGCCAGCAGCTACAGAGGGGCACACAGAAGAAGTTAACACCCTTCCTCTCATGCAAGTAATTTAATGTTTCTATAGAACTTTCAGCAAAGCCTCTGTCCTGCGTTGCTGGGTGTGCCCATAGTGCCTCTGGAGAGTAAAGAGTGCAACGTGCCAATATGCCACACAGCAGAATGGTTTTGGTGTCATACACTCCCTCCCCATCAAATACTCGTTGACTGAGGAACCCACACACTAAGGTCACACTTCAGTAAGCAGATTTTGTCATAAAATAAAGAGGAACAAGGGAAGAACCCTTAGAGAAAATATTGTTTACATTTAAACTTGCCTTCAGAGGTTTTCGTTACTGACACGAGAAGTGACTTGGTGCAGTACTCCACTTGTTGTGATATACTGTAACAAAAAGATTGGCTGGATTTTGTCAAGTGTATGTCACTGATTCCACTCTCAAAAGATGCTTTACAAGTGCACTTGAGGAACTGTCACCATCTAAGGGGAGTGTATGCCTGAAGTTTAGAGACTGTCTCAGCTTCTGAAACAAAGGGCAGACTGACATCCCAGCAGTTTATTCATTAGTATATCAAAATAACTACATTTACTGAAGTGCACATTAAAGCTCTGAACTGGCTCTAGCAAATAAAAAAAGTTTTGCTGCAAATCTTGTAAATGTTACTTTATAAGCCTGGTAACATCAAAAGAATTCAGGGCAAACCCTTCCTCTTTAAACAAAGAAATCCAGCAATACTGAACTCTTATTCCTTCTTGAAACCAGCAGAGACGGAGAATTAGGAACATTCTCCTTGCTATTGGTTCCTCCCCTGGTATCAGAGGAAATGGCACTCAACACAATAGAGCCTGTGCCAGAAGGTAAGGACCTGTTTTCACCCCTCTCTAGCCTTTTTCTTCCCATTTTCACAGTGGTCTGAAGCAAAGGTAAGTGTCCATCTGCCCCGGGTTCCATCTGTTTTAGATAGTCAGTTATAATCTGGACTCTGATTTGTTCTCTGTGAGCAGTAACTGCATCTTCACAAACCTCAGATTTATATCTTAGTCAAAATTACAAGCCCTTAGCCAGAGCAATGGCTGTAACATTTTCATACTCCTCACTGAAGTTTCCAGGCTACTGTGTTTGTAGCAGGTAAGCATAAAATTTAACCTTATACTGAACAAATAATCACATCATTTATTCTACATCCAAGTTCATTACTTATCCTACCCAGGAAATTTTGCTTGATGGCTAAAGCAATTTTGATGAAAATGGTAAAATCCAAATCGAAACATCCACTCAAGTTCTTTTTTTGAGAATCCCACTGTACACAAACACAGCACAGCCTGAATTCTCAAACAGGTTTTCTTGTTGCCAAAGATGAATTATTTGATTCATTTGAACTATTACAAACTACAAAGAGCATTGCAGTTTTTACAGAGGGCAAAGTTTGTAGATAAGAAATAACATCATCTAGTATCAAAGCTGACTACAAAGTCTGCAAGCTTCCTTCTCTGAAGGGAATGCTGAATGTAATTTTTCCTTCTTTGAAGGGACTTGGAATCTGATTTTGCCTTCCTTATTTCACTAGCCCTGGGCAGATTGAGTTTTTGGACAGAAACAAGAGGAGCAGCCTGTGTCTGTTCAGTCCCTGACTCATGTGGGGGAGCAAGGTACCAGCTGGCTCAGAAGGAAGGTTTTTCTTTCTGTTTGTGCTGAAGGAACACCAACAGGATGTCACAGAAACAGCATCTCATTTCACTATTGACAATACTCATCTTTTCAGGCACTTGTAACTCGAGAGCCTGGTAAAGCTCCTAAGGCAAGTTCCACCTTAAAGACACGATAGTAGAATGTCACTGGATTCCAAACATCCTTTATTTTCTATTTGCTGCCATAGAATGTAATTGAACAGCACTGTCATCAGGGTCATTGGGAAAAAGGAACATGGATTTCTTCTCCTGAAGATGTGATATACATTAAGAAGTCAGTCCAAAATCCTGGTGTTAAGTACAAAAAGCAACTGTTTGAATTATAAAATACTGTATATACAGATATAAAAATGTTTCAGAAAGTGTCCCACAAAGTTTCTAAACTTTCAAGAGCAAATCTTCAGTAGGGTAAGTAGGATGTTGTCTTCAAAGGTGAGCTTCAGTTCATTTGAGCACAATGTCTCAATCTTTATCTTCCTATATTACAGGTGATAGACTGATTTTCATCCCAGCCAGGGATAACATGGTGGTCCTAGTGATTAAGGAGTTTTTTCCTGGAGCTATTAATTTAACAAGCATACTCTCTATATATAAAAATGAAATTTCAAAGAAATTTATACAACAGCTAGACTTTATAAAAATATAGATCTATAATTTTACACCAGGAATTATCCAAGGTAAGTCTCCATTTTCTTATGTCTTAACCATTAGAAATTAATTTTTACCCTTTGGAATCCTATCTATGGCTAGACTGTAAATTAAAGTAACGTGAAGTTATTAGGTGGTGAAATGAGTTTCAAGAATCTCATTCTGCGGGGTTTTTTTGGGCCAAAATTAATAAACTACTGCATTCTGCAGTGCTCATCTTGTGGTATTGGACATATCACACAGTACATATCTACTTATTCCAGAATCTTGACCTAATTCAGTGTTAAAACCCAAATAAAAAACATCCCCACTGTCCTTACTGTGGGAAAAAAAAAAACCCAAACCCAAATAAATAAAATTAGACAGTATTTCTATTTTGCTGTACTGTGTGAACTCTTTACTGTGTAGTGGAGGCAGTAATGAATAATATACCCATGTGATGAGGGACTGTAAACTAAACACATACTGGAAAAAACAGACTTTTACAGCTGTGTGTATATATTTTTATATATATATATCTATATATATACATCTACATTGCAGTTATAACTGTCACCTCACAAAAGAGATTCAATGAACCGAACGATCTTCCATAAATTTCCCCAGCTGGAGTTCTTCAGGAAGAACTGGCTTTCAGCTTGGACAGCAGCATTTCATTCTTACGGCATTCCTGTGAACAGAAAGCAAACACAGGAGGAGGTTGTTGCTCTTTACTAGTAGTGTCTCCACATCAAAAAAAACAAACACTTTCTTTTGTTTTGAAGGATCTCCAAAATCCAAAGTAGTCTGGAGTGAGTGATGAGCAGAAGGTAATTCCTATTCATCAATAATGTTATTCCAATGGTCATACCCATTAAACTTTGACATGCAAGCCAAAAGGAACACTGCTTGACCATTTGTCTAAAGTTGTTACAAGTAGTTAAAGCAAATCAACCTTTTTACTTATAAATAGAATAAATTTGAAATGGAGTTTACTTGTAGGTGATCTGGAACTTCACAGGACAGTTTGCAAAAAAGTCAGTGTTTAGGGAACAACTCTAGGTCAAGAAATATATTTACATAAGTACACGCCACCTGTGTTCCACTTAATTTATTTTTAAGGGTAGCAAGGTCGAGAAGAAGTTCTATCACATGGCAATGGAAGAAAAATGGGTTAAAAATTAAATAAGTAAACCTCCACATAAGTTCTGCAACAAGGATGTAAAATTCTGTATGTCAGACAAGCAGCTGAACAGTCCCTGTCATTCTCCCAGAGCACATTGTCTGAAACAGGAAGGAACTGTCTCAGAACAAAGCAGGACAAATTACAGAAAGATGTTTTTCCTCCAACATCTGAAGCCAAATGACAATTTTGCCTGGCAGCACTCCTTTGCCATTCATTCTCATGGAGACAAGAATTAACAGAAGCACAAGATGATTAAAAGCTTGGGGAAGGCTGAATCAATGAAATGTTAAACGGTGCTTTCACAGTCGTTAGACAACAAGGCTGGTTCCCAAAGCTATTTAAAACTACCAAGACTCTGCATTTCCTCCTTATTCACACACATTCCCTCAACCCTCTTTGCTCCAGTAAGTAACTGCTCGTACGTCTTCACGAGATTCCACTGGGAAACCTAAATAAGCATCTTGCTTGATAACAAATTATCCTTCTGTAACATGCAGGGGTGCCAATCTAGCAGTGAAAGAGGAATTGCCAGAATCAAGAGTCCAAGATTCACGTGGAGTAAACCACCAGGATACATCCTGAACAGGGTGTGATAAGCATCGTGTCAGGAAATCTCGTGCATATATTAGGGCACAAATCAAGTCAAAAGGGGTCACTGAACACCTGACAGTTTTACATCAGCAAAAGTGCTCTTACCTCTTTAAATTCTTTCACTGTTTTGAAGTAAAGCCTCTGTTTCTCTAGAAGTTCTAAGTATTCATCGTTCAACTGGTCTCTTCGCATTTTGTTTTCTTGCTTCTTCTTTTCCATCTGTTGGTGTGCAGGAAGGATAAGAGATCACACACTGTACATGGAACACACACACACGGATATACTGCATAAGGAACAACTATCTATAAAACACAGTGGGAGACAGATGCCTCATACATGATACCTAGAAACCTAATGCTGGAGCCTCAGTATCAGTGGCACTATAAGTGGCATTTGGAATGCAGCAAAATAGCCCCCAATGTTATCAGAACAGTGTTGTCTTCTCTGAACTTGTCACCCACAAAGCCCTTTTCACTTGCCACGTGGCCACACCACACTCAGCAGCAAAGCTGAGCCACTTCTTAGCCAGGTTAAAAAACCCACCTGAGTGGATTCAACAGGTGAGGGCTGCAACTGAGACAAGGGATGCTTGGGACTCTGAGGTGCTGCTGACCCTCTTCAGCAGCAGAAAGCAGCTTCCATGAGCTCCAGCTGCCTGAGGTGCAGCTCTGACTGCATCCACACAATCCAGGTAGAGGAGCTCTCCCTGAATTCAGCGACATTCAGCTGTCTCAAGCATTTAAATCACTACACTGCCAGTAACCAAGTTCTGGGGTACAAGCTTCCTGTCAGGACAGAGGTGTTATAACACCTCTGTTCTACTCTATTAATTGACATTTAGTGGTGAGAAGCTTCTTATGAATGTGAAGAGATAATACTTGTTAGTTGCTTGCTTAATTTGCACCTCATATAATGGATCTCTCCACACACAGTTATTATCCAAGAGGCTTTGCTGAAATAACTCCCAGGTTCTAGCAAAGAAAAGGGAAAGGAGTCTCAGACCTTCATTCGATTCTGTTTGATGCCTTCTACAATCTGCTCCATCTGCCGTAGAAACTGCTCACGAGAACCAGACGACGCCATAGCTCTGGAAAGAAAACAATGTAACAACTGACAGGGATGTGGGACACTGTGTCTCAGCCACAAGCTCAATGTACAAGGTGTCTTGAACATTTAGCCACATCCAAGAATTCTCACTGCTTAGTGTTCTATGTAAAAATTTATCTTTGTAACCAGTGATTTCAGTAACAGTGCAGCTCTTCAGCTGCTATAAGCTCCCAAAGAGAGGGGAACAGACACTGCAGAGCTCATCACAAGTGCTGTCCCTCTCAGTTCAAGCCTGTTCCTTGCTCTCATGTGCTGTACAGAAACAAATTGCAAATAACTAAATAAAAGGAAAAAATTTCTAAGAAAAGCTGCTGTTGTGAATATTAAGAAAGTGCGTAGAGGTCTAGGAGATCAGAAAACATTCACTAAGCAATTTCAGACCCTAACAGGGGAAGACTAGAAATCATTTTAGACTTTAACATATCTTAGAGTAAGAAAAATAAACCAAGGAAAATGCAATGCCCCCCTGCACACAGCCCCCCCAAAAAAACCCAATCCAAAGCCCAGCTGTCAATTACAATATTGGTTTCTAGTGCCTGGACAAAAGGATCTCGTGACTGTACAAAACAGATCTACAGTCCCTTTTGGAAAGGAAAACATCTGAAATAGTAAATTCCTGGGTTTTGTTGTAATTGTGTTGGATAACACAATAGGAAAAGAAAAAAAGTAATTCTGATCAAACACAGGAGGTCACAAGTGTACAGAAGAAAGTAGAGAGATAATTACTCTGGAAAAAAAAATAGCTTAGAATTTCACAACAGAATTATAAAACGATATAATAGGAAGACTTGTTTAAAACTTCTACATGGCCATCTCCTCCCCATGACTCTTGTGAACTGAACCGCTGTGAACAAAATGCCTAATAGGGTTTTGTTTCTGAAATCAAAAAGATCCAGAGGAAAATAAACATTGGCTGCATCACAGACTGGTATTTGACCATGAACTTCCAAGGGAACCACGATTTTACATAAGGACTTCACACTGTATCAAAACCTTTAAATACAGAGTTGTTTTATAATAAGTATGTCTGAAATATGTCCCAGTCTGATGTTTCGTACATAATGTAATAACCACAGCTTCAGAAAATGGAGGAAAATATCTAAATTAATGCCAGGAAAATTATGATGGAATTTCTACATCTAAAGAGTCAGATATTAAAAACATATGTTGCCTATAAAAGTTTGGGGAATCATAGACTTGTAATTACCTAACTGGCTTAATCAGAATTAATAAACTATTTTATAAACCAGTTTATGATTATAAAAACTTCAAACAAATTTTTAGTCTCTGTAACCAATGCCCACTCCCATTCTTCCAACCAACTCTTTGCCAGTATTAAGAGATAAAGGACCATTACTTACTGATGGAAGTTGTCATGAATAGAATTTAGTAAGTTAACCTGTGAATTAGAAAAGGAAAAAAGAAGAAAATATATATTTGTCTTTTCTGGTATGAGTTCTCACAGACAAATAAGATGAAATTTAGTTCAAAAACTTGACTATATAGATACTGCCCTGAAAAGCAGCCAGCTGTATGAAAATCACCATAAGCTTTCTTACAGAGCAAACCCCACGATTCTTCTGATTAATAAAATCTATTTCAGTGGTGGAATCACAGGAAGCAGAAGTAGGTCTTGGACCACAACTGAGATTTTTAATTTCACTGACACTCAATTATACCACTGAGAATCTTCTAGCATGATGACTTCCCAAACTAAAGCCATAGGGTAAAATGGCCTGTACGCGTGTCCAACACATGTTGAAACTTGACATAAAAATACCTTACAGGTACTGGCCCAGTGTTCAACAGTGACTGTGCACAAGCACATCTCAAATAAACATAAAAACCCTCCACTTTTGCGTCTGAGACTGGAACCACTCAATGTATGTGATGAAGTATCTCCACACAATCCTGTGAAGACTCACCAAAAAAGTGCAGGCACAGCAGGTAAATTCCTGCCCTGCTTTCATCATGCAGGTGACTGTTACAGGTTTCTGAACAGCATCATTACTTGCTTTGCTTATATGTACTTTACAGGATGCTAAAAGATGAACTTGTAAAAGGTACAGAATGGCATTTCACTAACATTGCACTGACTCAAGATAAAACCAGCAATTTATAACAGCATCACAGGAGTATTTTGTTGCTGGGTATAAACTCCCCCAACTAATTAAACTATATTCAATATATTCCATGTAACCACCTTTGATTTTTAACTTGTTTCTTATGTATTGCTGAGAGTATTAAAATTCAGCAACTAGCAATTAATGTGATTCTTTCTCTTGGCTTTGAATATATCTTGCAAGTCTCCTGTGGTTCAGCCTTCCAAGCAGTTTCTCCTTTTGATGAGTGAAGTGTTCTGCATTAAACAAACCCGAGCATAGCAAACAATCACCTGCCCCACTGCTGTGGAAAGCTGAACTCATCTCTCCCAAACCTAAAACCTTTCACCTGGATGAGACAGCAATAAGCACGTGCATGGCAGAATCTGCAGGTGTTCCTGACCCTGCCTTGGAAAATTCAAACAAATTCTGACAGACTCCAGAGCAGCCAAGATGCTTAAGCATTCATGTTATTTACAGGAAAGAAATTGTTGCATGACTCATCAATATTTGCCAAGTCCACATCCCTGCCTCAAGACTCTTCCAAAAAGTGTGTGTTTGAGAATGTAATTACAGCTTCTACCACAAAGCATTCACGTCATGAAAAGTAACACTGCACAGCAACATGTGATGTGTTACATTACAGAGAAATCAGAGTATGCACCCCAAAACTGAAAGACATTAGGAAAAAAATGCATTTAAAAAATCTTTCACAAGAGAATGATGAAAACATGAACCATGATCACTGAGACCCTTCATGTCAGAACTAAAACTTCCACAGCCAAAATTCAACTTCAGAGTAATTCCTGTTACTGCTATTTTAAAGCAATGATGTTCAGTGTGTTTTATGAAAGGGTTGGTTTGGGAAGGAGAAAAGGGAAAAAAAAAAGGGAATCAGACAAAGTGCAAGTATATTCCAGAAATCTTTGTGAGGCACAGATGCCAAAAGCATCTTTTGTACATTACTAGACAATATTTAATTGCTGAAACCTCGGTTCTCATATTAAAAGCAACTCAAGGAAATCTCAATGATATTATACATTTAACTAAATTAAGATGGCATCAGACGAACATCCAGAATTCTTGCTCTGAACCCCCAAAAAGGCACTGATTTATTTTGACAAAAGAACTTCCAATTTATATATCAGTGAAATAAATCTGCTCTATATGCTGTTGGCTGATTTTTATGTGCCCATTTCAAAAACAATCTTGGCATGCTTCTAAAATTTGCAGGCTTGCCCTCAAAATAAAAACCTAAATAATTCTGTATTAAACTCTAACTTAAGAGAGAAGCTAAAGTAATATAAATTCTGTAGCTGCTACTTAATGTAGTTTTCTAAGTCTGGTATATGACTTTTCTGAATGGAAAAAGTGAAAACTACCCAACGGGCAGATTAGAATCAGCTACTTAAGGGAAGGAAATGGTTGCTCATGATCTTTGAAACCAGAGACACCGTGTCCTTACACAGTCAAAAATTTGACCACTGCTTGTCTGTCAAACTCAGTAATCTGTTCTTATTTCAGAATAAACAGAGAAGTCTGAAGTATCAAAACATTTTAAAAGAGGAGCCATAATTTTTATCTTGACAACTCCTATTTCTCCGTCTTTACTGAACTCAGGTGTTTTGTCATGGCAAAACAAAAAAAAAGGCAAGCTTAACTCAGTTATGTTATGCCCAAGAAAGAGTTGAACCCTGTATGGCTGGGAGAGACAAAAATCAAGGTGCTTCCATGAAAACTTCTGTTCTGATCCAGTAAAATCACCAGTGGCTTCAGAGCAGGCAGGCTCAGACCCTGAGAACTAACTCTGATGTTGCTGACAGCAGCTGGAATTTGCTCTCTAAGGTTATTGCCTGAAGCATTGGTTCATAATAAAAGATATGGACCAAAAAGAGAAAAAGAGGGCAATCTGGTCCTGTGATAACATGACAGATATTTGCTAATCAAATGTTACTCGTGTTTTGCGAGTACAGCAAGTGGTTTAAACTAACACCAACTCTCTTGCAACACAGACCATTTCCCCTCCAAGATTAGAAATATTCCTATGAATCAGTTGTTCCATTTTTATTTACAAAGACTGATAACTCTGCTATGACAAGACCGAATATGGTGAAAGCCAAGTAAAAACTTTTTATCTCCTTCTCCGGAGATGGAATATTTAGAAAACAATAATAACAACTTCTTACCTCCTTTTCCAAATATACTTTCTTATCATCCAGTGTATTATAAAGAGTAAAAAACTGCTTCGTTTCTTTGTGAGTTGCTGAGACTGCAAACAAAAAAAAAAAGGAGCATAATAATAAAAGAACATGAGGCGAAATGGAATATCAAAAATACTTCACAGGCCTTGTATAACATACTTTCCACTATCAATAATGGAACACACTCTTTAATACACTTTGGAAGGATGTTCCCCCTGCATGTAAATCTCAGCAGGGTTTCCAGCTATCATCTTTTATAAGAACAGCACAGCTCAGTGTCTAAATTAAGCCTCAAATGCGGACAGTCCTTTATGGCAACATATGTTGGCACCATCAGCCTGCCCATCCTTCCTTCACAAGCTTTATCCTCACACCACACAGGCTCCTGTGCTGCTCACAGTGGCCCTGGCAGAGCTGTGGTGTTGGAGAGGCACAGACTGGGCAGGGACAGGAAAGAACAGATAAGCTGATCACACTGTGTGGGAATACAGTGCATTAGACTATATATGAGATTATATATCTCCAGCTGCACAGGAGATGACCAACAAAGCTTTTTTCTGTTTTAAAGCCTTTTTTATCTTCTTAGAATCTATTCATGGTGATAGAATTACTTTCCGGTTTAGGTGTTTACAGCAGATGTTGGTCAGAGCTGGGTGGGGAAGGTAAGGCTCAGCCACACCTTCCCTTTGGGCCTACAAGATGATGCCTGATACTCAAATCTGCTGAGCGCTATTTTCTTCTTCAATGCCTAAGGAAACCCAAAATATTTGTGATTCCCAAGGAAAGAGTTCGGCATAGAAAGACAGTCAGCAAAAATCATTAATATATTAAGTACTGTCTAGAAACCAGAACCTGGAAAAAAATGCAGGGGTTAAAAAAGATTAACCTTGGTGAAATCATGCTCATTACATCACACTCAAAAGGCTAACTAATTGCCATCTTTAATACCTTTATGGAATACACTGGGCTAAGCTTTCCAATAGAACCATTTACAGATGGCATGACCTCCTTCCCACAGCACAACGTCACTGAACTTCCAAAGTTTTTTAAAAAAATTCCAGCTTTTGATTTGTACCATCCTCTTCTCCAGCTGAAGCTCAAGAGCAACCCACAGCCCAAAGCTGTATGACTTAGTGATAGAAGTTCAGCAGTGGCTACTTCTGCAGTAGGAGATGTTTGGGACCAAAGAGCTTTTTCAGTGTCACAGTAACACATTCTGCTCATGCTGCCAGTCTCGAGGAAAACACTGATTATCAGGAGCATGGAAACACTGAGGAAATCAGGAAAGCCTGGCATAGGTTGACAAATTAGTAAGAGCTGTTCAATATGTTCCACAAAGATTTTCCAAAAGGTAAAAATCATGCTGCAGCTTGAAAACCTGCAGGAACACAGGCAATAGGCTTATGTCAGGTGTGGTCTCTTAATTAGTTTGGGTTTTGCAGAACTGCTGCCAAATAGAAGAGGCCTTTCCCAAACCACTTCCTTTGTGCAGCTCTTTCTGTTCTTGCAGCAGCCCTTGTAGTCCCAGATCTTTCATGGAATCCATGTACCAGCTCAGAAAACTTTTCAAGATTTCCACTGGGCAGAAAGTTGTGCCAAGGTGTGGAGCCTTATGGGCACACACCAGAACCCGTGAAGACAAAGAGGAGGAGGAAGAAAGAGCCAATTGGCTCACTGATTCTCTTGAAGCCTCTGCTTAATGTTTTCAATGGAAGAGGCTCTGTTAGGTAAAAAGTAAAGCACTGAATATTGTAATTGAAAGGCATTCTAGTACAAAAATCACAAAATCACTAAAGTGGGAAGTCATTGCTGAAGATTCTTGTCCAACACCCCTTAGATCAAAGTTCAAAAAAAACACAAGTTTTGGCAACTCTGAAGGTCACCTGAATCTGGCTAAATGAAAAGCATCTACATACCTCTAAAATTACCACAATTCACAGAAAGATGCTTAGCCTGTACAAAGCAGTTCCCAACCATGACTGAGCAGTGTTATTCTGAGTTACTACACATACTTTATACTACAGAAAACAAAGTCCCATCAAATTCAACGTATCTTAAATCTACATCCAAAGCTGCACAAGTCTCTTTGATCCTAATCTTTCTATGTAAGTGAAGCTCCATTGTCTGAGCAGGTGGATGATCTGACCAGAGTCTGTTTGAATTAATGCAAGACAGCAAAGTTCTTTGCAGCTGGACCTGATTAAATGAACTGCATGGCACAGCAAAGAGGGGGGAAGAAGTTCTGGGTTTGTACTCACATCTCTTCCATGTATTGAGTTAAACAACATACATAGAAGATAGCACATGACTCTGTCACTAGAGATGCCTCACCAGGGCAAAGGATCAGGATCACAGTTAGATAATCAGACTCAAACTGCTCAACCCTCAAAGCTTGGTTCACACACATATCTAATAAATGCAGATATCTTTAAAAGAGACTTAGCTTATGCTAATATACAAGCTCATTAAATATACACCAGTAAGCACATTGGTCTGTTATCAGTTTAATGGAACAACTTTGAAATATTATTCTGTTTGCATGTTCCATACCATCCATGCACAGCAAACATACTCCTATCCAAAAATTCAACTGAGCACATTTCCCAATTTTATAACTTCTGATCATAGAAGCCTAAAGACAATTTGTTTCTACCAAGATACTGCAGGATCTTACTAATCAAAAATAAAAGAAAAACAGTCCCTTCAAGAGACTGCCTTTTCTATGTAGTTCTTGACACAGTTTGGTTCAGAGCCAGATATTTCACTTCAATGAAAACAATGAAAGCAATCTAATGGTAAGGCAAATTAATTAAACACGACTCAAACTTACAGCAACCTCATTTGTCAATGGTGAATTAAGAACTTTCTAAACACACTGGTTATTAACCTAAATGACAGAACCACTTCCAGACAAAATTTACTCCAGGTATCTTGCACATTGAGTTTCACCCTCAGGAAAATTCTTAAAGCCCAGCTTATAAAACTTTGAAAATATGGTGTAGAACATGAATACCAAAAGACCCTTAAAATATCACAAAATTAGTTAGTGCTGTTGTTACATGCCATGTGCTGAAAATGCAACTGCCCTCCGTTCAGGGCTTTAGCCTTCAGCAGGATGTGCCTGCTTGATATACATACCCTGACTGTAAAGTTCAATAAATCTCTTCTGATACTGTGTGAGCTCAGCTCGGCTGGGTACTTCATCAATCTTGCGCTGTAAAATGGCTATTTCTCTGTTTCTTCGTGCCTGAATAGAAAGTTAGGAGGGGAGAAAACAAAGCCTCTTCTTGTTCTCTTCTTAAAATGGATGAAGCCCCCCCCCCCCCAGCAATACTTTGTTACTAAATAATTTATTTTAAAAAAGAAAAGCATTGGCTGAGGATCAATTTTTTTTTTTTTTTTTTGTAATTGGATTTGTGGCAGAAGAACTTGTTAAAATTAGAACAACAAAGAGAAGTATTAGAAGTTACAAGAGAAGAAAAATGTCAACGATTTCGTACAAGTAAATTCACAAAGAGTTACTCACCAGTAACAGCCGGATCTTTTGAAGTTTCTCTTTCTCAGCCTGGTACTGCTGTTCTATGATCTTACTTGGCTCCTAGAATGTGAGAACCCAAAGCAACTGTGTATTACAGCAGCCTATAAGAGCTGCAGTGCAAAAATGGGCAGACTGGGTTTGTTTTCTGTTTATCTTCCATTTAATGGTGCCCATAATGACATCACCATTTGTTGCTCTAGTTGTTTTTTTAACAATAATTCATAATCTGTATTAAAAACCTGACACATCTACTGTAAGCAAGTGCATTGAGCTAGCTTTTAACTTTTCATATTTTAGTTTAAGGTTTGTCAATAGTATTTGCTCTACTTCACAAGAATCACACTTTAAATATTAATTGGAAAATTGTCGGTACCCTTTGTCTGAGTGTTTATACTTTGATTCAGTGGTGGGTATAAAAATAAACAAGGCATCATGAGAGAGAACAGAAATCCTCTGACACGTGTTCAAGATTTCCTGGACTGTGGACTTCAAGGTAACTTTTTCTTGTTAAAAAATTTAAGATTTAGGTTTACTTTTTAATTTTTTCATGCTGTGCTCAGAAGGACAGCAGCATCACAGAACTTCTGATCTACCTCATCTCAGAGGCATGAATGCATCAAATGTTTACCCACTGAAAATACAAGTCATTCAAGCTTTTCCTTTTCTGTTCATTCATTATTCATTGCCATCAGTCTGGATGCACTTGTGTTAAAGCCTAACTTCTGACAGCCGCTCACGGCATGCAATGCACCGAGCCACTGAAAACTCCTGCTTTCATCCTTCAAATAAACCCACTTCTAAGGAAAAAACATCCAGGCCAAACATGCTTTCTGAGGAAGAGCTGTTTCTGTCAGAGGTATTCACAGCTCAACACAACACCCAGAGATTCTTCTCTGGTACTACACAGAAAGAAGTAATGCACAAAAGAATGAAGATGCACAAAAGCATCACTGAGTAGATCCCCAAGATCCTGCAAGAATAACCAAGAATGCTACAGCTGTTTCCAGAATAGGAATTATTTCTGGGATTATTAGCCAGAGCTGTGCCTTTACCAGGGGGATATGGAATTTTTCAGATATTCCAGCAGACACCTTAATCCTTACAAGAATGTCCCAAAAGTCATAAGGACTTGAAACCAACATTTCAAAACAAAAACTGTAAGTAAAACACTTAGACACTTGCTATTACCTGTTCCTCCCCATCTTCCGCTGCTTCAGCTTTCAAATTCTCAATACTTTGTTGAAGTCTCTCCATTTCTTCCTTTAAAACAAACAAAAATTGATGTGGCTTTTAACTGAGACTTATTCTCTCAGCAGGGGAGAGCAGGGATCTTGACAACCCACACTTGTAACAAAACTGCAGAGCTGACCACACATAGTTTAAACAGCAGTTCCTGCTTAAGTGTAAGGCATTCATTAATACTCACTACATTAAACTGTCTGCTTTTATCAAACACAGACAGATTTATTTTACTTGCAAATACACTAGATTCAGTTAAGGCAGCTAATGAGTGACATGGACAGTGAAGCAAAGCAATATTACAATAGCAGCAGAGTGACATGAGACTGTAACATATGGCCTTTCTAGAAATGAATGAACCTAAAGTTGCTTGCAAGAAGGTTTCCACTACAATCCTTTAGAGCTTTCCAAAGGAGTATGTGTGGAGAAAATGACGTTCTTATGCTCCATGTAGGCCTTAGGGCACTATTTGCTTCTTTTAAATTACATCCACTATTGTTTGAATAGGAGGAAATGAAAACACTTCTTTCTGATCATATTTCTGGGCAGTCCATAAACTGTTCCTGTTCACAGCAGTGAACAGGAAAGTGAAACAACAATTAAGCAGTAAAACCGGAACACACTCTGAAAACTGGAATAGCTCCATCTCAGTCTTGTCTCTTTTGGTGGGTTGCTCCACAGATAGGGCCCTTGAAGAACACTCCTCTTTGGCACTGTGCCTGTCCTCAGGTCCCTGTTGGCTGCATTATGCAGGAAGAGATGATCCATTTCAGGCTGTGAATAGCACAGGTAGGTGTCTAGTACAGCCCAACCTCAAACTCACATTCTAGTATCCCTGTCAGCCCACCCCAGGGGTGATGAGCAGGAGAAGAGCCAGAAGGGCCATAGCTGTGAGCAGCACAAGGCAGATCTGGTGCCTGGGAACTGCCCTGTATTAAGGACAGCCACAAGAACTCCGCTGTCCTGGCAGCCCTTCCTTACACCTCAGGGCAGGGGGCAGGTCCCTCTGCCAGCGCCAACCCTCTTGGTCCCAGCCTTGCTGCAGATGTGGGAAACTGCACATAATTCCACTGCAAATCAAGCTGGTGGCAATATTCAACACCAGCCTGGAACTAGCAGAACACAGGGGGTGAGGAGTGTGGGACAGATGACAAACAGGGACACACACAGCACAACAACAAATCAGGAAGAAGTACAATGCTTATTTACCAAGTTTTAAATTAATCCTTACATAAGACACCGGAACTTACCCTACAATGTGCTTTGAACTCTTGCTCCTGGCTTTTCAGGTTTTCATTCATTGCCACCAGTGCTCGCAGACTCTGTAACACGCTAAATTTGAAGATCCAGTAAACCATATTAGATTTTTAGTTTCTAATTTAAACAGATGGAGAATTAACATATATTAGAACAAGCTTAGTTCTAAGATCAGTTTCTAATAAAACCTGGGTAAATTGAAACCCCAAATATCACCACTGATATATCAAGGTCAAAATAAAGATTCAGTATTACAATGAGTATTTTGATGGCTTTGCTATGTTTTAACCTCATTAGTGTGGAAGTTTTGAGAGACTCCTATTTAATTTATTTGAGATGAAGGCTTCAAATATGAACAAAATAATTCAAGAAAGCCTCATCTACTTGTCAAATGTGTCTAGGGTTCTTCTGGTTTAAAACACCTACAATTATTTTGAACTACAGACTGACACTTTTCATTCTGACTGAACACTATGGTAACGTTTTCCTGTCTTCGGAAAGCAAGCTGGAGAATTATTTAATTTTTATATTTTAGTTTAAGCAAGAAACATTGAATGATTCATTTTAAAGTCATTATTTTTCAGAATTTCAAAGGTCATAGGAAGAAACTTACCTAGAATCTGCCTGGGCTTCTATTGTTTCTAAGGCTGCCAATTCCTTGTCCAGCTTTTCACTGTAACTCTTAACCTAAGGGTTGAAATTAATAACAAATTGAAATACACTTCCATGCATGAGTCACGCTACTTAGCTTTCCCACACCATGGGATTAGTGAGTTAAGCTGGCAAACACCTTCACCATTTAATACATTCCTTCACACATAGAACTTCTTAAAAACCTTTCAGCTGCAATCAGCACACAGGAAAACAAACAAAGATTACCTCAGCTAACGTCTTTTTTGCCTCAGCACATTTCGCCTGCAGATCAGTACATTTAGCTTGCAACTGTTATGAAAGAGAAAGAAAAGATTTTGATTCTATATTCACACTAATTACACCTGTAATACAGAACAGCAATATTGCAATTGTTCATAATGACTGGCTATTAAATAACAGGCCAACCACCACAGCCACTGTCTTTTCTTGTCAGGTACTCTTGAAAGCATTTGATTGCAAGAATTCTGATCGAATATTTAATTAATGACAGCAACATTTACCACCTCAACTTCTAGATAGATTAAGTCCCAGAATATGCAACAGCTTTTACAAAACATATGCCAACAGCATGGTAACTTTTTGGACAGAATCTCTGCTAAATTACTCAAACTTATTTCGCCTGGTTAGACCAGCCTAGTTTCACACCAGGCTAAGAAGAGAGTCCCATTTTGTACTTCTCCAAATAAGTCAGGGCAATTCAAGACTTGCACAGAAGCACCATGGCACCAAACCACGGACATGTCCATACCAAACAAGCAAGCTGGTTTAAGTTTTCTTTTGTGTAACTATGGAAAGTCCAATAAGAAGACAGTTACCAAAATGCCAGTGGATATTTCACTTGTAATAATTTACAGAGGCTAATTTTAGAAGAGCATCCTTCTTTCAAGTCCTTATGATTTAAGATAACATCGCCAGTCGTAACAACAAAAATGGGACATGGCTTACAAAAGTGGAGCAGAAGTGAGCAAACAAAAACACACGTGTAGCTCCGTTTCACTTCCCTCCATGCTGATTTAGTTTGCTTTTCACAACACAGAGCTGTGACTTAACGCTCCACTCATTCCTTTCCAAAGCCTAATTTATATTAAAAAAAACCACCCTTTTTCATTGTTTTTCATAACTTTTCACCAATAATTTACCAACAGACTGGATTCTAACTAGCTGAAAAAATTTTAAGCCTGCAGTCTACATCTCATGAAAACTGACATAAAGATTAAAGAGCTATCCGTTATCAGAAATCTTGCCAAAAGTTACTACACTATTGAAGCCAGAACTCCATAAACATTTTTAAAAAGGTGGGGTCTTGACCGTCACTGATTTCAAACACTGCATTTGGCAAGTAGTAAGAGAAATTCAGCCAGGAAATTTTTACTTTACTAAAGTGATAAAAGAATTATATTTGGCTAACAGCTGTCAGTACATTTTTTCCCCACATAAAAACAGCACTGAGACTATTATGTACTGAAAACAAGCCACACAGAATTAAAGGGTCCTCAATTGTTAAAATGGCATGAAAATAGACTTAGGAAATACTGAAATTTTCCTGTGAATTGTGAAGTTTGTTTGGCAGTTCAAAGCAGATTTGTAATGAACTAAGAACTCTACCAATTTTGTGTGGTTTACAACTGGGGTACCTCCCCACCCCAAACTGCTCTCTGCTTCTCAGCAGCCCACGGAAAACAAGCAAATACCTTCATTCATATACCAGGGAAACTGGCAAAGGAAATGCATGCACCAGGTAATCCCCACAACATATATCTAGTTACAGACATACTCTGTATTACAGACCGAGGAGCCAGACTATGCTCAAATTCTCTGGAATATCAGAGTCACCTGCTACAGAAAAAATGCTTTTGAACATTTCAGTCACTGAGGCTTTGATGGACAGACTTTGATGGATCCTTTCTGCTTTGCAGATCATAACTGCACAACACAGGAGAGCTGCAAAAGCTACCCACGACTGCTGGGCTCACTTACCAGCCTCTCTTACTGCTCAACCAGGCAAGAAAGATCAAGGGAGCAGCAGGACTGGAGTGCTGTGCTAATGCACATTTGCACTTTGAAACCTGAGCTAGCTGTCATAATTTCCTATTGCCACTCCTTCTACACAACTGTCCCCAGGCTGTCCTCCCCAGAATTAAGCCTGAGCTAACTGCCCACAAGGGAATGCAAGGGCAATGCAGTGTTCTAAAAACTACACACCGTCACACTGAGCACGCCTGCAGTATGACTACAGATTGACTGGAGAAAAACTACAGACAGCTGTGAGCTGCTGGACACAACCAAAACCTGTAGATTTGTAATTAGCACTCAATTAAACCTGAGCAAACCTGCCCTGTTTTATAACAGGACAGTGCTACACCATTGCCAATCATGACAACAAACCTTCTTACCTGGAACAGGCTTGCTCAGAGCAGATGCTGCAAGTGCCTGCATCTGTCTCCATTCTACCATATACACACCCTACATCTCTATTTCACATGAACGTGTCTTACAGACTTTTTGGTTTAAAAGAAGAGTCGAAGTGTGACACAAACATACTGCAGTGACTTGGGATACACTGAAATTCCCCACTTCTGAAATTCCAAACATCGCATTCTGTAATTAGTGTTTCTACTTCAGGAAGCAACTTCAATCCAACATGGGGATCCACCAGGATTTAACTGTCTGTAAGCCCATACTATGATTCTGAAAGCCTGACAATTCAGCCTGCATTTAAATGCTAGGTAGTGTCAATACTTTTTTTACTAACAGCCATCATCCTGACAGGACACCAAAGTTATGTTTGACACAAACAGATAGGGAAAATTCATTTTACCAAAGTGTTAAAAGAACACAAACTCAAGTGAAAAACAAAAAACAAAAAACCCCAAACCCAAACAACCTATATTTGATTTCATTATATAAAATAACATCATAATTATAGTATATCATAATACTTTCTAATATTTCCCTCTAGAATGTAAAGGAACTGTGATGGACATTGTGATTTGCATTCAAGATATAGTGAAAATAGTAATTGTAGTGTTATTGACAATGAAAAAAATGCTGTTTCTAACAGATGCTAGAGGGCAGCATGAACAGAAATGCATCAGTTTAAGAAGAACAAAACTAGTTTGGCAAATTCCAGAGGAAATGCATTCTAATGTTGACCAGTCAAAACACTGTCATACTCTACCCTTCAAAATTCTTATTTTCAGCAAAATAAACCAAGACAAATCTGCACTGGTTCTTAATAAAGCTTTTCAGTAAGTTGGAAAAAAGAAGAGAGAAATAAAGAACAGAATAGACAATTAGTCTTTCAAATGTGTTGTGCATAGGTTTTATTTCTACAGTTTTATTTAAGCTTAGCATTACTTGAAAGTCAGAGACTTCAAAAATGTTTCACAGCATGTGCTTTACTGGAATGAGACTTAAGCCTTCAATGGATAAGTATCCTTTAAATAAAAGACACTATTGCATTAGAGACTATTTTATTCTAATTTTATAAATCTATAAAATGAGTTAAGTCTAATAAGTGGCTGAGCAGGAAGGTTTAGAATCCAGTGATTCCATAGTATCCCATAGAGGCAAGGCTTTCCAAGCTACCCTTCTTTTACCTGTGTTGTTTGCAGGACAGAACATGACACTGTCTCATACAATGTCTCACACAGACACCCATCTATCAGAGCCCCTGTAACCCCAACACTGAACACATAAAACCAGTGAAGATGTAAGGTTAAGGCATTACTGACAAGAGCAGAACGAAACAAAACAAAAACAGATGAAGGTTGCTGGAGTAGTGCTGTACTCGACAAAGCATCACCCACAGGAGTCATCAGCAACTCTTTTTTCCTCAAGTACTATTTATTTTTTTGGCAAGCTCTTCCAATTACTAACTCTGATGCAGTATGTTTTCATCAGATTCTGCACACTAAAGATGGTGCTGATTACAGCAGTATGCATAATTAAGAGCAGCATTTCAGTAATGGCATAGCTTTTCCACTTACACTTTTCTGTGTTTAAATGGCAACAGCAAAAGTAGGTTGAAATAGAGGAATAATGGTTCTTGCCCCTAGTTATAGTTATTTAAAAAAATCATTCACAAATTCAAGAGCCTTTCCTTCCCAAAAAATGCAAAAATATAAACTGAGTAGTAACTTGCAAAAAAATCCACAAACAAACTAGCAAAATCCCACCTTGGTGAGACAAGCTGGCTCATATAAAGGACAGGAAGTAATAAAAGTAATTTATAAGGTATTTCAGAGTAACTTCCTAAATTGTTTCTTGAAACTGTGAAAACAGCACATTCAGCACTGCAGCTGACAAATCAAATAGTGATACTCCCTCTGTTTTTCTCTTAAAAGACATGCAAAAAAGGAAAAGCATGTTCTGATTAGTTAGCTCCCTCCTCACAGACAGGGCTTCATAATTTTTTAATATAAAACCAGCCACACTGTCTTAGTAATAAATGTGCAAGACATTCGGAGACGCTGAAATAAATGTTCAGCGTGACAAATCGTTGGTACAGAAGATAGCCTGCAAATCTTTCCTGGATAGCAACAACTTTGTGATCAACCACATTTATCACAGTTTTCTTCTTCATTACACACACAATACTTACCTCTTCCAGGAGCTTGGTTTTTTGCAAAATCTGCTTGTTCAGAGATGCCACCTTCCTTCTGTGTTGTTGGGCAGCTCCAAGCCTTTCTGGTCGCTCCTCAGCTGAAAGCTCAGATTGCTAAAATAAACCACAACAGCCTTTTGGACCTCACAACATTAATTTCTGCTTCTTCAGAAGCTCATGAAATACCAAAGTGGGACATATCTAGGATATTTTTTAACTAGAACTGTGTCCCACTATCCAACAGAAAGAATGACTTATCAACTTATCTCACATCAAGATAAGGAAGTAGCTGAATGCCTGACTTATATTATAAAATTTACAAGTAAAGTAAACTAAAAATAAAGTCAAGTGTCCTGGTACAGGTGGAAAATAATACAGTATATTAGAAGACAGACATAATTTTTTTGCATCAGTATTACAGAGTCCTTAAACAGAAAAAAATACAAACATGCTAAAAACCACCTTAAGCCGTGACATTTACTGAGCTTGTTGACTTGGAGGTGCTCTACACCCCAGTAAGTAGATCCATGACGTTCAAAGGCCTTGAACAATAGTGTATTTAGATTCTGAAACAGAGGCTTGGAGGCATCTTGATGCTGAATGACAACAACATACTCAGTGTGGTAGATAAAACCCACTGAGTGGTAAATGTTTTTTGTGTGTGCACGTGTACTATTGACACCAGTCTTTGAGAACTACTCAATCCAGCCTGCAATGCCAAGAAAGTGTCTCATAAATACATAATGAAGACAGCAATCCGGATCCAGTCTCCTGTTCCCTCTGAATAGTGGAAGCAAAGCTGACAGAAACATTCTTTACCAGAAATAACATTTATAACAGAAATTGTATGTTTGCAGTAGACAAAAGAATGATTAAAACTAGTGGCAGCCTGATGTCTAAGGGATTATTTGCCTAGAAATTATTTGTACCTTTTCAAAGTCTTTTATTTTGGTAATTTGCTTCATGCACTCTTTTTTTCAGCTAATCCCTTTTCCAATATTTCATTAGAAAACCAGTTAATTTTTAAGTACTTCAGGTGGTAAATTACAGTCTGTCAAAGACTTCAATACTAAGTGCTTTTTGAATAATCACCAAATACTGACAACCACTACAATGTATAATCACCCAAAATTCTGCAAGAAGCATGACACACTCTTCACTCATATTTGCTCCTGGTTCCACTCTAGGCAGATGGTTAAACAGCTTAATTAAAATAAGAGGCAAAATCTGTCTTCCTCTTCACTATTTTCTATGTTATTCAATTTGAAGAGCAGCTTAATGATTTGTTGTACTTTTACATCCACAACACAAAAAGACCAATTCTGATTTCTTAACCCAACAATTCACATACTTTCTCTCCCTTTGTTAGGAAAGGGAAAAATGCCTATAAGCAACACCTGTAACACTGAACTATTCTACAAATACACATTCAGACTTCCTTATTCCTCTCATTATTTAGTCAAATCACACTCCATCACATCATGCATTCCAAGATTCCATCCTTCTCACCATACATTCAGTCTATCTTATACGCATAACATACCAATTGAGAAAACTGGAAGTGCAAAAGAAAGAAATGTGAGCTAACCCAGTCTGAGACTATGTTTGCAAAAACAGTAAAAACCCACACAGTACAGCTTTGGCACAAAAAAAAAGTCATGTCTTAAGAAGTGAACTGTTACAGCCTGCTTTTTGAAAATGGGAAATAACCATCACTGTAATACAGAGGTTTCTGCTGAGAAATCCTTCTGGTTTGCAAATGAAAAAGCCAGGGATAAGCCTCCTGCAGTCACAGTGGGCTAAGGATCCACTCTGCAGCAACACTATAAAGTTATTGAGGAACCGGGTTCCAAGTTGTGGAGAAAAATCCATCTTTCATAACGGAAGGAAGAAAGTACAAATTATAGAAGCTACTTTGCTCCTGTCCTTGTTGTTGTCTGGTCTCTTACTACACTGGAGCAGCCTTTTGATTATAGTTTATGAAAGCTGTATCTGAGCACTAATGTCTCTTGACTATTTAAGATTATCAATTTCCTACTCTATCTCAATATATGAAATTCAATTACCTGTGAAAAAAAGGGATACATGGATATAATCTTCAACTTTTCTGTGAACACACATTACCCCCACCACTGACAGGTACAGACTCACTTCTGCATTCTTCCCTCTTCCCTACAACTGCTCAATTGCCCTAAAAAGACTTAGCCAATTCAAATTAGTTAAACATGAAGAGTTAGTAGCCTCATTATGTATGATAGAATTTGATAAATTAAAACACACTATCAG
>JAWWES010000171.1:8171578-8181666 GCA_035583135.1 Lophotriccus pileatus
ACACTCCAAATCACGTCAGCTGGAATGTAAGGCTCCCTGATTTCTCACAAGTATTCCCACTGTGCTTCTGGCTTCCTCTGGACACATCTGGTGCAAAGATTCCTTATCCCACAGCCTTCTGAGAGCTACCAATCTCAGAAAAAAGCCAGCTATCACAAAATATGATGTCTGCTACAAAGGAGAAGGCTGAATTTTTTTTTTACGTAAGTGCTTTTTATAACTTAATATTGGTATAATAAACGTACAACATAAAAAGTGTAAAACTGCCCAGTTCAGTTAGAAGAACTCATACCATGAAACTAACGACAGCTGGTGACAGACAGACTGGATTTCTAGGTCTCAACTGCACCACTAACATGACTATTTCATTGTCCACTTCTGCCTTGCTGGAGACTCAATTCCCACAACAAGCATGATGACCGTCTAATATAGAATATCCCAAAGCCAACAATATTTTTGAAGAAAGAAAATTAACTCAATAAATGTGACTGCAGCCTAGCAGTTACTCTGAGGGGAAAACAGACATGCCTAGATCGGGAAACAGCTCCATTTATAAAATTTAAATGTGAAATTTGTAAGTGGAGTACTGAGATGATAAAGGGCAACCTTAATGTAGTCGATGTATTGCTAAGTCCGTGACACGCTTAACGCATTATTTTCATTATCTCTGTCTGTAATAAAAGCTTGTAGCCAAATTCATAGTAAATAGTAAAACTGCAGATACTCTGACAAGGGCATTTTAAGATTCCATAATCCTCAAAAGCAAGGATCCTACTTTTCAAGCAGCCCAATGATTTATTTATGGCATGGTATCATGTTTCTCTACCACATTAAATAACCTGTTTTGTAATAAACATCTACAGTATTTCTTACCAAGTTGAATGAGTCTTTAAAAAGAAAAAGAAAAACCCATTAATGATCACGTTATGGAACACTTAGCTAGAAGATGCTTACTAAGCAGACAGGATATGTCATTACCTCACAGTAGAAACGGAACTAAAACAAACGTAACACCCAAACCCTCTTTCTTTTAAACACAGAAGGCAGATTTTCAGTTCCAATTAGCAGTTTTTAAGAGAGGGTAAGAATGGAAGTTATAGCTGTTTATTCTGCTGTATTTTTCTAAGATCTAACAGTAACTAACGCTCCAACAATGCAATTCTTGCCACTATTTTAGTATTTTAAATTAGTATTTTTTTACCTGTTCTGTTTTTCCTGCTTGTCTGCTAAATCCGTATCTCCTAAAAGAACAATAGGAAACATGAAGGAAACAGATTGTTGTTTACAACTTTTACAAATACATTAAGTTCCTATCAGTTTTCAACATAAGATATGCACCAACAGCCAGATTCAGGTTAGTTTTTGGAATGTTTCAAGGTAACTAAATAAGCAAGTACTGGAGCATATTTATAGAATGATTTCAGCTCCATCTACTCTTTCTGAGCTATTACACTACAGTCCATGTTACCATTAAAAGGAAGGCACTTAAAATAGTGAGAACAAAAAAATATAAAAATCTATGGCTTTGGGGGAGAAGAAGCCACAGAAGATATAAAATGGAATTCAAATGTCATTTGCACTCATTAAGAGCTCAGACAGCAGACAAGCTGTTCTTATCACTAAACTGTGAAAGAAAAAGTGGAAACAGAAGCCTCAAACAGACACTCTGTAACTTAATTTTTATGTGTTTGGAGAGCTCTCAGTAAACCAGAGGGACTTGCAAAGATAATGGAAAAGTAAAAACCTTGGTAACTGGGACTCTATATGGGAGTTTGCAGAAAGTAAGAAGACCAAACAGTGATTCAGCCTCTTGATGCAACAACTACATAAGAACTACAAAAAGAAGCAACAGCAACTTCAGCTCCTTTTCCCCTCACTTTCTGAGGACTGCTTGCAAAGAGACAATATTGACTGACAGACAGTACCTAGAAGGATCATGAATTTAAGCCACTTCTATAACACCGAGAACAACTATGTTAAAAAACCATACCCTCCTAAGAGCACAAAGTCTGAACTTGGGCTGCCATTGTACAAATAAATGGGTCACACATATAAGGACTGGCCAGTCCCCAGAGAACTTACGGGACAAGTAAACAAAATATGAAACCAAACAGGAGTACCTTTCACATAGTTCATTTCTGAAGTAGTTTGAAAAGCACCCATCACAATCCAAATTTTACATGTGCTTATAATGCACACAATACAAACACCAAGGAGAATTAAATGAAGCCTTTCACCTGCCGTATTCCAGAAGTGTAGAATGAACCTTTGATTCCTCATCCAGCAGCTCCTCAGCTCCCTTCTGACGTTTGTATTTTCTCTGAGGTTTGTAAACCTCCTGTAAGACAGTGAATGGATTCAGAGCTTGTAAAAGGCTTTTCTAAAATAAATGACTTGTTATCTCAAGTGATATACACATTGTTTGCTTTCCAACTTAATATACTTACCCAAGTGTACATCCCTCACTTTGTCTTTTTGGAATTACGTTATAAAATCTTACTGAATTAATTTCTAAACAATCTGCTATAGGAATAAAACCTTTCCTGGTTTAAAACCAAAATATAAATGGATATTTAACAACACACAATTTCTAAACCATCTCTTCTGTCATGTTTGAAAGAAGAGTCAAAAATAACACACTCAACATCTATTAAGATTATTTGGCTAATGCCAGTGTCTAGAAATGTTACCTCCTTTGTGAGTTAATTCTATTTGTAAATTCTGGTTAGATAAATAAACACGATTATTTTTCATTCAATGATCACAGCTTACAACAGACTTAAAGCAGATTTTATTGGAACAAAAATACCTGAAGCAGTTTGCTAGTAAAATGTTTCAATCTAATGCTATCCAAGTGTGATCCAATGGATGGACAACAGCCCATCAAATAAAACAAGGATTCACAAGTACTATTTTGTTCTGATAGAGTTGCTTCCAATTTAAAAACAAAAGAAAGAATATTTTCTGCTTGTTCTGACTTTCTGTACAAGACAAACTATTATTTTCAACAAGCACTTGCTGCACCATAACATTGAAAAAGATTGAAAGCTATTTCAGAAAAGACAGGTAATCCCAAAGTGGAGATTTCAAACAAGTGAAAATTGACACTATTCCTTGGCACGTTTCTACTGAATTTGTCTGTTAGCCTTTGCAATTTTTACTTAATTTCTAATCTTAATTTCTGTCATCTTTGCTTTCAGCCATTCAATCTTGCTACATTTTTGACTGTCACGTGAAAAAGCTTTTTAGGACCAAGGATCTCCCACAAAATGTACTTTCTCACCTACAGAGAGGAAATGTAAGTAACAAAAATAATTATAGCTTTTCTGATGGCACTGTATTTTATTTTATACTTTTGCTATATAAAGTGTAGGCATCATATCATAAACATTAGTCTTGGCATCAGGTAATTGAGTAGTTGAACAAAACCACTGCAAGATAACCTCAACTGACTAGACAGTCACCTTTCAGCAGCAGTAGTTCTTATTCCAATAACCATTGCTGATATTTAATATTGCCTTTTCCAATCTTTAGGCCTGATCACGACCATAAATCTCAGCATACTGACCCCTTGCAAAAAGAAGGGTAGGTCATCAGACCAGAGTCGTAATAATGAATCCAGACGACTAACTATTCTTTCACACTTGCTGATCCGTTTTTAGGAGAGTAAATTTCTCTTCCAGTTCCAATGCATAATGATTTAGAGGTGACCTGCAGAAGTACCTTCATCTAATAGCAACCTTCTCCTTCTAGTTCTATGGATAGATAGGAAACCTCCTGAACATTCTCCCTTGCAAATTCATTCCGTGTTCTGGGCTGTACTTATTATGCTTTGATGCCTTAAGAAATCACATGAACTAATCTTTTGTTAAGAAGGTCAGGTACCAGCTGCAGAAGACATGATCCTGACAGAGCTCATATATTTAAGGAAGAGGTGTTTGTCTAATGATACCCTGAGGAATGATGAATGAATGTCAAAAACTTTACATTCCATGAAGATGCACCTAAAAACTAGATAACTGAGCCAGAGGAGAAGACAGAATACTAGTAATAGAACATAGAAACTAAGCCTTGAAACCACTTCTGTTTCTCAGCAACCAAAGGGAACCCTTCATTACTGTTAATCAAATATCTTCTGTATATTTTTGAATGACACTGAAAATTCGAGGTACTGGTGTCCCATAAGAGCATTATGATTACTTTGTTTCTGTCTCTTCTGTGACAAGGTCGATATCAGCCACTTGGATACAGACTCTTTAGTGCAATATATAAAGGCAGTGAAGGTAAACAATGGACACGCTCGAAAAACTAGGACAATTATTCTGAAAATTGAAAATAAGCAGAAGCCAAATGAATTTCAAGTGCTACTTGGCAGAACTCACATTTGGAATTTGCTTTATCGCACAGGTTTGCATTCTTTCTCAATTTAAAAGGTCATACAGGTGCATAAACAATGCAATGATACCTATGTACAAGTTCTTTAACTTGTAAACAGAAAACATCTCAGTGGAAAGACAATATATTTCTGGGTGGAGTAAAAGACTCATTGTAAGTCTGCTAATAATTAGAAAAACCACAATCAAAGCATGGGGAACAACACTTAAGAGACTGTAACTGAAATTTGCAAAGCAAGAACAATTATTCAAATAGATTAACAAGGGATTTGCACTGGTCATCACCTGGATACTTTCATAGCGACGTTATTCTATAAACACACGCTGTAATTCAACCACATCCATGAGGCTCAGCAGCACTCAGCTCACCAATACAGAAAAACAACCACCTCCAAAACCTGACAAAGGAGCCAATGACTTGTCTGGTCCATTACACAACCCCTCACACAGCTCATTACACAGGCAATGGACACCTCTAACCTGTGCATGAAGAGTTCAGATGCCTGTTAGAGCTACCTGAAATAGCACTGGTTTTCTCTGCAGAGCAGGGTTTCACCATCTATTGAAGAGCCCTGGAAATGTCCTATTCAAATCAAACCCAAATTTTTCATCTTTTCTCAAATGCTGGACTGGAATTTATCAAGATGGTCCAAAACAAATGGTAGTGAACTGAAGGGAGTCAGGAATGGTGAACTGATGGTCCCAAGCCAACAGGGAAACTGGAAAGCAAGGACAGAAACTCCAAGGATAGAAACTCCAGTTGCTAGCTAGGCAGCTGAATTTAGGTATGAGAGAGTGAGAGAGCCCAGATAGGTTAAATGTCATTGTACATTACACTCATGAACAAGCTTTCAAAAAATACAAACAAGCAGTTTATCCAAAAGTTAAAGATCTGCACCTGAAGAGGGAGCGAGAACACAGATGATACCACCTTTCCCAACCAACATCTGCCACTTGAAAACATTTCTGAAGTAGGGTATGTACTTCCACTGCTAAACAAACAGCTTCAAACAGTCTACTGAGTTTAATAGCCTGTAAGCTACCCGGTGACTTTAGTTTGATAGGAATTCCACACTCTCTGTGCAGGCAGTTGATATGATTTATCTGCTCATATAGTGCACACCTAAAAGGTTTTCAATCTGCTATATTGGCATTTGAGACCTGTTCTAAGAACGAAGCTCAACATGTAACGTAATTTGGGATCTTCTCATGAGAAAACCAGGACTGGTTGCATTAAGCAGAATTAACTACTACCATTTCATTACTAAAACCACTTGTTTCTGGATCATAAAAGAAGAAAAATCTAATGTACTTACAGAGATATCAGTAACCGTTTTAATTGCCTTCTCTTTCCTTTGCATAAATTCATCATCCTGAAAAACATTAATGGAGGTCACAAAAAATACTAGGAATGGAGATTAAATATCAACCATTCTAAGGATTTTGTGAAACTAAGTTGTCAAACAGTTTGAGTTGTCCAGTTATTTGGTGAAATGTTAGTGATTTCCTGTAACACAGAAAAGTATTTGCTTCTGTCATCAGATGGTGGGTAAGTCTTTAAAACTGTATCCAGATCAGCAGGTCCTGCTCTCTGCTCACACAGGACCTGACACAAATGCCATTCCAGCACACTACTGGGATCTCCAATCTTTACTACACTATAAAGAAATGAAGCTGGATAGGCTTAATGTGGAAAAAAGGATTCTCTACTGTTATTTTAGTTTCTAAGCATAAAAAGTAATTAAAAAAACAAACAAACCAACAACAAAAAACTAACCAAAAAACAAAAGCACAACCCCCAGAACAAACTCCAAACCATCCCAAGTTAATAAAATCTATCTATCCCAACAGTAGGGCCATCTACCTTTAATAATGTTACCACGTCAAGAGACAAAACTTGGGTTCTAGGTGTTAAATATGGAATGAACAGAACTGATAGTTCTGCACTACAGACACATATCCAAGCTCATTCCATCCCTCCTCCTATACAAAAAAAAAATTATAGCAAAGGCAACTCTGGTGCTGTGAAGCTCGTACTGCACCTGAGCACTTTACACATCACAAAAACAGGGACTGGCTTTATCTTACCTCTGGTAGTCTGTGAGTTTTTTGAAACTGTGATATAGAGTAAGAACGGACATAGTCTCCCATTTCTTCCCTTGTTTCTATTGCACGTTTCACCAGCCACTGAAAAACAAAAATTATCAGTTGAAAGAAGAAGAGTAACAGCAGCAAACAACAAACTGCTGCATAATTAGTTTTAATACGTGATAAAAACTAAAAGCACATTTTAAGCACAGAAACAAGAACAAGTGATTTTTTTATTTGTAAACATGGTAACCCAGGGACCTAATCCTAAAAAAATGATTCAGCATTAGCTATTTTATAAACTTCACATTTCTTCTTCTGTGCATATGATTCTTTTATGAAATTTTCCAACTATAGATCACTGTTGTAAAAAACTACAGCTCCACTGTGAAAAGACATATCTTCAAGCCTATGAAGTGCTCGTGAAGAACCACATGCCTGTGTAAGAAAAAAAGACTTCTTCTGACATTTATAAGACCACACAAAAAGCCACAAAATATTGAAGTACATTTTAAACAATGTCGGAGGAGATAAATCCTGCTGGCTGCTGACAGCCTGTGCAGGGGGTCACATAAGAGATGAGATCAATCTTGGGATCCAAGTTTGAACCAGCAACTGTTTCCTGTGCTATAAGCATGAACCCCCGGCAAGCAAGGGGAAGATGATGACAACAAGAGATGAAAACGCAATCTATTAATTACAAAGTGCATCTCAACACAAGTTTGTGTACGTACTTTTGTCTATTAACATAAGCACAATTTACTAGGAAGAACAGCGACATTTCTGTCCACTGGAATATTTGTTATGGTGGGGTTTTTTAATTATTTTTTTAAAGTTCTGCTACAGTCTGTGGCAATGAGCCAACTCAACTTAATTTCTTCCTGTTGGGAAGGATTCATTTAAATTTTTCCTGTCAAGGCCACCAGATTAGTTTGCAGAGTGCAAGTGGTATTGGGACACAGGCAGAAGAGCAAGCTTTTTTATTAATTGGGTACTGATTTGAGATTTACAGATAGGAAATGGAATCCTGAATTTAACAGGGCATTGAATAAAGTGTCATTATCAAATAAATAATTCCTACAGGGTGTAGTCAGCATTTTATAGCTCTTGCATGGTCTTTTTCAGAACAGAGTATGCTGGTGACATCAGCAAGTTTTCTCGAAAGCCTGTCTTGGTTGGGATAAAATGAGGAACCCACAGTGTGTGGAGCAGGCAGAATTTCACAGGAACCTGACAGAAAGCTACAACTTCTAAAGAAAGATCCTTTACAGACAAAAAACTAAGTCAATCAAGAAAGACTTCTTCAAGTATGGGTCAGCTATACCACCTACTGGCCAGCTACTGAGAACCATTGCTCTCAGAGAAACCCAGAAGCAGATTTCCTCCCTGATTAGAATTAATGTTTCTCCTTTCCTGAGGTTATATCCCAAACCAGGATTTTAGATAAAGCAGGACAGAGAAAGAATACCTTGAGCTATAGTTCTTACAGCAGGAGTAATATTTTTCCTGTGAAAGAAGCCTGGTATTTAATAAATGTAACCATTCCTTGTCATCAAGTGATGAGGGAAAGAAATTTACACAGATTGGATTTTTTTTTTGGTAGGAAATAAGCATTCAGAAGTAAAAAGTCTTATTATCAAGATACAAACTTTCCACCTTAGGCAGCATCGGAACAGTTTGAAAGCTGTGTAACAGTAGCACACACCATGGAATGTTTCGTGGGGTGTGCAGTTAAGTGTGGTTTCCCTCGGAAGACTCCTACTGGAAGATAACAAGACAAAGCACCAGGAAGTTTTCCCCACTTCTTACAAACTGCTACTTAGATTCCATTCATGCAAAATTCCTACACAGGCAGGAGGTAGTGAGATATTTAATGGAAAAAAAGCTTGCTTAACAGTCTTCATTTTCCCTAAGTATCAAAGATATATTTCTGTGTGCAGATGAAAGGAAAATCAAAAAATGATAACATGCCAAGGATTCTCAAAATACCACACGTAGCTGGAACACATCAAGTGTTAGCTTAAACCTTAATAAACTGGAGAACTGTGCATATGTACATGCTTAGCTAGTGGTGCTTGTCAGAGCAATGTATTTTTTCGCCCAAACAGTTTTTAAGTGATAAGAATTAAGGATGTATTATGCTTAAAGAAACAACCCCAACTGCCTTTTGCCTTATTCACATTTGATTCAGTGACTGTCTTCATAACTTACAGTCTGTGCTTAAGCTTATGGAGTAAACAGGTGTTCCACAGAAGGCAGAATCTGACTGCATTTCAAAGAATTTAGAGAACTTGATTTGTGTTCTCCTTAAATGTGGATCAAATGATAATTAAGGATTCTATCATCCATAATGTCACTCCATTCTTTAAAAACATTAAATTACTTCTCTGTGACTATTCATTCCAAAGTTAAATAAAGAGCCAAACAATAATACAAAGCTTTGTTAAGATTTTTATGCAAGTTTTATGGCCTTTTTCAGCAAACTATTGATACACCATAAAATTATTATTACCTGTATAACAGGAAATATATGAATGAAATCCAGTCCCTGGATCTGATGTGGCTCCAAACGATGAGGACACTTCATTTTTGGTAATACTGACACAATTTTTTCAGTTAAGGCACTATTATAGAACAACAAAAACACAGATATGCTTTTCTTTTGTAAATTACAAATTATTTTTACAAACACAGTTAAGTTCCCTCTAGTGGCTTCCACTGCACACAGTTTTTGTATTTATAGTATTACACACAAAACTTTTAGATCTGCATGTCTGGTCAGATGAAATACCCACATAAGATAAATCTACAAACACCTTTGCATATTCTAGTATATGCTACACGGAATGATACTAGCTTTAAGAACAATTATAATAAGTAAGAGACATGTACTCAAAAAGTACAGAATCAAATGTAAGGACTTAAAATTCGTTTGGCAGAACTCCAAAAACATACCTTGATGCTAGTCCTGAAACTTTATGGTTTTAAACATATATATGGCTCTTAAAAGCTAAGTACACAGTATACTTCACATAGTTTTCAAGTTAGTAAAACTGAATTTGCTGGCAACTGCCTCATTCTAGAGCTCAGGTAGGAGCTGGTAAACTGAAAAGATTACCCTACCACAAAGGATTCACTTACAGAAACTTCATCTGATTTCCACCAAATCCCTCAATTTAGGGCAAGGAATTTTTTTGTTGTCAGTGATGCCAAGTACATTTTTAAAGTAGGTGTCAGCACCAAGGATGAAAACTTTACTGGGAAAACGGAAGCTATTTCTCCATGAAGGAGAAAAAGTAACTGGTCCAGTACTGACCTCAGTGATATTTAGTACGGCCCAAATGGACAACTGATATTCTGGAAGAACAAAAGGGAAGCAAGAGCTACGAGACCAAAGCCTGGGAAGAGAGCCTGAAACCTATTAAAGGGAAGAGGTGCACAATCAAAGCAAATGCAATTAAAACAGAAGTTTTATCCAATAGATACAAGATCCTCTCCTAATGTATGTTTCCGTTTTTATTTCAAAGTAAAGTAATGGCCCGCCTTCGCGAACGAAGAGCCGGGGAAGGTCTTTACCCGCATATGCAGATAAGGCCTTCGAGCCTG
>JAWWES010000171.1:8181766-8252376 GCA_035583135.1 Lophotriccus pileatus
CCTGACCAGGAATCGAACCCGCGGTCTCAAGGGTACCAGCCCTGCGTCTTAACCACTAGGCCACCGGGGGCTCCCTTTTTTATTTCAACCCAGCAATTAAATAACAGGACACCATCACAATGTCTCTGCAATAATTCTGGGAAAACACAATTAGCTTTTCCTTATCTTGAGAACACCACAGAAGCCCTGAGCCACCACCAGTATAAACATTACATGGACATCAAAACAGCCTATGCTTGTGTGATTCTGAACACTTCAGTTTTACAAATAAATCATTGTTGCTGTTTTGGGAAAGGAGCCTGGTTTTTGTTTTGCCAGTTTTGCATTCAGTCAGCTGGAAAAATAAAATATTTTCAGGATAACTTAACTATCTCCTGTCCTGTTTTTCTTAAGGATAACAATGATGGCAATTATAAAAATTACCACCACCATCTTCATTCCTCGCCTCTACTTAATTCTTTGCACTCAGCCATGCTTTATGTAGTTAGTTATCTATGAAAATTTGAGTGTCTCCAAGGGCAATGGCAATAGCCACAAATCTTTACTTTTAGAAGTGTTACAGCCTTGCCAGTGCTCAATGACTTTCAAGGAAACAGCACAGAAAGATGTTCTTTTCAATTACACTGAGCAAACAAGTCTCTTCATACCACTGTAACTTGTCAGGCTATTCTTACTTTCTGCAAATTTTAATTATGGCTCTTTTATCACAGATATGCATGTGTTTGGAATGTGTTCCCTTTCTCAGCATAAACAAAGTTTATAACCTCCCTAATACAGGAATTATCTGGCTTATGAGCAAATTCCATGCATAAGAAATTAATCATAACAAAGTTGTTTCATTGGGTCACTGAGAAAGGAAATCTCCCACTCAGTATGGGGCAGGTAACTATTTTGGCAACAATGACATGCTTTAAATTCTGTTTGCTGATGCCTGCAATTCCAACCCAGAACCATAAAGGAGAGTCAGAGGTTATTTACACAGCAGAACTGCAGACAGAGGGTACTTAGGGAAGGTATTCTAATGTTGCACTCCAGTTTCCAGCAGCATGGTCTCCCTCTGCCCTTTGTTTTGGCCTCTGCATCATCCCCTTGTGCCAGCACAAGCATCTGTGCAGCTGTGCAGAGAACTGGATCCAGGAATTCATTCATGTTAAAACTATTTTCTTTTTCTTTTTTTTTTTCTTTTTTTTTTTTTAATAGGGTTTAATCAGGATCAATTCCCAACCCAGTTCGGTGTGGAGCCACATATATCCCTACTAAGCAGTGAAAGCATTTAAGAGCATGGCAGCCCAGTGGGAATAGCACTGCCTTTTCTGAAATAAGCTTCTTTCTGCTTTTAGAGTTTGTGGAACTACAGTCTGACAAACCCAAACCTGTGCAATGTTTTGCAAATGGGTAATCTTGAAAAGCAGGAAACTTGGACTAAAAAGCTTTCTTAGAAACAGGCAAATAGCAGGTAACTTCCCCTTCCCCATCTGCTTCCTCTTTAAGAAGAATTAAAATACCCCACTTGCCATTTAACCAGCTTACATTTTTTGACCAATAGTAGAGTTTTCCTGAAATAATAAGTCAACGTCGATATCGAAGTTGCAAGTAGTGATACACCACGTCATGCCTCCTACCACCTATCAAAGGAGCAACAGCAGGGTTAGTTCCATTTTAAATTGAAGAGGTAAAACCAAATACATCGTGCAGGCTATAGTGTTCTCTCCATCCTCAGTATTCTCATAGAGAGATTGAAATCGATACCACATCAACTTCTACATACAATACATATACACAAGAAAAAAACCCAGCAGTTATTGGTATTCTAAATTTCTCTCTTAGCTTCATACTTTAGATTTGAAACAGCTTTCAGACTAAAAAAAAAAAAAAGTAGAACAGTGTGTTTAATATACAACAGTATGTTAAATGCCGTGATCTCTAAAAAGTGACCATATTAAAATTTCAACAAGGATCATAATTTTTGCATTCATGTACTTACCTTTATACATACACATTTGCTACTATTATTGCTTGCTTGATGAGACAAGTGCTAGACACAGTACCCGCAATGGAAATACCCAGCTCTACAGAAATCTCTATTTCAGGCCCTAATCTGCCATATACTTAGGCATATTTAAACTCCTGAGCCATTTCATCAACTTTACATAAATATTTAAAGACAACCTTGCATAAACATAGGCAAGATAACCTAAATGTATGCAAAGGCAAAGAACAGAGAAAGGGATTAAACCGTGGAATAACTCACCAACACCACACAGCAAACTGGGAATCTTGTTCTAGACAAAGTTTCTGACACATCATCCCTTCCTCTGAAACAGTTAACCTACAGAATGCCCCCTGCACTTGCACCTTGAGCATTTTCAATAGAAATGCTCGGTTTTGTGAGGTTGGGCATTGTCCTGAAATGCTACCTTTGCAATTGTTTTAAGTATGAACCCGATTTCTACACACAAATGAAACAATGTTACATCCTAGGGCACTCTCCTTCAAACTACTCTGTGCCTGTGTGCAGAGACTCCTGAGCAGCTACACTTTGTAATACCAAGGAGTTTGGAGAAACTAAAATTGCATTGCAAAGCAAGGCTGTGCTATGATCAAAGAGCAGAAAACAGAAGAGTCCATTTCAAGGCTTCTGTAGTTATGTGTTTTCAGGCCTTGGTTCAAGAATTTCTCACAGAGTCAGCACTGAAACAACTCAGAAATCTCTCTTCAACCTGAACTTTGCTCACTGTCAGTATCACACACTTCCTGGCTGGGACAATGAAAGGTTAACATATGTGACATTCTAAAGATATGTAAAAACAGCCCCAAAATAATCTCACGAGGATAACTGTTCCATTCTTACACAGATACTTCCTCATTTCTCATTAACGCATACTCGTTTTTAAAATTACCAGGCTTTCTCCAAGTATCAAATCTCTCTAAATTATTCTGACTGCAGTTGAGAGAAGGGGGAAAATTCCCTGGATATGACTCTCCCACAGGCTGCAACACTCACAAAAAAAAGCAGACAGCAATTAGATTGCATCCAATTGTCTCCTTTAAAACAGGCCTTGCTGCACGAAAGTGTCTTTCAAGACTGAGGAGGTCCTGTCTGCCTGAAACTAGGTCATTTGCAGAATTATTTACACAGGAAAGCCTCACAGGTTGCAAGTGTCCTTTATAAAGTCACCTAGCACTGCTAAACAAATTAGAAAAATCTGGGAGCCTCATATACTTTAAAAAGGGGTTTAAAAATATTGCACTGGTCTCACCTTGTCAAAGGGTGACAACCCCTTGATTCTTGCTCGAAAATACCCAGCAGCCACCAACAATTCCAAAATTTCAGTCAACTTGATGTTTTGTTCCTCATCTTCTCTCGTTTCAACCTGACAAACAACACAACACTAATTGAGCATTTCTGATTCATTTGAAGAATGAACATTTTCCAAACTTAACCTTAGCACAGACCACATATCAATGGTCTGATAGAAGGAAAAACCTTGACTTCCATATGCAACTTGGTTGTTAACATGAAAGACATTAAAGAAACAGGTACATTTCTATATGGATTTAACATCACATTTTTTTCACCCAGTTAAATACTTTAATCTGGTTTTCGTATTTAGACTCCTGGTCCACTGCTTGCCTCCAGCTAGACAGACTGCCCTACTGCCACAAGCCAATTAATTTATTCTCCATTTCGCATATTTCTTTCAATTTCAGGGTTCATAAAATCACACACCTCAATTTAACCTCTACCCCAGCCAAAACCAGAACACGCTTCTAATAATCCTTTTACAAAAACAATAGGAGAAACCCACATGGAATTCCGCTCTTTGGGGTGGGGGTTAAGCAATTTCAAAGCACAGCAGTGACAAAGTGTGACAAGGAGACCAGAGAGCTCGAGTGCTCCGAAGAGCGACCGAAGAGCACCGGCACAGCCACCACATCGCAGTGCTTTTGTCCCCAGTGCTTACAGGACGAAACCCCACAGCTCCAGGGACACACACGGTTCAGGAGACACACGGAGCTCCCACACACCTCAGCCCTAGGCCGGAGAGGTGGGTCAGGTCTGCCCTGAGGGGCTGCAGGGACCCACCTGCGCACCCTCCCCAGCTCCAGCGTCCCGGACACCCTCCCGCTCTCCCCTCGCTCCCACGGGCGCCAGGCGATCCCGGCTGGCAGCGGGGACCCGCCAGAGCGGTGGAGCACCGAAGGTGACCCGCACAGCGTTGCCGGCAGCCCCGCAGGCCTCCCCGTCCTCCCCGCGCCGAGCCCGCGGCGCGGCAGCGACCGCCGGGCTCCCGGAAAGGCTCCGGGAAGGAGCGGGCGGCGAGCCCGGGGACGCCGGTGCCGCGGGGCCAAGGGGGAGCAGCGGCCGCGCCTCGGGGGGGCCGGGGGGCTGGGAGCGAGCGCTGCGGTACCTCCTGCGGGGCCTGGCGCTCCTGCCCCCGCGGGACCCCCATCGCGCTCCGCCGGCCGCGCCGCTGTCACGTCCGCTCGCCGCCGCCGCCGCAGCGCCCCGGCGAAGGGGTGTTCCCGGCCGGCGGCTGCCGGGTTCCCCCGCCCCCGCGCAATGGTTCGCCCGCACCCTCCCTGCGTACAAGCGCATCCGGGCCGTGCCATTCGCGGCCGAAGGGGTGCGGGGGAAGGAGGGCGGTGGCTCATGTGACTGACGGGCTGCGCGGAGCGCAACGGCCGCGGCCCCGCCCGCCCGCGGGCTGCGCCCCTGGGGGCGCCCCCGGGTGCCCCCGTGCCCGCGGGCCCTGCGAGCGCGGCCCCGCCCTCAGGCGCCGGGTGGTTCCCTCCAGCCGCGCCGCACTTAGGGCTGCGCTTTTTCCTGCATTTTCTTTCTTTTTCCCCTTTTCCAAGGGGTCCTGAGGCCTCCCGCCAGCATGGAGGACAAGCTGCGGAGTGCTCTGTGGCCGCGAGGTGCCTCACGGCCGCTCGTGCCCCTCGGGGCGCTGACACTCCTCATTGCCAGCCGGGTTCCCTTTCGTGACCTGACTGCTGAAGGGGGGTTTAACCCTATTTTTTCTGCCCTGCACACAGGTCACAGAATCACAGAATCAATTAGGTTGGAAAAGACCTCTGGGATTATCGAGTTTGTCCTGTGACTGAACACCACTTTGTCAATCAGACCACGGCACCAAGTGCCATGTCCAGTCTTTCCTTAACTAATTCCAGTGATGGTGATTCCACTACCTCCCTGGGCAGCCCACCCCAATGGCTAATCACCCCCTTGATGAAGAAATTCTTCTTAATGTCCAACCTAAACCTCCCCTGGCACAGCTTAAGATCGTGCCCTCTCATCCCACTGCTGGTTGCCTGGGAGAAGAGCCCGACTCCCACCTGGCTACAGCCTCCTTTCAGGGTGTTGTAGAGAGTGATAAGGTCATCCCCGAGCCTCCTCTTCCCCAGGCTAAACACCCCCAGCTCCCTCAGCCGTTCCTCATAGAAGCTATGGTCACTCCTGCACCAAGTAACCCTGGCACCACCACAATCTGGTGCTGCCTCTGCCTCCCAGCCCTGGGCGCATCATGGGGCCACGTCTGAGCGTAGCCGGGTGGGAAGGTGGGCACCTGGATGTGCTGGAACCTGGCCTCCCATCCTGGGTTTGGCAGCACTGGGCAGACCCTGAGGCACGATAGGTGTGCGCTGAGGGCTGGATGCTGTGCCCACGCACTGTGGGTGCCAACACACGTCAGACTCATCAATAAAATCACACAAGTGCAGGAGGATTTGATGGGTGGTAACAGCCTGGTAGCAAACTGTGGCACAGCGCGGGGGCATGGCAGCATTCTTGTTGGCAAAGGCTTCAGAAAGAGGTGACTGGTCTCTTTTCAAGTCTACCGCAGGTGTTCTGTTCCCAGGCTCTTTGCCATACACAGAGCACTACAAAAAATAAACCCTGCACTAGGCTGTGGTTAGAAGCATCTCAGGGAGGTGAAGGAACAGAAGCCACACAAAAGCAGTATTCCCATCCCTTTGGAGGGCAGCAGAGCATATGTGATCCAGTCCATACCAACTGCTGCCCTGAAGGAGTGATCAAAACAATAATAATAATAAAAGCAAAAATATGCCAGACAAGATCAGACCACGTGCTGGTGTAACCACAGGCCATGTCTTAATTAGAGCTGCAGAAAACTGTTATGCAGCCCCAGAGGTTAATGTGGTCACCAGAGCAATATGGGCGTTCTGCTTTTTGTCTGCCTTCTCCTCACAGAGAACTGTATGACACTAATTTGATTGCAGTGGAAAGGAAGACTGAAACAAACAAGCAAAAAGCAGGGACAAGGAGAAGGGTTTAAACAAGGAAGGTGACCTTCAGATGCAGCAGCCAGTGAAGGTTGTGAGGTAACTGCTGAAAAAAACCCACTAACTTGGATAAAAGCTTCCTGAGCCATGATATGGTCATAAAATTCCTTTTAAAAGAAACAGATAAAGAAAAATGATAAATAAAACCCAAGGTTAGTATGGACTAAGGGCTTGAATAGTACTGAGTATCAGACATGGGAAGGAAGAAACCTACCCTGGGAAACTGAACTGTTTCTCTGGCTTTTTAGAGCATAGTAAAGCAAAGGAGGGAGACAGGGTTAATTAACTCCTGTGAACTTTTAAACTCATGCAACTGGAACCCAAAATCACAAAGCTGACTTGAAATGGTGTACTTACAGAAATGTAATAGGTTCTTTTAATTTGCTCTATGTTTATGAGACCATAAGGACTGGAAACATTTTTCTTCTTTACAGTGAAGGCTGGAATTTTCCTTCACCTGGTTTTTAGTTGGGAAAGGAAAAAGAAAGGCATGAAAATACAAAAATGTATCTTTTTTGTCATTACAACTCATCTTTGATCACTTGAACCTCAATAAAATATTCTGCAAAGGCATTGCTTCCTAATACTTAATTGTGATGCAAATTCACCCAGTTACCCAGACAGAGCCATTGTCCCCTATGACATTTGCATAATCAATCTTGTAAGAACCAATTAGGTTTAAAAAGAGTCCCAAGAGGGGTACCATCGAAAAAAGAAAACCCCCACTTCCTTCAGATCTTTAGATTTTGTGATTCATTTTGCTGTTCTGTCTGGACTTGTGACATCATCAGACTCAGTCACCACTGAAAATGTAGCAATAGGTTCCACTGTATCTTTTAGCACTTATTTGTTTCTTTTTATACTAAGAACAAAATCCGAGATGGAGTTGTAACGGCCACAGCAAGGGCTCCTCACTTTGTAGGGCAAATGCAGTTAGATAAATAAAATAACTTGAATAACTTTTCAGTATTCTCTATTCTGAGAAGGTCTAAAAGGTATTTATTTTCCTAAATTCTGGATGATAGATAAAATACAGATAATGTAAGTATAACTTCTTGTCAGTGGTACTTTGTACAGCATTTTCTTGTTAGGGTACAACACTTTTATGTGTTCCGTAAAACAGTGCTGTGGACAGATCTCAGAGTAAATGGAAGGGATCCCAGTGACTGCATCAGACTGTGGAGCTCCACACTGCCATGACTGCATTTTTCCGGTTGTATTCCTAGTTACAGGAGAAGCTGAAGCCAATCATAGGGAACTAAACCCACACCTTCCAGAGTCAGTATCAAATTTTGCTATGTGTCCTGTGGCTCATGTCTTGGATGAGCTCTGCTTTCAACACATTTAGCTGCCTGGAAGCTTCAGCACAGAGATCACTTCCATCCTGATCCCTAATGAAATGATTCCTTGCTTTCATCCAGGTTTCTGGAATTAGCAGTGCTGTAGGTCACAGCAGCATTATCTTCCTCTGCATGCATTTACTTTTCTTTTTCTTTGTTGTCTGGGTTGTGTCCCGTCTCCTTACAGTTCAGCTCCCCTTCATCTATTTCCTGAGATGTAGGAGGCATAGGGAGCTATTCAATAGGCAATTGCAAATTCCCAATTATCATCAGTGGAAGTGAGACTGTGCACTGTGAAATGAAAAAGTCACAGACCTGTTACAGTAGCCACTGTTAGGGGCTGCAGCAGACCATTGCATCCCATCAAATGGGCTGATATGCTTTGCAAGGTATTGTGCCCTTTCAGCAATTGCACATAACAGTAAATAGTGATGTTTTAAACATGCCCACTATTCTATCCGTGGATGACAGCTAGAAGGTCCAGTCCAGCCAAGATCCTATTCAGTCTCTCCTCTGAACAATTCCTATTCTCAGCATTTAGTAGTTTAAAACATACAGACAGACAAGAAGACCTTTTTTTTCCCCTTGAAAATTACGTTTGTGTAATTTTTAATATTGTTTTATGAAGATTGCCAATATGGACATGAACATTTTTAGCTCACCAGTTAGTTCATCCCAACAAAATCCAAGGCAAACACAGGCAAAACAGATGGGAGTAATAAATGTGGAAACAGAAGAAGCTCCTGTTCATGGTCATCTTGGTGATGATGGCAAAGGGCCACACAGTAGTTCCTTTTTAAAGCAGGAGGAAAAGACCTTATGGCCTGTGGAATTTGTAGAGGAAAAGACAGTGAAAATATTGAGGCTCTGGTAAGAAAAAAAGCACAGCTCCCTCAGAGTCTACATGGCAGAAGTTGACAAAATTGGTGGCTGGTCCTCTCTACAGTTTCATCTGTGCAAGGTCACATGAGTCTGTCTGAAGAATAAGAGAATATTATAACACAGTATTTGATGAATGCTAACGTTTTTACCAAAGTTCTCTTTTTGCAGTGTCATGATTTTGATCACATCACCCAAAGACTGTAATCAGAATATTCAAGTAACTGGTCATTCTGGCTACTTCAGTTTTTGAGAAACTTTTGAGAGGCTTGATTTTCAGAGAGTGCTGCTGTGGAAAAATTGGGCTACTGAGGAGTTTCTGGGTTTCTACATGGATACACATTCCAAAGTTCAGGCAAGGACAGGCACAGCACACCCTAACACAGAGTAGTTACCTATAGGGAAGGACAGTGCCTTTATGTATCTTCTCTTCTGAAAGTCTCAGGTCATCTGTAGCTGTTACACTCAAAAGAAATTAATCTGTGGGAGAGGTCTTTTATGGAGCAACTAATTAAATCTGAGTAATTGAGCCTCTACACAAGAAGGTACAAAGAAAATGAGAATCTTTGCACTGTAAATCCTTGATTTGGGCCAGGATATTAAATTTCAGATCACAGCTGTGTGTGATGCTCTCACACTGAAGAAATGTTTTGGTTTTATATTTATTTATGAGCAAATATGATTTTGAATTTTTGGAAAACAAAAAGCCTGGAAATTTATAATATAGTTTTAAAAGGTAAAAATTCTCCAGGCAGAATCACCTGTGAGATTTATTTGATGTTCAAAGAACAAAAGACTGTAGGTTGTTGGATTACTGGCTTGCAAATCCTTACAAAGGGGCAGAGAGATATATATTTGCACTGTAGCATTTTTAGGCAAAATATATGGATTTAGATTTTACCTTCTACATGTCATAATAATATGGCATATCCTTAGCTTAAAATACTTGTAAGAATGAACTGTTAATTTCCCCATGGAGTGAGATAATCTGACACAGTAATAGACTTCTCACAGGGACACCTCACTCTCAAGAGAATGATGATCTAAGGTGGTGGAGGTTTTTTTGGCTTTTCTTCTTCCATGTTGATTTCTGTGAAATAGAACTGAAAAGGCAGAGAAGTGGTAAGAGGAGCAAGAGAAAGTATCACTGATGTAGGGGTAGAAGAAACAGAAAGGTGGATACACAGGTGAGCACTGGCAGAGTAACCTTAAAGAGAGCTAAGCAGAAAAGAAAAATAGCCTGCAGAAAAAAAATGTTGTGTGTTGTCTGGGTAGACATCAAGTTTGACTTGAGTAATTTATATGTGTGTGTGTTCTGAAATGAAGGAGTCCCACTGAGCAATGTTTTAACTTGACTACAACTTAACCCTAAATGAAAAGCAAACTTTGTCAGCATTCACTACTACTCCCTCCATCTTCAGACTACTTCTAAGCAGTGGATTCTGGCATAATCCAAAACTGCCGTTAGAATCACACATGTTTTTAACAATCAAATCCTGCTTACACTCAGGCAAACACTTTGACAAATGGTGGAAGAGCACCATCTGGTGACACCAGGCACTTCACCGTATTCTGCTGCCATTAGAAAATACATTCCTGCTGTGCTGTGCTTTGGAAAGCTGCCTCAGTGTGTTTCAGTGTGTTTTAATTCATTATTCGATTATGCATAAGGAATACAATAGTGAACGTCCGGAAAACAAATCAGGGCTGACAGTGACCTTATTTCTACTGTCCCTTAAATCACTGAGAAGTTCTTGTAATTTGAATCAAAGATTTTATGAATTGTTCTGAGACATTTTTTAGGAGGCTTTGGAGCAGGTTTTATGGGCACCATGAAATGCAGTCCCAAGTTTTATTGCACTGGACATTTCAAGGCTTTTCTGTGTGTGATCCAAGTATTTTCTTACAGCGTTCAAGAAACTTGGCTTAGCTGTCTTTTCAAAGATTTTCTTTTTCCACAGAAGCAATTATGAAGAAAAATGAATTACCTTTTGCCATTCTAGCTATTCAGAAGTAAGTAAAAATGATAGATCTTAACCTGAATATTATTTGCAAATCATAGTTAATTTCAGCACAAATTGAACCCAAATATGATAACAAATAAAATACATGGTTTTTCTGAACAGTTTTCTTTCAAAATGATGATGGCACCCATTTCATTAAAATTCAAGGTCAATTTAATGTGCATTTATTTAGGAATTAATAAAAGCAGTTAGTAGTTATAATAAGCTTAGAAAACACGTTGTGGAATTTTAGTCTGCAAAGAACTGGTTTTCTGAGGCTGTGTTTTGTGCAGACTAACTCTTACACTTCAAAAGCTGTGCAAACCCCCTGGACATCAGGGAACCTTGCCAAAAACTAGATAAAGGTCAAGCAAGTTGAAACCATGGAAGTTCTTAACTGTGACGTGGGACGCAAGTATATAATTAATGAAAAAATGGTCATATAATTACAATATTATTTTCCAATTTATCATATGAACCTGGTTCACATAATAGTGATTTAATCTTTTATTTAATACAATAATACAGAACTATATCCCCAAAGTGTAAAGAAAATCATCAGAATGTCACCTAGAATAAAATTGAGGAGCATGTCTGAATAAGCCAGCACAGAGCATACCATGATTATCTTGAAAGAAAAGTGATGTCCTGCTTCCTCCCAGCATCTCACAGCAGTGGGGGGATAAATCTTTTTTCAGCCAGTGACGTCATCTAAAAGTGTTAGGATTGTTTCAATGTTGAACATTCTGTAGCAGAAACACTGAACTGGTAAGTTTGCTGTTTGTGCAGTGAGGAATATTGAGGAAGGTTTTAGTAGTTGATAAGTCAGAGAAAAATCACCTATACTGAACGGTAACTTAAAAACCAGGTCCATTATTGCCCAAAAGAGTGAGGGAGAAAAAAGTTACGTCTCCAAATGATTTAGCTGTCAATTTGTACAAGACTTCAAAGGGTTCTTAGAGTCAAAAAAAATCTCAGAAGAGAAGAGAAGAGAGGCCCAAGCCCAGAAGACCCAGGTTCCAGCTCAGTTGTTAAGAAGTCACCTTGTAGGACTACATGCAAAATAAAGAAGAAACCTCCATTGGGTTTAGCATTATTAGTGTTACTAAATAATGAACATCAAAAATTCTGTCTTCATAAATAATGTAATCAACTTAAATCAGATAATTTAATATATCTAAATCATATATCAATATGAAGGTGGAAATATTTTTTTCAGCAACAAAAAATGAAGAAAACCTTTGTTTCTTAATTAAAACAGAGACTTCCTCCTCATCTCTTGATTCTGGGAGCTGGGCTATAAACAAACATCAAATACTTCAAGGCTCGTAATAAAAACAAGGAGAATTGGCAATGTCTTGTTACACAGCTTCACATCCTTTATGCAGGGCCACATAGGACAAAGATTTGCCTCCAAGATTGTTAGCATTTTTCTTATCAGTCTACTCAAAAGCAGCAGTCTGGCTGACTCCAGTGACTGTGCTGGATTTTTTTGCAGTTCAAGGCTAATGAAGTCTTTTGTCGTAGAATTCTCCTACCAATTTCTCCACTGTCTCCAGTAGATCATATTCTTGTGAGTTTGAAAGGCTGGAAGTAATATGTTTGGAATTATACTGCTTATCCCCAAAGCACGCCCTGTTATCAGGGACTGTGCCTTCTAGAAAGAGAAGCTGGAAAAGGATGACTTATGAAATTAGGAGGAAAGCTCCTACAGGTACACCTGGAATATGCCATATTATGTCCAGTCTAGTTTGTTCAGAATGGCCATTAAAATCACAGCTCATTAACAAAGAAAGCTTTAAAAGCACCAGGAAGCTCTGCTTCCCACTGCTGATGACTTCTTTTCTTGGGATCTCTGTTGCTTTTGCTTACTATAAGAAATAGATGTACAGCTATGTCTTCTCTCCTAAATCCATCTCTTTGCATGGAATAGAACCTCTTCCAGCTTCCCATCTCTTGGCCCTGCTCTGAGAACTTACTGTACCTCAGGCTGTGATGCCCTGTGGTTGCAGAGATGTGTTGTTTGTCTTATTTAGACTTTTCGCAAACTAAAAAGCCATCCTATAAAACTGTCCATTTCCTGCAGATGGACTTCGCAGACGTAACTTCCTTCCACTTTGGGAAGCCTGGGGCTGGTGGGAAGCTGAGCTGTGAGCACAGAGCAATGCTATAAACTGGCAGTTCAGCACAGTCCACATGGAGCAGAAATGACTGAATCCAGGAACTGCTTCTAATGGAGGAGGTGCAGTTGCTCCCATTAATTCAGGCACTATAACTTCCACTGAGAGAATAATTAACCTTTTACCTTGACTATTCTATTGAGCTTAAAGCCACTTCTCTGTCATCATCTGTTCTGGCAAGACTCTCTTGCCCATTTCCCTTTTTATTTGCAGGTTTAAAGAAAAATCCAACAATGCATTTTCATTTTTATCAGTCTTTGCTTCCCTAACTGGCTGGCTTGTAGTCAATCCATCTGCTATGCTTTTCCCTTTGTGTAGCCAAAAAAAATCTTGCCACTTTTTGGTTTAGAAAGTAGGATGAAATGAGCTGCATATGCTCTATCAGAACATCACATCAGGATTCGCCTGCCTTTATTTCTGGAAGCGCTATGAAGTGAAGCAGAATGTTTCACAGTGGCTCAGAGAAAATAGATCTGTGCTGGTGTGTGTGAGAGAGAAAAGCCAAGTCTGCTTTCAGTAAGACAAAGTGGACTGGGAGTTCCAAAGTGAGAAGGCAAGCAGTGGCTCTCATGCCAGGCACTAAGGCAGAAGTACCAAGTGCCAGTGATTTCCCATGAACTTTCCAACAGGCAGAATTTCAAATGTTGAGTCAGTTCTGAAGAGATTTTAGTTTATGAAAGTCTGCCTGCATATATGAGAGGTGGTTGTGCAAAAGAGAGGGTGTTCACAGGAGAATATCCATGTTTCATAGGAGAAACCGAGGAAATGAAGAAATGCATGGTGAAAGGGTTTGAGTCAGGACAAGTACTTTAAACACTTTATGAAAAAATAAAACATAAAGAAAAAAATCCGGCATCTCTGGCCTTTGGCCATGGTCAGCTCTAGTCCAACTTCTTTCCAAAGTGTTTTCCTTAACTCTTTCATTTTCAGAGTATTTTGTTCCATGTCTCATACTGAGGTTTTTCAGGCCTGGACATGAGTATTCCTGTTCCTGGACATGAGTATTCCTGTTAATACATTCTGCCCACCAGAACACACTCCTGTGCTAACAATGCTGGATTAGACTGTTCCATGTAAATCTGGTTGCCCTGAGGGATGTTATTTTACTTAAGAACCAACGTGTTGGTGTTCCATTCCCATGCTTCTTCAATTCCATATCAAATTCACTCCTTTTATAAGGCAAAATAAGATTTTTCTAACTTGTGCCATGTCTGCACTTAACATAGTATCTAAAAATTGAGCTACATTTTCTCTGCCATATAGTTCATAACTTAGCTTGGATAGCAACAAATATTCTGAGATCAGGACTGAAATGCAATTTTATTGCTAGGGCGTAAGGGGAGATAGACTGAATCTTGCTTTTTCTATAGATGTACTGATTATCAAGCCTTTTAGTAATTAGAAAAAAAAATAAATCAGAAAAGCAAGGAGATTGAAAGTATTGCCATGGGGAAAGAGTTAATACGAGTAGTCAATAGAGCTATTGACAAGAACCTATTCCTGGCATTGCAGATTAAAAATATACTATTTGTAGTAAATGTATATAACTGTAATATCATCATTTACCGTTCAAGCCATCAGATTAACTATCTAAACACAGTATTTAGGTTGATCTTCAAATATCACTTTATATTCCACAGTAGTTTTACTGCCAGTCTCAGCTTAAGCCTACCGGGGTCAAAACAAAGTTTTCTGTTGCTTTATATTGAAACAGGCCAAAGGACTAAGTCATTGAGTCAAAGCTGGATACACATATATAGGAAAAAATAGCAAATGTTGTGCTTTTACAGACTACCTGTCTTTAACTGCACTCATCACTAGTCGAATATATTCCACTTTTAACATCTTTGCCATAACCAAACTCTGTTTCTGAATTCATAACCTTTATATATATATATATATATATATATATATATACACATTATATATATACAATTTGGGGGTGTTTTCTTGGGGGGAGGTTGTTTGGTAGGTTTTTGTTTGTTTGTTTGTTTGTTTGTTTTGGTCTTTTGTTTTTTTTTCCTGCATGCAACCCATTATCCATACTGAGTTATTTGTTAAATGCAGTGAAAATGCCAGCATCAAGTAATTAGACTGGAAGGAATGACCTGACATACTGAATGAGAAGAGCTGGTCAGTCCTCTCTGCACAAAATGAGAGATGTTATAACTCATTACTGTCCAAGCTGTTTTTCTACATTCTTTTAAGCTATGTGGAGAAGATGGGATTTCCCAGGATCTGTTTGAAGGAACGTAGGGCAATAGTGCTGTGAAAAGGAATATGCGGAAGACTTTCTCTTCAGAGGAAAAGGGAGAGGAAGAAGCAGAAGGGAAACGTGCCCAAAGAATGAAGCGTTACTTATGTTGGTGTCTTTGGAGTCTTCACAAGGTGTATCAGTGATAAAACAGTCCCTTGAGTGAGGTATAAGGATGCACAGCATGACAACCAGCAGCAATCTGCCAGGGGCCAGGCTTGCTTTGGATCTAGTCAGGGGCCATTTTAACACTTAATTCAGTAGGACACAGCATCTTCTGGCCTGTGAGCAGAACTCCTGGCAATGATAGTCCGTTGTGGGACACGAACCTCATGGACAACTATTTCCTTCCTGTCCTTTACAGCACATCAAAATGTGTAAACTTTGAAAATACTATGGCAAGTCACACCTGGGCACATCACAGCGATTTCTCGGGCCTGTGGACCAGTTTCCCTTCCTTACCAGCAGATGGCAGTGAAGTTAAACAAATGAGGGGAAAAATAGGTCGAGAAAATGTGCTTTGCCTGGTGGATGGTGCTGCTGCAGAGCTCACAGAGCTCTGTCCCTATTCAGACAAGGTTCTTTTCCAATGCATAGGTCACCCGTAGCACATTCAATAGGCAAAAAATATTAATTCATCCATATCTGTTAGTAGTCCAAGTCATGTTTGGTTTGTTTATGATGTCTTTGGTGATACAATCTCTTATTATTTCTTTATTACATCCATATTTAAAACCTATGCATAGCTGAACAGATGAGGATGAAGCTCAGTTTCAAGTGAGTAAACTTTTACTCTTTATTATGTATCCTATGCTACATCTGAGAGAATGAGGGTGTATCACCATGGGTTGCTTTAAAACTTTTGCACTGACAATTTTTTTTACTGCTAAAACAAGTGTGTGAAAGGGTTAATAAGATCCCAGTTTAAAGTCACCAGAACAAAGAGTTTGAGAGTAAACTTTTACACTTCTGCCTTACACTTTAAATTAATCTGCGTTCTGCTGGCAGGATGGCAGAGAGGAGTGGTTTTTTTCTGATTTCCAGCAGGCAAATGACGGAGATATCAGTATAGATATTTGATTGTAACTTTTAAGTTCCTAAAGTGAAAAAGGGATGAAAAGACAGTAGGCATATCTATGAGATGTCATTAATATCTTAGTTCCATGGCAATGTCATAAAAAAAACATACTTGTGGGCTCTGTGATTTCCAATCAGAAATCAGATGTCAGACCATCACATACAGCATCTTTTTCCCTTATTTACAAGCCCAGGGCGTGATTCACCTGAGGAAAACCAGCTCAACTCTCCCTCCTCACATATGAGGTAGTTACTCAGTCCAGTAGGGCTCTGCAAAGCACCAGAGGAGTGCCTTGAATAGGGCATTCAAGGCCCAAATCTTCATTTCAAAACCTTTCAAGACAAAAGCAAGCTCTGAGTGAAGTCCTCAGCTGTTTACAGTGCTGATCTCAATGTCAGTACTGCCATAGCAGAAGGAAAACATACCAGAGGAACCTTTCTTGCCCCGCTCTTTTGGACCATTAATGCTCTGCAACAGAGGCTTGGACTCTGCACTCCTGTTCCTAGGAGAGATACCAAGCCAGTGGTACCTCTTCTCTTCCCAGAGAAGAGAGGGTTTTAAGGCTGCTGCCAAGAGTTTGATTTCCCTTGCACTGCATGCATAAGTATGTATTTTCTTCTCAAGCTCATATTTACACGTTCTATAGTATCAATATGCTTTTAATCTTCCACTTGTATTTGAATTTTTGGTTAAAAAAATTCTCATGGCACCCCAGCAGACATATCTATAACAAGCAAGGGCACAAGTCTCAATCACTTGTGAAGAAGGAGCCCCTCTTAATCTGTCAATCATTCCATGCACAAAATGCACAGAGCATCAGTTGCTTTTTAGGTTATTTACTGTGACTTATGTATCTGCCAATAAATCTAAAATACAGGTCAAAGAATATGTAGCTCAAGTAGATCTATAAATGTAGCAGAATAGCTTCACTAACTACCTCAGATTGCCAAAGCTGAGGTCATTTCCTTGTGAAAAATACTGAGTCCATAAATTATTTTTATCACCTCTGGGGCAATGCAAACAGTTTCCCACAGATGCTGAAAGTATGATATGTTTTTTATTTAATATCAGAACACCACTTTTACACAGCTCTTAAAATACGAGGTCCAAGATTCTGCTTGAGCTTTAAGGCCCCAATTCAGCAACATATTAAAACAGATGCTTCAGGTCCTGACATTAAACACGTGCCAAAGTGCTTTGTTGCATACTCATAGATTGCTGAATTGGAGCCTAAAGACTAAATCTTTTTCCCATGAAACTCTGGATTTACCTTCCATTTTCCTTTGAGAAAAACAAGGCATTTATGCAAATATAATATACATAAACATTTAAAAGCATTCAGATAGGCTTGTCTTTCAGAGATCACCGGGTGACTCATAGTTCTGGAGGTAAACCTTGGACAAAAGTTGATGTATCATTTTTTACAACTGGTGTTTATTTAAGATTTAGTTAGTGGGTTTTTTTCACAAAGAAAATAAAAATACTTTGAACGTGTGAAGACATAAACGTGGATGGTGAATGTCCTACAGAGAACTTTGGAGAAAGCACCACTGAATTAACTTACAGTACATTTGTTAAACATGAGCAGCTCTAATAATGACATTTCATTTAACAATGCCCTTTGTCTTTTCAGTTCATCAGTTACCTATTTCAGTAATGAACTGCAGTCATACCATTCTGATTTTCTCCTAATGTAAAGGCTGAGATCACTTCACTTGCAGTGGAGCGTGATGCTATTATTCTGTTTGTGGCTTAGGAAAAAAAGCTATAGAATATATCACAATTGTAATTGTCTAACAAATATTAAAGTCTGTGATCAGTAAGGATACCAATAACTTCTTTTAGCTTTTAATGGAAACAAGTAAAATTAAAAAAAAAAAAAAGACAGAAAGGGTTGAAAATACTCAGCATATCTATTTCATGAGCAGAGCAGTAAGTATTCAGCTGGGGAAAAAAATGAGCCACGCATTAAACGTTATTTTAATTTTTTATCAACAGTCCATGCATAGAACTTAACAGCAACATTTTCACTGAGGATGAATAACCTCAGTCTAAAAAATAAAATGGAGTTGCCTGCCCTAGTTAAGAAGGATTTTCTAAAGAACTGGAGGAAGTCAGATTAAGTGGGTAATATCCCGCTTTGCACTATGTAAACACAAGACAGATAAAAAATATCATAGGACTACTTGATATGATCCATAAGTCTTACAAGGGGTAATGGAGCTTACTCTCCCTCATTTTCCTACCTCTTTTTTGTGTTTCTTAGACTTCAAAAGCTTTTTCATTGCCTTTCTAGCTGCAAGAGAGACACTGTAAACCAGGCTGCTGTTTTCACTTTTCTATTCACCATGATCTATTAAAAATATTTTCAGAGTTCACCAAAAACATTTCATTAGCAAAGAGTGTTGTCCAGCACTCCACAATCTTTTCCCAACTGAACCAAATCTGCACATTTTACGATAGATCTTTGGAAAACTGCTTTTTACTGTGTGCTGCATCTATAGATCTCTCTCAATTACCCACAGTAAATTTAGGCATTGTACAAGAGCAAATTTTACAGTCCATGAAGAGATGAAGTGAAATCTAGATGAAATTCATTGTGACAGATTCTCAGTTAGTGCCCTGATGTGTCTGTATTACAGAAGATAGACATTCTATTAGCATGGAAGCTCCCATAATGGACTGTGAATCATTTCAGGTAATAGAGATGCCAACTGGAATGACTGAAAAGCACTATTGAATTCCATTAGAGCTCTTTGTTTTTAAATCAGCCATTTCTTTGTGAATATCCAACTATATACTTCTTGACCCTAGCTGAGAGTAATAATTGTGAACTAATATTACAAAACATTAATCTGAGTTACTGTTCAATTAATGTTTCTGTTTGAGGGTTATTTTTATGCTGCAAATGTGAAGGAGACTGTGGCTTGTATTACAAATATGTATTTGGGCTTGAGCTAGTGCAGAATGCAATTTTCAGTTATATTTCTGTCTCCACTGTATTCAGTCTCATCTCATTAGCTGTAAAAAGACTCGGGTATTGGCTTTTCTTTTTCAAAGTCATCCTACCAGAATAAAATAACTATAATCAACAAATCTATAAAGATAAACATTTTTATAAGGGATGCCACAAATAGTCTTCTTTCATTTAGGTGCTTGGTTAATTATCAGCAAAATAACTAACACCATATCCTGTTACCCAAACAGCCCCACCTTATCTATCAATCATGTATGATTTATCAGACTTAATAATTGCTTGGATAATTAACATAGAACTTAGGTTTATTCGGTGTGCTGAAACCTCAGAAATGCCTGCATAATTGCCATTTGTGTAGTAGATGAAGTTATGAATAATTCTTTTTCACATAAATAAGAAGGCTGGCTTGCAGGCAGCACGTATTTCCTCACTCATAGCCATTAATGCAGATATCATGTCATACAAGTGCTATGGCATTGTCACATGATAACTATATGTATATAGTTAGAGTAATTAAAATACATATCCATAAAAATAAGGGGAAAACCTTCCCCTTTGTCTGTAAGCACTGCATGCCTCTTTCGTGAGGAAGTACAGAAGGAGAGTGAAGGAAAATTAGTCCGTTCAGTACAGCAGCAACTGGATTAGAATCTCTGTAATGTTCGCACATAAATCCTTTGGGAAGTCTTTAAAGAGAGTAGGTTCTATATCTTCTGTCTACGATCATCTATTTTCACATCAGAATGAGCAACATTATCCTTATATACTGGAGTATCTGTGTCTACAGCTTGAAAATGAGCCTCTCCTTAATGTTGTAATGACAGGTGTAAGATTAACTTTGTTAGGTGTCTAGCCACTCATGCAAACTAAATTAAATTAATGGAACAAATTTCTCTCATAATTAAGATAAAAATTCATGTCAGCTGTAACCTTGCTGTACACTAATTATACACAAATGATTTATCATCTGCTTCGCCCAGAATATTAATCCTCAACTCATTGATAACTGCAGCCAGTGTTAAGAGATGAGAGTTGATTAACTATGACAGATTGGGCAACCACAGTACCAAGTGCCTGAACAACCAGTGAAACCAATAACATTCAAATAGCACTTCTTATTTAAAAATGCATTCCCATGGAAACAGATGCATAGTTAATGAGGGACACAGAGATTATTTCAATAATGACTGATATTGGAAGAGTGGGCAGAACTAATCAATAATAATTAAGCCCTTAGCCTGGTTAAGATATGGTTCTCTAAAGCAGGTTATGTACACATTAGTGAGGTACTAGTTCAGGCCATGTTACACATAATGTCTTCATGCATTGCTCTTGGTTATTTATTTTCCTACCGCAGCAGGTATCACGTAGCTTACAGATGTTAAAAAGCCAACAATCTAGTCTTGGCTCCCACCAGCTCTAATAAAGAGAAGAAAAAGCTGATGCCACCAACAGTCCTTTGAAAGTCAACTCCTGTGGTAATTATGCTTTCTGAAATTGTAATTCTAAAAAAAAATCGACCCAACCAACACAAAACCCCCCAAACAATTCTTGAAGCATCATCTGTTGAACAGGACATTCATTCATCTCTTGGAATATGATGTTATATTTTTCCTTTAGATGAAAATTATTAAAATTAACTTGTTAAACCTCAAAAAAGATATTACTTTTTATTTTTTAACAGGTGACAGGTATTTTGGGGGAAGATTGTTAGTTAATTATGTATCCTTTAACAAATTAAAAAAATACACAACATTTCAGACATGTTGAAGAGTTTCAAGTTAGGGCTTGGGGTTTTTAGTATTAATTCTGTCTCCCCAGGACAGCTTTTTTAAACTAATTGCTCATTGAGACTACAAGAATCCCTGTCAGAATGAAGAAAAAACCCAGTCTTGTACCTAGGCATTAATAAGGCACAACCAGGCAGTTGGATGAAATAAGTAATATTGCTGTAAATTAATTACTTTCCTGAAAAGCTGGTGTGTCTGAAGATGAGTTATGTGTGAAAAGGAAACTTAAATACTAATATAAAACTGAAGACAATCGCAAAATCAGCACAGAGTGTGAACCTGTTCTTCCCACTGTTCAGGTGGGACGAGCCCTGTGAAACCCTGCATGGTGTTGGCACAGGGATGGACAGTCTGGTCTGCAGGGAACATCTCAGGCTTTCCTGCTGGACAGACGGGTTTGATTCTGACATAAAGGAACAAAATACAAGAAATTGGCTCCTATCCTACAGCTGCTCAAGGCCTGGCTTTAAGAGAGCTCAGTCTGCTCAGTCTTAGTATGGGGATACCTATTCCTTTGGAACTGGAATGGCTTATTTCACATAGACTCCACCAGGATTATGTCTTAAATGTGAATTTGATCCCTTTTTTCAGCTCCCACATTCAGTAAGACCCACTCAGCACCTGACTGAACACAGGTGTTCCTCCATAGGTAGCTCCAAATCTTGGCTGGATAAAAATTTGCGCTCCTATTATGGATTGCAGAGCCAGCTGAATGCCATCCTGAACACAACAGATGGTGTGCTGCAGGTTTGTCAGTGCTCTGTGGTGACACTGCAGGCTGGTACTGAGCACACAAACCAGGCTGGCCTTAGAAACAATCATTGCTCAAGCCCAGGCTTCAGCTGCCAGGAGAACCAAAACACCAGAGCCCAGCCATCCCAGCACTGCCAGTCTCAACATATGACAGATCAGGAGCTGCTTTCTACATGCCAGTATACACTCTCAAAGAATATTTGAATCACCAGCATAGGAAACAAACACTCTATTTCATGATAATGGTTCTTTTCAGCCTCCCATCCCATGAGGCACCTTTTTTTTTTTTTTTTTACATTTTTCTTGTGTGCTTCAAAAGAAATTAAAGTTCCACTTAAATGAAAAAGAAAATGTGAACTTTATGGGAAATAAAAATTCAAACATTTCTTTCTCTACATTTCTAGCTATTTCAGGGCTAATTGCCTTTGAATTTGTAAATGCAGATAATGAGAAGAATCCTATGTATATGGAATTGCAGAGAATATACGCAGAGCGAGTCAAGTACTTGATATCCAATTTAACTCGGAGTTGGATATCAACTTTAAATAAGCAAAAAGACCTTAAGTTTTTTCATCATCTTATCCCTAGGGGATACATAACTGCTATGAACCTAATCAACTACAGTACATCACGGATCCTCTGTGCCAGTGCTAATGACTGAACATTCCTGCAGAGAACAGAGATGAACCAGCAGCACTACAGGTCTAATGTGTCTTTTCTAGGAGAAGCTCAGTGTGGACATTTGGCAGCGATGGTGTCTAAATGCAGCCTTCTAGGAATGGCTAAAATGGGTCTAGACTGATTAGTGTTACCTTGGCTAATTGCTCGAGGTAGGAACTAGAAACCCACTGGTAGCCTTCATTGCCAGCAGTTAGAGCTATAGCTGATAGACCTAAATTTTGCTCATGCTGACGCAAAAGAAAGTTTGACCGCCCTCAATAGAGTCCCTCCAGGTTAAGAGGCACAAGGAGAAGCAGATGCAAAATATGGATACTGTTCTTGTACTAAATCTTTTTTGCGCACTGAATTAGTGATACCTCCAGCATCTCCTGCCCCTTCCCCTCAGAGTAAGAAGAGAAATTATGCTGCCTGCCCCAGCAGTATCACTTCATTCCATTGATCAGGGTCTGCAAACAATGCAATTATTTCAGAGGAGAGTGCGACGAGCCCTAGTTTTGCTACTTCCACTTATAACTGAGGAGCATCAAACTACCCAGCCCTTTTCCTGCAGCCATCTTTAAAAAGGCAATGATCTCAATGTGCTGCTGACCTAATGAGGGCTGTGTGTGACAGAGCCGTAGATACATTTTCTCACTAGCCTAATGAGCAAAGTGACAGACAGTGAAACAGTTCACACTTGAGTAATTTTCTAGTCATCAGCAACTGCAGTGTTCATGGGAGCAGAAGTCAGAGAAGGGACAGAGAGATATACAATAAATACACACTAGCTCCATTGGCCAGAATAAGTTATCACTAGGATAGAGGTCTTGGGGCAAACTCCCTGAGGAAATTCAAACAAAAAGAGTCAATTTAAGGCATCTCTAGCAGTGCATTCAATTAAAATTAAATTTAAAACATAGGATCAGCTGTTGGGCTGTTAGGCCACCTGCCCAAAGGAAGAAAAAAATTAGGGATGTAACGAACCTTTACTCCTCATGTCTGCAAGCTGCTCGTGAATCACTGAATAGTATCACCTTCTCACAACCACCCATTCAGCACAAAGTACAGTTCTTCTTTGTCTCCTACGCCAAGAAGAAGGAAACTAGCAGCAGATAGCTCGTTATCCATATTGACAGCAAGCCTTTGCATGAAAAATGCCGTCCTTATTACATTTTTAATGTACTGGCAACTTCTTCCAGTGAAACTGTTATTTCTCAAGGGAATGTTACTATGAGCCAAGCCTTGGAACATCCACTGGCACAGGCTCCAGGATACAATAGGATTTCCATAAGTAGACAGCAAAAGCCATTCAGAGCCATGCAGTTCTCCAGGCACTGGTGTTTGTTCACCAAGAACCTCCCACTGCCCTGACAGCCAGGTATGGGAGTGGAGAAGTGACACAGCAGAGGTGCAAGGGAAGCAGCCCTTCCCAAAGATGAGAAAAACAACTGGTGCGCAGAGAAGCATTTCACTTGTCCATGGTGTGATGCAGGTCTTGAAGAGATGTCATATCAGTCCTTCTTAGCCCTTCTTGATCCCCCTCCTTGGATATTGCAGTTTTTACCAGTGATAAAATATTATGCCTGCCTTGCTTCCAGCTTCTCTCAAAAGAAGAGAGGAGACATTTGCATTGTTTATTTGACAAATAAAGCAGCAGCTGCACAGAGTCCACATGCCCAACCCCAGAACTGTTCCCCTCTGAATGGGCCTGATTTTCTAAGCAGAAGGGACATTAGGAAATGAAGGGTTTTGTGGTTCCTCCTCTGGCTTCTTCTGCTGTGACCCTTCCTGCCATGTCTGGGAACCAACCCATGGGCAGAGGGACAAGTCCTGTTAGCATTCTAACTGTGCTGGAATAACTTCATGGAGAGCTGTGGACATGCTTTAGAGGTGCAGCAATTAGATGTGGTAGAGGCCATACTGCCCTTCAGATCTGGTGCACCAGTCTCAGCTTCAGTCTATGAGGCTGCCTGGGCAAGTACACGGTCTAAAGGGTGGATCAAAACACCTTCCAGTGATCTTAGTAGCAACAGATGAGCCCTTGTGCAATTCAATTCCACCCTGCACATCTCAGGTTCTTCCACGGAGAGCAGAGCAGATCTCTGGCAGAGTTTTGGCACTGTGTTAATTAGCTCATTCTCACAATCACACCATAAAGTCATTTCTGCCCAGCTTTTCAGGCTGTTGGAGAAACGAAGGACTTGCCAGGAGTCACCAGAGGCACAGGTGCAGTTAGCCAGGAACCAAACTCAGAGTTCTGGGTTCTGGTCCTCAGCTCTGGCTGCTTGACCAACAACACCCATTTTTCCAAACTCACTATGAGCTTGTCTGAACTGTTGTTTTCTCTGACGTTTCTCCTTGCGTGTGTGAAAGTATTCCCCTTGGCTTGTGACAGAAGGCCTGTGGTTCAGGAGGTAAATGGGCTCTAAGTCAGGTGCCTCTGTTCCTCTACAGCATCTGCTACTGCTTCCCTGGGTGACCCAAGGCAGGGTATTTAAACACATTGCACCACACGTGCCATGTTGGAAGAACAAAAAATTGCTTCTAAAATGTTTTGGCACCTGGGAGTAAGCAAATAAACACTGGGATCTTTTAAAATTAGGGAATTCAGTGCTTATCTTTCTCTGCGACTTTCACCTGGGCTCAGCATTCAATTCCTTTAGGATATTTTAAAGACCCTTGTCTAGAAAAAGAAACTGGCATTTATGGGCACAGCACAAATATTAAACTACTTTGACTAACTCTCCATGTGGAACTGCTCATATGCAATAAAAATGGCAGTGTTTTCCAGTATAAATAATCACTCATTTCTTGAAATCATAAATCATTCACCTTTTGAATTATCTGGGTGTCAGGGGATAAACTGTTAAATCTATATTTAGTACCTACCACAAAGTCCTGCGTGGTTTTCAGAAATACTGCACACTCTTCAGATGGGAGAACTTGTACTCAGATCCCTTGGATAAAAGTATTTAAATTTGAACTTACATGCTTACATTTAAAACCTCCACCCAACACTTTAGGGAACTGAAAATTAGTTAAATGCTGTTCTGAGCATTTTTAAAAATTACCCAGTGGAAGGCATTATGGCTGCAAATGCATTTTAAATAGTTTTTCATAAATGTCTTCCTTCTTTTAAAATTGTATCTTGCTCATCACAGATACCTTGGAACGTATCTGGCCATAACAACCATGCCCTGAATCACCCAGTGGAGGAGACAGGGAGCGAAGAGCTGGTCCTAGGGGGGAAACCAGCCAGTTGTGTCAGGGAAGTGGGACATCAGGATGGGACAGAGCCTGTGGTGCAGCGCTGTAAAGGCTGTACTGCCCTCGTGGTGGGAGATGACAGCCCACTGTGCAACCCTCACCACCAACACACTGGATTTGACAGGTCTGTGGACCAGCAGTCGAACTGCAGCCCAGGTGCTTTCAATACCCTGAACCATTTGAGCGTCTGCATAAAAGTCTGTCCTGCACTAGATACGGTGCAGCATTTTTAGAGGGCTCTTAGTGAAACTGTTCCACTCCCTGCGTAGAGATGGACACACAGAATCTGCCAAAAAAATGTTCAGCCAACCAGGAAGTGTCAAGAGAATTTTATACAGGAAAAAAGATTTGAAGAAACTCAGTGGTTAAGGGAATGTTCATTTTACTTTGTAATTCACCTTAACTGATCCTGTATGTGAACCAAAACCCCCGAGACAAGAAATGTGTGCAAAAGATATAAACCTGTGAAATGGTGGGACAAACAGTTTCTCTTTCTCTAGTAAAATGAAACAGCAGCTACTTGGGAAAAGAATACACGTGCCAAATCTGTAAATATGCTCTCCCTCTTTTTATGCTGCTGCTATAATTAATGTAAGAACCTTTAAAATTCCTATCTGATACTTACACTTGTTATAGCAACATATTTAATTCCAGTGCTACATCCTGTAGCAGATTCTTTTACTTCATTCAAATTACTAATCATTTAGATTCTCTCTGAAAGTCTTTCCTCCCTTGCTCCCCATGCATGCTTAACCTAATTAACTATAAATGAGAAAAAATGCTATTCACATAAAAAGAAAATGTTAACCTATAAATTATCCAGTGCTCCCTCCTGAGGCTGGCAACGCCTCTTGCAGAAAAGCTCAAATGTTGGTGCAGTATTCTTGGCTTCCTATCCAGTTTCTGCCACCCAAAATCATTTTATACAACACATTACTCTGCCATTTTGTACATCTGGCAACATTTGCTGATACTAAGTCCTCTCCCGTGTTTTCAAGACTACACGAAGGAGGATTTCGAGGATGATTAATTGGGGAGAGAAAACCATTCCTTTACATTTCAAGGAACATTTGCAGAAGACTAATGGTCATTTATGGAAATACGGCCTCTTTATACCCATTAATGTCTTCCAGTGCTCCCTGTGGGTCACACAATTAACCACCACTTTGTGTTTCTTTGCTGCCATCATCCAAAAGTCTTCTCAGTTGCCATCATGAGTTGAAAATCTGCTTTGCCATCGCCAGATCAAAAGCCCACTCAAGTCCATGGGACTGTGACGTCTAAGAGACAGGATCCTTGCTCTATATGTTTCTCCTCAAAATACAGTTTCTTCCAGAGGTTCTCAACTGCATTTTTCCAAATTTGACCCTGACAACCATTTCCAAATGTATTTATAAATCCAAATAAAATGGAGAGGGAGAGAGAATCCTTTATTTTTTGATTCTATTCCCATGCTTTTGTGACTTTGTTCATCTTACTCTCCAGTGGTGACGGAAAGATCTTTGCTGTCACTAGCACAATATAATTCTGATCCACAGCTAGAGCTCCAGAGTACTCTCATAACTTACTGCTATTATCATTAGTGTTACCATTATTTGGAATTATAACACTTACTTCCAGTGAATCCTGAATCCCTGTCCGGGAACATGACAAATGCGTGCCCAGGTGCCAGGTCACATCATGGGCACCATGAGGGATGCTGGGCCCAAGCAAGGACTGGCACTAAGCACATCTGAGGGAAATGCCCTTTCCATCACATTTTCCACGGTTCCCTGCTGTCCATCCCTATCTCCCTGTCACTGCAGGGATTTGTGTCAGCGTTCTGAGGGCAGGAATGGGCCTAAATGGCCAAGGGATTAGAATTACACAGTATGCTGCCCAGTTTTATCCCCTTTTGCCAATGAAAGGAGACTGCCCTGGCAACAACAGTCTCTTGCCAGGATATTTGTGTGCACCCTGTTTTGGAACTGGCATCTCACCAGCTCATGGTTTAATTTACCACCAATTCCATCTCACTGCTCAATGTTTGCCCCATGTTGAGCCTGTGAGTTCCAAAACAGATGCACATTAAACTGGGAAGGGCAAGCATAGAAGAAAATAAGAGAGAAAAAGGAGAAATGAGGACAATGCTGATAAAAACAGAGAGGAATGATAGATAAAAAAAAAAAAAAAAAGCAAAAGAAGAGACAAACTACTTATCTGTTCATTCCCAATTCCCTGAAATTTTCCCCATTTTGATGGTGCTTGCTCACAAGCTGAGAAGAGATGGGCCTTCCAGCTGTGAGGAGACAGCCTTTTACCAAAACAGGAAAAGAAGCATAACCTACTTGCCATTCCTGAATACAGTAAAAGAAACAGAGAGAGAAAATCTCAGGAACAAACTGCTGGCATTTTGCTGCATAGCAAAATAAAGACATGGATTTAATGAGTGCGTGTGCATTATATGGAGCAGGAAACACTGACACCGTTACACAAATTAGTTGAAATTTTTGTAAGTACAGAAGTCTGATAAAATATCCTTATTAAAATTAGCCACAAAATTCAAAAGATAATGCCATCCAATCTTTTCTTACTTTAACATTGCTTTGGGATGATTTACAGCACTTTACCAGAAAAATACAAAAGCCAAGCATGTAATTCACCCATATTTTTACCTACAGAAAGCTCTGTGCTCTTTTCTGTGGTCCCTCAAATGACTGACTCAGCACCACAGAACCTTGCAGACAGACCCCCCTCAAACCCGCCCACCCACTCTCTCCCCACAACCTCCCTGACAGTTACTGCCCACATTTCATGTTCCCTGGGTTTCTCTGGTGCCACATCCATTTCCTTTCTCCCATTTCCCATCAGAGGCCGAGCCCATGGTCCCAATCCCTTGACAAGGGAGCACCAGCCAGTCCTACCCTTTTCCATGGACCCCTCATTTCAATGCCAGCACAAACCCCAACCACTTACTTTCCTGTTCTCTACCAAGGGCCCCTTTCATCAATGGTTTTGCAGGAATACAACTGCTAGGAATTTCAGTTAATTGGCACTAATTATAGTTAAGGGGTAACTAGGGGCACATTCACGGGGGGGAGAGGGAGGGCTGAAGGAGGAGAAATATAATTCAGTACACTCTCCACTCTGTACACACACTTAGCTGAGCAGGGTTAATAAGAGCATTCAGTCTGGTTCCCAAGCACATAAGAGGTAAATAGAAGTCATTTTTCATGTTTTATTCTTCAGGTACAGTTTTACCATGGCCTGTTTTACAAGTGAGGTAAATGAGTCATAGAAAAAGCAAGTAGCTTGACCAAGGCTTTGCAGTAAGACATTGGCAACATAGAGAGAGCGCTGAAGGAACTACTTTCCAGCCCACTTGATCCGCATGAGAACAAAATCTTGCATTATTTTTATTATCATTATTGCTGTGAAATAGCTATCCTTCATCTCCAGCGCCAGAAACTTTAGGCTAAGCTTTGGCACAGCTGCACAACTGAATTCGAATCAATCAATCTTTAATCCCTGATTAGGTGAACACAGCAAGAAGAAAATAAGTGAGGGAAAACAAATTTCTATCAGAAACAAAATTATTATTTGTGAGGATAACGTCCTGCATCAGTTTACAATTGATAAGATTCAGTAAGCGGCAGTGGAAAAATATTGTAAAGTCTATTAGGAGACACGGAGGTGAATATTGTGTTCCAACCTTTGAAATCCAAGCTGTGCCTTAAGATTGTAACTATCTTTTTGCTCCAGAACAAAACAAAAAAAAATAAAATTGAAAGGCACGACTATTAAGCAAGGATAAAGGTTGAGTCGTAAGCAAATGTCATGTTATAGATTTACCTACCAACAAGAAGCCAGCGGGGTTCAGGTCAGAGGTTAATGAAAGACATCCAAAGGTCACTCCGTGATTATGTGAGAGCATGAGTTTAATAGGGCACGGGGACGACAGACACTGACAGAAGATTTATACCAGAGGTGATGACACTGCTACGAATAGTGCTGATAAAAAGAGCCCCAATATCGGCCTGAGCAGGATGATGAATGGCGCACACGTCCGCTCACACTTCTCATTATAAGCTCCTTCACTCATGGTGGCACTTAGCGGCATTTATTTACTGTGGTTTGATGGCACTGAGCAGAAGCACAGTATATCTAATACTTTAAATGTAGACTTGCCATATAAAAATGAAACAAGAGATAAGATTAGGCCATTGAATAATTGCCCAGCTTTCCTGCAGAGATTATATTCACTAGTGCTAACATTATTTTTTTCCCTAATGTTCTAGTGTACGAGCAGCTCAAGTGAATTAATTTTCTAAGGCAGAAGGTCAAAAGAAAATAACTGATAAGCGTTGTGCCTGCTATAGAATATCACTTTACAATATTCTCGCTTCCTCATTTATCAGATAGAGAATAAGAGATAATATAATAAAGGTATATAAACATATTTTTTGTCACGCCGTATTTAGTTTTAGTTGTCCCAATTGCTATTTTTCCTTGTGGCTATGGGTAGGAAGAGGATCAGAGAAGTCAGCCAAAAATGTCAGAATGAAAAAAAAAAAAAAAACACAACTCACAAAAAATCAACAATAAACCTTAGGACCAAACCCAAGGAAAACTGAGACCTGATAAATAACATGCACTGCACCAAGAAAGTCCTTTTCAGACTGTTATGTATTTATCAAACCACTGGAGTGTGAATTTATGAATAAGTCTTATCATCTTTCAGGCAGCAGGCACAATAAAAATTAGAACTACAGAAAATTGTGGGTATTACAAAAGGTTATTTCTATCAATTCATGTGTATCTGTAAATGGGAATGTCAGAGAAGAAAGTTCTGTATGCCTTTCCACTCGTACCTTCACCCAGAGACGGAGGAGGGCATGACGTCATATTTAACATTTAGTTGGACGTGGACCAACATAAATAAACTCTTACTCAGCCAAGAGGGGTTGTAAATAGTGTTGTAATTTTAAGAGGTGGAGAGATGTAACATTCTCAGCACACAGTCCCATCCCTCTCCAAGTGCTGCCAGTATTGCTGCTTCCCAATACAACAGATCCGTATTTTGTACCACATCCATCTCGTGGTACCTGACTGTCTCCCATGTAACAGAAAAGGGAGGCAGCCACAGAAACACACTGCCATCATTATTTCTGTCATTATTGTTTATTGGGGTCCACGTTGCAAGCACCATTTACACAGAGGTCATTTGGGTAAGCAAAGACTTCTTGCAACAGGGACGTGCAGGTCCTAGTAACGCTGCACAATGTGACAATTTTGCTACATCTTGTGCTCACACATAGTGGAAAGATGCTGCCTGTCCCAAAGGGACCTCATCTCCAGGAGGTAACAGGGGGTCTGCATGGCTGCACCCCAGGCAGGACATCACCAAGGGTGGGGGATGTGTTTGCTGGGGCACTGTGTGCCTCTCTAATAATGCTGTGATAGGTCTTCCACAACATTAAAACAGCATACATGAAAACTTTCCTAGCCTATTCCTTGTGGCCAAGTTTTAAAATGCCAATTTCTTGAAAGAGGGCCAATGCACCCAAGCTACAGCCTCTGGCCACTCTCTAATTAAGGCACAAAATACAAGCATTTTGAAAGGGGTGGTAATATCTCCAATATACCTGGGAATATTCCTTCACCACAGAATAAATATGTGATAAACAGGAAAAAAAAAACAAACCTACCTGAATTTCAGAAAGAAAGAAATATCTCCAGTGTTACCTTGAAAATCACATACTGGTATCTAATACCTGAAGGGCATGTGAAGGTTCAGTAGATCCCCCAGGATAAGGGACCTCTGATGGACTCTGGAAAACCAGATGTATGTCAGGCAGAAGTTGCTGAAGTGTCACATCTAATTAATGGAGAGAGGAATTACAGTCACTTACACTTCTGCTTGACTAGGAGAGTAAAAAAAGAAAAGCAAGTGTTAATGACTCCTTATCCCTGTGCAGCACGTGAAACCTATGCATTGTGTGAGCCAAACAGCAACATAAGTGGTACTGGCTTTGTATCAGCTTCTGGAACATGGTTAACTCCAACCTGAGTGGAAGAAATGTCTTTTGTTACCAAACCAGACATTCCACCAACTCACACCCCTGATAAAAGTCACAGACCAGCCAATTTTAGCACTGATTCTCAGTCATCTCTTCTACCTATGACCAAAAATACATTGGTAACCAACATTTCTCAGTCTGGGTACCTATCTTCTCCTTTGGAAAAAATAACGTAATCAGTTTTATCTAAGAAGTCTTTACACTGGGCTAATCATTAAAAAATAATAGAAATACATCAACAAGGCCATTAAAACAGTGTGTGGGGTACACTCAGATCTATGAAAACTGAGGAAAAGGCAGGAGGCAGAATGGTTTTTCTTTAAGCTCTCCAGTGATCAGTGACACGCTGTCATTCAGCATGTTTTATTGTCCACTTGAATCCAGTGAATAGAACAGTCTAATGGAAGCCACAGTGTTTCTGGATAGACAGTGTATTTGTTACTGAGGCAGCCAATAAAATGTTAGTAAGGCATCTGAAGCAGCTCTACACCAAATAAGGATCAGATTTCTTATTTATAAGTAAGAAAAATAAAACTTGAACTACATTACTTATTTATTATGCAGCAAAAGAGAAAGCCTGGGCGACTGAAATTCTGCATGTAGAGCAAACAGAAAATGTAGCAGTTTTCTAGCACAGCCACAAGAGATCAAGTTTCATCCAAAGTTATAAGATATAAGGTCATTGCTGGTTATGAAGGTAAGATCACTTTTTACGAAGCAGCAGAAATTCACTGATGATAAAACATTACTCATTTTGGCCCATGCTCTGGTTACAAGCATGTCAAACTACTTCTAAAGTCTCTAACAGTATATAGCTAAAATCTCAGAACTGGAATTAAACATGGTCTTTATTCTGCTGCACCACAAATGCTGGAAAATATTGATCTAAGAGTCAAGAAATTGTATAAGCAGATTACTCTCAAAAAGACTGGTGCATGAAATTCCCTTATTGTTCATAATATATTTGGCAACTGACACATGCCTTTGGATTTATTTGGAATGGAAGATCTTCATACGGCTCTCAGGAAGCACATATGAGAAAATGAGAGTGAACTGCTGAGAAGCTCCTGCCCTTTCCCAAACTAATTATGTTATTTGGAGTCCTGGAGATTCACAAAACAAATTAATTATCAGATAATCTAATCTGCCGGATTCAGATCAAAATCTCTAGAAGAACTGGTTGGTAATTACAGGCATATGAATGTACATATGTGTGTATCTGTACGGACAATATTTTTAGTTTAACACTCTATGAATTTAATTAATTTAGTTCTTGAAAAAGCTTTTTTCTGAGAAAGGCCAGAGGAGAAAGTACTGTGACAACAGCCATAAATCCACAGCAGAGAGTCTGCTGGGTAAGTAGCACAGGGCACAAGTTGTAATATTTTTCTGTATTTAAAGTATTTGTGTTCACTTTGGGTACGTGTGTTTATCTTTATGAAAGTCCTGGCCTGCTCAGAGTACTTCAATTCCTGGGTAATGGAAATACCATCAGAAGACTGAATCTCATCACATTGTTTCATAAATGAATCACTGGAGCAAAAAGAATAAAAAAACCCTACCAAAATCCCACTAGGAACAATCCAAACACAAACACAATACTGAGATTTTATTTGTTTCTGCAAGGTGAAGGCCAGATTCTTCACTGGGGTAAAATGACAATGCCATCAGAATTTGACATCCAAAATGTATAGCCTGGGAGTAACAGGCTAAACCAAAATCCAGGAGCCAGTTTAGGCTGGTGGTAGTTCAGTGTCCCACATCAGCAACACATCTGAGCACGTATTTTTCAGTACTCTTGAAGTCCCATGTACTTTGGCTCAACTTATATGTGATAATTCTAGTAAAAAAGAAAAGAATTAAAAAAAAAAAAATCTTCCTCATTAAACCTTCCTCATTAAACCTTAAAAATATGTAGAAGAGAGTACAAGTGATTCTGTTAACAGATCCATTTGCCATCACATTAAAATATAAGTTCAGAAGGTTCATACCCCATGTTCTGGTTGTAACATCAAATCTTACACAGCACGGATGAGCCTCTGCTTTCATCAGAAAAGGTCAAGTTGAATCAGTAGCTTAGAACTCCAGGACAGCCTAACAATTCCTTGCTGACACTAACTAGGGGTCACTACAGAAGAAAGAGACAACTCTTTATCTTTTCACAAAGACTACGGCCAAGACAGTAAAGTAATTATGAAGGAGGGAAAGCATTTTCGTTTTTCAGGCCTGAGAATTCTCCAACACAAATTCAATTTAAATTATTTAATATTACCATAGTGTCATAGAATGGTTTGGGTTGGAAAAGACTTAAAAAATCATCTTGTTCCAACCCCCCTGCCATGGGGAGGGACACCTTCCACTAGACCAGGTTGCTCAAAGCCCCATCCAGCCTGGACCAGTTATGTACTTCTGTCTTTCTTCTCCAGCACATGGGCTCTCCAGTATTGCCTCTATGATCAAAAAGAAAATACATAATAATGCTGATTCAGGCAATTATTTTGTTTTTATAGCTTCAGGGAGACTTACACAGAGTAGATTACTATTTACTGCTCTGTTTATCCTGGTGTTCCTTGCACAATGAGGTTGCCCAACAAAAGACTTTGCCTCTTCCTTGCCAAGCTCGCTGCAGCTGCATTGCCACGTGCTCAGAGGGTTCCCAGGACAGCATGGTCTCCTGCTGCAAGTCACTGAACTGCAACTGGCCTCTTGCTCCAGGCCTTGGCACGGAGGCAGTGGGCGAATCAGCTCCCGGTGCTCAGCACTTGCTGGAGGTCATGGAGTGTCCAGAATTTAGGGTGAGACTCGAGAGCACTTGTGCTGCTGCCCTCTCTCCTTTATCAGGCTCTGACAGCCCATTAACAACAGCATCAGGTGGGATGTTTTTCTGTTTGAAATCGTAGAGATTCTGAGACTAATTGCCCAGCCCAGGGTGTGTAATGCTGTTCTAGATGCCCCAGAGTGTCCCTCCCCAGCCACAGCCACAGCCTCTGGAAGGTGAAGGTCTTGCAGGTGGCTGTCACATCCCCAGCTCCATGCAGGTGTCCTTGATGCCATAGGACTGTGAGTCCTATGTTTAGGCACCTGAATCACTTCCTGACTGTCAAAAGCAACTATAGCTGATGGAATATGTTTCATTAAAACTGATTTTAATGGAAAATTGTGTTTGTAAGTGAGCTCTTGGTTCCTCTATTTCTGCATTTGCACTGTGTGCTTTCTGAGGGAAAGGTCAAATTCAAGACAAAGCAGAATGCTGCAAAATGGAAATATTTGTTGGAAATGAGAACTTGTGGTATTTGAATTGTCACTGTAAATTTCCAGATTTTCGCTGGCTAAGAGAAATAGACATTTTTTAAACTGCTCTGTAATGTGCCCTTCCCAGCACTGTCAATGCCAGCAGTGATTGCTGTCTGACAGAAGCGCCTGAGACTGCTGCAACACAAACATTCCTCAACACTGACCCAGATAACCTGTGTTGTTGAACAAATTACACAGGATAACATCATTATCTCCTTATTCTGAGGCCTAAAAGTTAGATGTCTACGAAGTTTGGCACCTTCTCCATTTGCAACAGGTGAAGGAAAGAAGCAGGCTTCTCCAGAGGACAATTTTTTAACTTAAAATAGATACATCAAATGAGAAGAAGGATCTCTGTGTGTGTGCTATTTCTTTCTACCACCCACAGAGGAATCTACTGCTCTCTTTGGACTGTAAACTTTGCAGAAATAGCCTGTCTGTAGAATCACAGAATATGCTGAGCTGGAAGGGACCCATAAGGATCATCAAGTCCAACTCCAGGCCCTGCACAGGACAACCCCAAAAATCGCAGCATGTGCCTGAGACATTCACGCTCTGCCTTTGTACAGTGAAGAGAAAAATATAGGTGGGTTGTTTTATCTCAAAATAATTTAAAATTAGTTGTTGATATTCTTTGTAGGCATAAAGTCTGTATCTCTACAAATACAATGCCAATTGAGATAAATTCAGTCAACAGTATTGCCAAATGCAATTGGCATTGAGATTGCCTGCTAATGACTATGTGGCAGGCCTTGGGATACTGAGCAGAAGCTTCCAATTGCAGTTGCTAGAATCTTCTTCTTCCTTCTGGACCTGAGATTGCACAAAGGGAATGAAGGAGAAAGAAAAGGAAAGGGAGCAAGAAAGGAAGGAGGGAGGAAGGAAGGAAGGGAATATGGGTTTAATGGCTGCCAAGAAACTGTTAACCTCCCAACTTAAATATATTAATTTTAATTCTAACTTCGATGACACATATATCTCAAGTATTTTCACTTGAGTTCAGAAAATATTTTAACTTCTTGTGCAAGGGTACTGTCCTTCTCAGACACTGCAGTTTTTCTGTTTGTATTTCTTATGCCATTTTTCTCATCCACTCAGCCATCTATTTTTAGCTTGATTTGACATGAATTTCCTCCCTGCCCTTTTTGCATATACTTACTCATCTGCACTGACCTTATTTTGACTCTCAGCAAGTGACACACTTCTGACAGATGCACATACACCCAAGGCTAGAATGCATTCATATACATTCCCCATGTACCTCCAGGCTCCATACTGTCCTTGCTTCTCACCAGAATTTACCACTGAAAAAAAGACACCCCACTGAAGCTCAGTGTCCCAGCTATTTAGTCTGTCCTTTGAATCTAGATGTTGTATGGCACTGTAAAATTATGGTAGGAAGTCTTTAATTTCTAAATCCCATATCTGGATGTATTCTAACATGATGATGACAATATCTTATTTAAATGTCACAGTTCCTTCAATTCTGCAGCTGTTCATGGCTCTCTGGCATGTGATGCAATGAGGTTATCTTGGCAAACTCCTGACTGGGCTGGACTCCATATCTCAGAAACCTTGGCCGTGGTTGGCAGTGTTTACTCCCTAGGTAACTATTTCAGCAAGTACTGAATGAGTATGGAAACCAGACCAGGGCTGAGCCACGCTGGCAGAGTGATACAGGAAAACCCAGGCTGCGTTTGTCCATGCAGCACCTTTCAGTACATAAATAAAGGACTGTAGCCTCTGGAGCTGACAACCCAGCGCCTTTGGCAAGTGGCTAAATAAACAAACAAAAATGCCTTTGATGTCAGCCCTAAAACTGTGTATCTTGTTGCTAACCTGAGATAAGCACAAGCCCTTTTCACATGTGAGAATGCACGTGATCTGATGGTTGCACCTTGCTGCCGCCTCTTTTTCATTTTCTCTCTAAAATGCCAACGCTATTGAAAAATCAATTTTATAGAACTTGTTCACTACTTGCTATGCTCTTGCCAAGACCCCAGACTAGTTCAGAGCACGCTGCCTCTTTGTGCCTAACGAGCTCCCTGTGTGCTGCAGGACGTGTCAGCTGTGCCGTCTCTGCCCGTGACCTGTGCTAACCCAGGTGCCTGCTATGCCTCCTGCAGATGGTAAAAGACAGCAGAAGAAAAGACAGCATCCTCAGCTGGTGAGGTAAAAGGCATTTGTGGAAAATGTGCCCAGTTCTTTAATTCTTCACTTCGGCCTTCCAGAAGCCTTCTGCATGCATGGAGAACTTCCAAGAAGGCTTTGAAAGAGATTTATATTCCCAAGTAATAATTTGATAAAGAGAAATCTATTATTTACTCTTTTTTTGTTTGTTTGTTTGTTTTACAATGTGAGCTTAAGGCCCCAAATAACAGCAGTACTTGATATAGTTTTCTGGAATGTAAAATGAGGAAGGGGCAGACATTCCTTGTTGGGAAACTGCTGCTGGTCATTGGCCATGCTTCAGCATGGCTCACAAAGAGGATTCTGCAGAACTCCTGCTACAGGGATGCTACAGATACTTAGGATCTAAGGACCTAACAGGAAGCAAACCTGGCTTAATCCCTTGGAACAAGGCTCCTACCCAGATGATCCTACACTGAATGCACTCTGTGGTTGCCCCACTACCCCACACAGTAAAGGCAGGCCTTGGGAAAGAACAACAACTTTGGCCTGATGTTGTCCTTTATTTCAGCTCTGGAAGCCCAAACAGGATTTGGCTCCAGACTGCCACTGGAGGCTTTTTATTGTCGAACATATAGGCTTTTCCCAAGTTACACATGCATATAGTTCCAGAAACACCTGATCATTACACTATGGGTCACACAAAGAATCAGGTGAGGTTTTTTTACCTACTCTCTCTTTTTCTTTTTTTAACCCATCTATCCAGTATTTCTTACCCTTCCCTTACCATCCTGCTATGGGCACACCTCCAGTCAAGTCAACTGGCCTTGGCTCACTCAACCAGTGTATCAGGCAGCTCTGAAAGCCTTTACAAAATACAGCTTTTAAAAAGCCACTGTTAGATTCAAGAGAGCAATTCCACTTTTTCTACAGATGCGTGGCTGCCATAGGCTCCTCTGCTTTGTATGAACTTTCCTGGGCTTTTCATTGTCAAGTCTATCATACCCAGAGCAATGTTGATGTCCCAAAAATAAGTGCAGAACACTCTGTATCATCTTCTTCTGCAGCCAGTGCAATGAAACAACTCCATATTGCTTTCCAAAAGAGATGATTCTCCTATGATGTTTCATAGCAATTCCAGTCAAAGTCAGAGCAAGTGACATTTCTCTGCAGGTCATATCTCTGTCTCCTTTGTCTGCAACACGATTTGCTTATATATGTGTTTTGGCAATTTCCAATTCAGATACGTTTTTGTACATTTTTCCCTCATGCTCCTCCTGTTTTTGTGCAACAGGACATTGTACTCTCCAGGATAACCAGATGGGTGTAAGGACTGAGCCTTCAGCTGGTATAAACTGGCAATGCCATAAAGTCCTTAGAGTTGCAAAGATTTACACCAACACTAGTTATTTACTTTCTCACGTTAGTCTTCACACCTCTCTATTAATATGGCTAATATTTATAATATGATCTCTTTTTTTTGTAGGAACTCATTTCTTGTAGTTTTATAGTACCAAACACAGCAGCAGACCTGACTGTAACTAATCCAAATTTATATACAAGCCATTATCTGACAATATATATATGTTCCTAGAGAAGGAAAGATCCTATGATCATTTGCAGTCTCCGTCTCTTTATGCCATACTTTCCTCTCTAGTCTTATGTTCACCAAGTTTCCTATTTCAGGCTTTCTGGTGGTCCTGGTCCTTAAGGCACAAAGAGACAAGGCACTCTGCTCTGCTTCAGGCACGTGTCTGGCCAAAAGCATTTATCTGACATTAGGGAAAGCTATTTTATTCGATTGAAAAAAAAATTGTTTGTCTTTCTCGATCCAAAATTTGGAGTTCAAGTTCAGCAAAGCAAGTATCTAAACCACAGGCAGGGCAAGCAGCTCATCAAGAATTACTGAGATTGAAAAGACCTTGTTTCTGTGTGACAAAACCCAAAGCTGAATGATTTGAAAATTCATTTATTGCTCATCTAAACCACAATGGGTTTCTACTGCTGCAAATGTCTCCCTTTTCCATTTTTAATATGTCTATTATAGACCCATGTATTCCCCTCTGAGTTTCTGTGTGTTTGGTGACACTGTTGTTTGCAACATACCAGCACAAAGAAACCACAGTTATCACTACAGATGCCAATATAGTAAATAGCTACAAATTCCATCCTACCCAATCATTATTCTGGGCACTGCAATGGAATCTGCACAGAACCACTGCAGACCTCGTAATATGGAAAGCTCTGTCAAAATCTTTGCAATGAAACACTAAGCTTGGGGGACTGAAACATGCAAATATTTTTTATAAATTGTATTCAATATCAGTGCAATGAGAAAGGGGAGAGTTCATTAATAATAGAATAATAATGAGTATAAAATTATAAGGAATATATATGAGATATAAATGGCTGTAACAGTATTGTTCTCCCATAACCCGCCTCATGTATATACAATAAAGGATATTTTTTATTGTGATGCCTTTACCAGTAGTTAAGAGTGGCTAACACAAGTTGTTTTCTGCTTAATGTGGTACATTCTCCCAAACTGGCAATGAAAATGTGGCTTCTGGAGTAAGAGTATGTGTACTTTTGGACTCAATCAATAAAGCAAGCGCATGGGGAAGTCACTGTGGGACCAGGTGCTCAGTGGGGCTGGTGGCTCCAGCTGGGGACAAAGCCTTCATCCCCCCACCTGTACTTGAATGTGTAACAGGGCCATGGCACAGCCCCTCACTGCTGCACTGAGCCCATCTGGGAGCGTGACCGTGGTGCAAATAGCCCAACATGTATGGATTTTGTTTTCATTACAGAATCAATGAATGTTAACGGGTTGAAAGGGACTTTAAAGATCATCTAGTCCCAACGCCCTGCCATGGGCAGGGACTCCTCCCACTAGACCAGGTTGCTTAAGGCCTTCTTCAACCTGGCCTTGAACATGCCAGGGTTGGGGCATCCACAACCTTCCTGGGCAACCTGTGCCAGGGCCTCACCATCCTCGAAGTTAAGCACTTCTCCCTAATATCTAACCTAAATTTCCCCTCTTTCAGTTTGTACCCACTACTCCTTGTCCTGTCACTACAGTTCCTGATGAACAGTCCCTCTCAGTCTCTGTAGGCCGCCTTCAGATACTGGAAGGTTGCTATGACAGCTCCACACAACCTTCTCTTCTCCGGGACGAACAGTCCCAACATTCCCAGCCTGTCACAGAATGACAGAATATGCTGAGTTGGAAGTGACTCACCAGGATCATTGAGTCCAACTCCTGTCCCTGCATAGGACACCCCAAGAATCACACCATGTGCTTGAGAGCATTGTCCAAATGCTTCTTGACCTCTTGACAGGCTTGGTGCTGTGACCACTGCCCTGGGGAGCCTGTTTCAGTGCTGAGCCACCTCTGGGTGAAAAGCCTTTTCCTGATATCCAACCTAAACCTCCCCTGGCTTCAGACCAAAGTGAAGAGGTCGGCACCTGCCCCTCCACTTCCCCTGGTGAGGATGTTGAAGACCACAATGAAGTCTCCCCTCAGCCTCCTCTTCTCCAGCCTGAACAGACCAAGTGCCCTCCGCCGCTCCCCGTACGGCTTCCCCTCGGGGCCCTTCACCATCCTCGCTGCCCTCCTTCGGGCGCTCTCTAACAGCTTAATGTCTTTCTTGTATTGCGGTGCTGAAAACTGCACGCAGTCCTCCTGTGCTCCAGTCCTCTTGCGAGCTGCGTGGCGCTCCCCTGGCCTTGCTCCAGCACCCCCAACTCTGGTGCGCACCGCGTTCCCGGGCGCGGTGCCGATGGCCCCGATGGCCGCCCGGGCTCACCGCGGGGCTCCCTCTCCCCGCCGCTGCCCGAGCCCAGCGCGCCCCGGGGCCCGGCGGGCGCTGCGGAGGCTGCGCGGGGCGGGGACTGGGGGAAGATGGCGGAGGCCGAGTGAGTGCCGGGGCTGCGGAGGGGCCGGGCCGGGGCAGCGGGGAGAGGGGGACGCGCCGGGCTGGGCCGGGCGGGTCAGCGGCGCCCCCGGCCCGTCCTGCCCGCGGGCTCCGGGGCGGGGGTGAGGCCGCGGGGGGGCGGCGGGCGGGCCGTGTGAGGGGCGAGGCGGCGAGAGGCCGGCGGGGCCGTTCCGCGGGCGGCAGCGGGACCCTGTGCCCCGCAGGGCTACCCCGGGCCCGTGGCTCCTCCGCCGGCCCTGCTGGAAGGGCCGGGCTGGGGCGAACCGGGCCGGGGGTGCTGGCGCTGCCCAGGCGGGCAGGGCTGCCGCGGGTGCGGGGCTGAACCTCCGCGGCCCGACAAGGGGGTGGTTTGCTTTGGCAGGCGACGGATGGTTTCTTGCCATCTCCTGCGCATTGTTGCTTAAATAAATCTTCTCTTCCTCGGCCCCCGCAACGCCGCGCCGTGCCCGGTGTGTGTGCGCGGTGTCAGAGCAGTTGTGAGTCTCTCCCGGTGCTCCCGGAGAGCCCTGGGGCTCACTTGCCGGACGGACCTTCTCGTTAGGAGACAGTTAAGTGACTGAGTGTTTCCAAAATGTCTAAGGTGGCAATTTACTCGTTAACTCTTTGTGCAGCGCCAGACACGGTGTGTACCGTACGGCTTGCAGCGTGTGTTGGAAGGCTGGGGCTGAATCCGTGTGCCGCCGAGGAGGGGGAGCGCAGCTGAGGCTCTGGCAGTGCCAAGCCTGTAGCTTTCAGTGTGGTGTTACGGTTGTGAACGAGCAGTCCCAAGAGACGCAGGCTCGGAAGTCGTGTTGGTTCAATATGTGATCTATTCCCATCTGAGAGGAAACACTCAGTAAAAAATAAGTCTTAAAAGGAGAAATTGTCTTCTCTGTCTGCAGGCTCAGTAGCCTCCTAGTCCAGGAGCAGGAGGTGATGTTGTCTTTGGAGATCTTAATTCAGTTTTCATGAAAGGTGATGATACTAAATATCTTTGCTGTGCCGGGGCTTTCTGAGGCACTGAAGAATTTTTCATGAGCATTGGTCACCTTGCTTCATTCCCTGATGCTCTGTGGCATGCCAGAAGGCCTCAGGGTCAGTGGAAAATCTGGAAACAGGGACAAAACAAATAGGAATGATACCTGTAGGGTGAGAAACCACCAGGTGAAAACTACTGCTACTTTAGGACCTTGATTTAGTTTTTATAAACATCTGCCAATGTGCACCCACTCAGGTGCCCTTGCTGTGGTCAGGCCGTTTGCCTGGCAGTAAAAATCTGTTGCTGGTGCATTGTATGACTTGCAGCTGCAGTGGTTGTATAAGAGCAGTGAATGATTTCCTTGAGTAGCAAAGTCCTCTTGCATTCCTTCACAATTAAATATATATTTGCTGAATGACAAATAAAAGGAAATCGGATAAATTCAGGTTTCCTAGTCTGAAGCTGGTTTATGCCAGACTAAAAGTGGACTTTTTTCAATCATCAACATTTCTAGGAAAAAAACCCAAATGATTTGATAGGTGTTTATATCAGTATTGCCATGTAGGGCATGTGGTGATTCTTAATTAAGTTGAAGATTGCTGTAGTTGAAGAATTACAAAAAGTAGAGTCTTGTTAGAGGGACATATCAAGAGATAGTGTAAAAGGGGGAAATAACTGCTGTGGGGAAATTGTTAATAGATTTCATCAAAAACTGGGGGCTTGGACCAATCTCTCTAAGTATTTGGGGGTTGGAGCTAGATGATCTTTTAAGGTCCCTTCCAACCCAAAGCATTCTGTGGTTCTATTTTAGTTGATGATATTGGTGCACAAAATAGGATGCAGTAATGGTGCTTGATGAGGAGCCAAAACTGGGAACCATTTGCAGGGCCAAAGAGGGCTGAGAGATTGTGTAGGAAAAATGGAATGATGTTGAGCGTCAGAGTAAATAACATCTGAAATGCAGCATACAAGGTTTGGGGCTGGTACCAGGGAGCAAAGACTTCAGTAACACAAAAGAAGAGAGACTGGAATGTAGTAATGGATCATGGGACATGAGCAAACCACTTTATGACTGGAAAAAAGAAACCGTGATCCTGTGTGCTGCAAAATTGCTGGTTACAGAGAGGCACAAAGGTGTGAACTTCCTTGTACATCCATTGTGGTTATGCATTTCAAAAAAGGAATGTGCAGATTTCAGGAAATGCCAAGAGCTGTTGGGATGGTGAAGTAAGTGGAGAGTCAAGAGTTTAACTTGTTTTTTTGGTAAGCTAAAGCTTACAAGGGACATTACAGTTTGAAAGCCTCTATTAGGCACGATATTCCTGCAGAGTGTAATTGGGACCTACAGCCTCCAATGCAAGGTATTGAAAAGACTTCTGTAAATTCTGAGAATTCCTGTGATCACCTGTTGGGCAAAGCACTCAGGGACACAGGAGAGACTCTCAGCTGAAATAGTGATGTATTTGTGATTCTGTGCTTTCTTTCCTGGAGGCTAAACGTATTATCCAAGCTCCAGTTATCCAAGCAACCAAGCCATGCCATCCGGAGGAGGGAGAAAATAATTTGGAGCACCTCCTTTTTGCTTGAGGGGAGTGTGTTGCAGTGCCTGTTGATGTAGACATCAAGGCTGGCAGTGTGAGTCAGGAAGCAGACTGAGAAGCCAGACACCTTGGTTGTCCTCTGTCCCCCTAAGATGTGCTCATTGTTACAAATAATGTGGGGAATCAGCTGTGCAGAAGAGATCCTGTGTTTTCAGGAAGACACTGCTGCCTCCTCAGATTGCCAGTGGGAAGCTGTGTGTGATCAGAACTTTTTTTTTTTCCTTTTTTTTGTTGCCTGTTGGAATCATTTCCGTCTGATGGAGGATGCCGTGGTGTGGCATTGCATCTTCTGTGCAGTTACCTGGTGTATCTTAAGTAGCCTGGATGTTTTTAACTTCCCTTTCAGCTTTCAGTCAGCAAAACTGAATGCTGTGTCCTCTGCTCAGAGAGCTTCCCCTGGATCTGCTGGAGCCAGGGAGGAAGGGGGATGGATGTTCTGGTTTGGCTCTCCATGTGCCATAAATAAGAGTTAACAGAAGCCGCCACCAGCTGGCAGTTTCAAATTTAAAAACAATGTCAGGGCTTTTTTTCTGAAGTTCCAGGTGGCTAAGCTGTCGATCAAAATCGTTGTTATACATGAATGTGGCACTGAATCCGTGTATAACAAGACTCTTGATGGACAGGTTTTTTTAAAAAAGAGTGATTGGGATGGGAACTCTGCCATTCCTGTAGTGCCTGCAGTTACTCACGTAGGACACTGCCGAGTGCATGGGCAGGCGGAGCTCCTTTTACCTTCACCCTCAGGTGCTTCTGTGCCTGATTACAGTTATGTTTTGTAATAATACATGGCAGTTTTCACCAGAAGTGTGTTACTTTGGCAAAAACTTCTCTGTATTGAGGTTACTGCTCTGGTTTGCCAAGTTGTTTGCACTTACCAGGGGCTACAAAATGTGCACGTTGCAGGATTGTTGAAATTCTGACTATCCTGAAAATTATTTCTCAGATTTCACTTTCCAGATGAGAAATGTTTTCTGGCATCTCTTCAAGAAGAGAGATCTATGAACCTCTGTGGCTGGCTTGGAATTAAGGGCTATGTTTACTTGCTTCTGAATTACATAATCTCTGGTTGTTGTTGCTTAAAGGAGGGCAGAAAAACAATTTATTGTTACTACAAAGCAAGCCTTTCTTCCATCTGATACTAGTTTCATTTCTTCCCCTCCTCACTGTGGTTTCACATTCCTAGCTGTCCCATATCACGTGTTTCCTCCTCTGTCTCCTAATAGACAAAGCTATTTGTAAAACCTGTTTTCTTTGTAAGTTGTTTTTGCAGCTGTGGTTGTTTCTGCTCTCAAATGACTAATTGCCTCCTCAGAAAATTCAGAAATAAATATAATAGACTTTTTTTAACCCAATCTCCAAATAATTCAAGAGAAATATATGTAGTGTTTCTTATATCTGCATTTTCACCCTTATTTTTCAGGGTTTGGGTGTCTCCTAATTGAAGAGAGTCAAAATACTGATTGCAAGTGAATCCTCCTCAGTCAGCCTGTTGGATGCCTTTGAGAACATAAGAAGTCATGGCAGAAAATGATGCAATGCCAACCTTACCAAAAAAGTGTGGCCCATATATTTCATCTGTAACCAGTCGTGGCATGAATTTGGTAATTCGTGGTATAGTGCTGTTTTTTATTGGTGTATTTCTTGCATTAGTATTAAACTTGCTTCAGATCCAGAGAAATGTTACTCTCTTCCCCCCCGACGTGATCACAAGCATCTTCTCCTCAGCTTGGTGGGTACCACCTTGCTGTGGCACGGCATCAGGTAAGTTCAGTCGTGTGTGTGCCTGGCATGGAGATCAAAAAGTGGAGAGGGAGGTAGATAGTTACAAAAAAACTAGATGAGAGGTGGGGAAGATAGAAATTTCTCTTCCGTCGTCACTGCCCTTTTTGAGCTGCTACTATCCTTTCTGATCTCTCTGTGTGTACACAGGTATGCATGTGTGTAGAAATTGTTGTTCTTGTCTTAGAAGACAAGTTTGCTAACTTGTATTGTTGTACTGTTGTTAGCACAGCAATTCTTCTGCTTTTTTTGCTGGGGTAGAGTGCAAGTTCAACAGACTTGAAAAGCTGGTGCCTCATGTAACCCAGAGGCTGGGTTACAGGAATGCGCTCTCAGACAGCCCTTGAAAATACTTCTGGCAGTGTCAGACTGTGCAGCACACAGTGCCTTGTTTGAGCACAGCAAACCACCCTGAGAAATACTCCGTTTTGTGTTCTAGCTTTCCATTTGTTTCTCGTTCCAATTGGAGGTATGGCTTTAGCTCCATGGAGCTGGGAGCCCTAATGTGTCTCCAGAGCTGAGGGCAGGCAGGCAGCTCATAGTTGCAGAGGCACAGTGCAGAACAGAGCACCTCAGATGATGTGAACATGCTCCATTTCTCCCATGACCACGCAGGGAGTTGAGGCGTTTGTGTGTTTAGCTAGTTTAAGTGAGATATATGTCCACCGTAGGTAGTAAGAAATATCCCTTTTCCCTCTTCTTTCAACTATCTAGGCATATTCCTTGTTACAAGCTTGATAGGATTAGACTTTCTACTTGGCTCTGAAAATCACTGATCCTGTGGGTCCGTTTCATGCTTTGCTAAGGGAATATTCTTAGCAGCTGGTACTGAGGGATTCTGCTTTAGTGAAACTGTTACTTGCGGGCAATATCTTCCTAGAGGTCAGTTTTAATAAGATTGAGAAGTTCATGATTCTGGGTAGTAATGTGAGTCCAATAAACTTGTTTTCAAGATGGCATCTCTGTCTTGCTAATGGTAATATTTAAGCCTGTTTTTTTTCCTAGCTTTTTTTTTTAATACCTTTTTGAAATACTCCACCCCAGATATGATAGAGGAGCTTAATTTGAAAGGAAACCCTATACACAGCTTGTTGAATACATCAGTTCTGTTCTCCAGTGGAAATGCATTTGACATATTATGGTGGCAGTTACTTACCTGTCTTGTCTGCTAGTTGTCTTAGTTTTGCCAAGATTCTTGATTAGGTTTTGGTTCGTATCCTGCATTTGCTGCATTTTTCTTTCATGCTTTAAACTGATTGTCTTGACAAATATTTCTGGTAAAGGTTTGATCTTGTATATATATGGAGTAACGGGGGTAGAAATGACAGAATACCAACTTGCAGGAACAGCAGCAGTGCACAAGGTTGGCAGTGTTTACTGCAGTGTTTGCACCAAAAGCTGTTTGCATCAGGCTGCACCTTGTGCTCTTTTAAGTCATCTGAGGACACTGCAGCCATGAGTGGGAACTTGTGAAGGGTAGGTCTTGCCATCATCTTACAAGAAACTTGTGGGCCTCCCTGGATCTGATGGGTTGGTGGTTTTGATGGAATGACTGGATATGGCTTGTAAATTGTAGTCAGTCACTTGCTAGGCAGTTGCACTGCTTGATTTTAAGCCACCTGATTTCAAGATATTACAGCCTTAATTGGGTTTTCCCAGCAGGAGTCACCCTTGTTGAGGTGTTCATTTCTTTCTTATTTCATTATCTGTCTTCTCCATTTTCTTCCCTTATCTTCTCTGCTAGCATACATCCAGGGAACCTCTGTGGTAAATGCTGATAATTCACCCATTTTCTTACCATTTGTACTTGCACGGCCTTCCTGGAATTGGCGTGAACATTTCTCTGCAGTATGGTTTATTATTATGAACAGAATAAAGGTATTTTGCATATTTATAATCAGTGGTGATCGAGGCTGCATTCAGGGAAGTCCTTTCATCCATCACCGTTATTAGTCATGAGTTTGGCCCAAGGCCTTTGGCAAGAAAATTGCTCAGGGAGGTTTTTTTTTCCGCTCCAGCTTTACCGATGATTTATTTTCCCGAATCCTGGAGATCAGTTTCCTCTGTTCCAGAATAAAGAGCATTTGTGATGTTACCCCCAGCAGCGTGCCGGACTGAGAGCACTGGAGTCTGTACTGATGGCTCAACCTCTGCCACACTCCTGCCACACCAGTGTAATATTACTCACCATTGTTAGTCCTCAGTGGGGTTGGTAACAGTCTTTTTAGCTGCAGTTGCAGGAGAGAACACATTTGTGAAGAAATATGGAAAGAGCATCGCTGTTCCCTGGGGCTGGAAGTCCTGTTTGTTTTCTGTATTCAACAGCTGCCATAGGCTCTTGGCTTTCTCTCTTCTGGGTGAGCTTGATAGTGAGCATTGAAGAACCATTATCCAAATAAAACCTGCTTGTAACAACAACAAAAGAAAAAACAAAATACCACACTCTGCCTGTACTGTGGTGGGTTTGTTTTGAAGTTATTTAAACATGTACGTTTGATATGTGGGGCTTTCAAAAGTGCCACCCTGCAGGTTATCACTGTTCTTCCTGAACTGCAGTGCAGATTTTGGTGTGGGGGAGGGCTCTGTCATTGTCTGCCCCTAGTTCAAATTGTCTCTGCATTGCTCCTTCTGCCAGGTCACTGCTGCAGTGGTTGAAGATGCTGCTGAAGTTTGACCGGGGTTTTTTAAATAATGAAATTCTTTGAAATTCCTCTTTGTTGACTATGTATGTTTTTGTTCTGTTTATCCTTACAGGTCTGTTTTAGTAGTGATTATAATTGTCAAAGTCTAGGTGGTCTTTATTTTAGCTAAATGTTGCCAGTGCTTTAACTTCTGGGCATTTCTTCTTTCCTGCCTCCACAGCTGTGATTGGGTTATTGTACCCCTGCATGGACAGACATCTGGGAGAGCCACATAAGTTCAAGAGAGAATGGTCCAGTGTAATGCGATGTGTAGCAGTCTTTGTGGGAATAAATCATGCCAGTGCTGTATCCTACATTCAGATGAAATTGGTGATAACAAATGGGTTTCCATGTAAAAAAAACTCACACAGTCAGTCACGTGAATTGTTAGTAAAGATACAACATGCAGAGTTTTTGGAAGGGACATGCAGAATATGTATTAGTGTCAAACTGTTGTAGCAGTGTTGGAGGTGGTAACTCTCAGGTCCTTTTGCTCTGAAAAATCTTTTCAGTAGAAATGTCTCAGTATTAGGCTTCGTCTTACTTACAGTCTTTATTTTCTTTGAATAATAAAGCAAGTGTGGGAAAATATTCACATGGTAGGTATTACAGAAAAGTGCTTTAAGACACGCCAAATTACGTCCTTTTAACACCACAATAAGAGGTTGAATCCCAGTCTTGAGGTCATCGGTGAAACACATGGACTTTGCTAAGAATGGGGAAAACTCAGGACCAGGAACACTCAGGACTATACAATTCAAGGAAGTGTTGTGACCCCATTCTGCAAATGATGCCTTCCTTGATGCCAAAAGAGAAGTTCTCATTCCTGTGGTCATTCAGTAAGAGCAATTAGAAGTCAGTCAGCATGTTGTAGTACACTATACTCCTCCTAATTGTGTAGCTGCTCAGATACATCCTGGCACAAGTGAGCTCAAAGGTGTCCCCTCTGAAGCAGCTGGGGACATGCTGGGTGACAGAGTGCTTTTCTTACTCTTAACAGTAACATGAGCATTGTGTGTCTTTATAAAATGCTTGTATTCTCTGGTAGGTGTAGAGTATCTTTGCTCTTGTACAGACCCTAAAATTTGAAGAAGTGTCATAAGTTTTTGGTTTCCCGGTATATTGACAACTTTTACAAGGCTTATTTCCCTCACACCTGTAGCTGTGTGAGAGCTGACACAGGTAATGCTGTATTTTTTTAATGGTATTTTTTTCTGTTGTGCCAAAATAAGATAAACAGAATGAAAAAAATTGCTTTGCACTTACATATGGTATTTCCAAACTTATCCTTAACAATCAGCACAGAAGGTGGATTTTGCCAACAATATCCAGCTGTCTCTGACATTAGCAGCCCTGTCGATTGGACTGTGGTGGACATTTGATAGATCACGGAGTGGCTTTGGTCTTGGAGTGGGAATTGCTTTCCTGGCCACATTGGTATCACAGCTTCTTGTCTACAATGGAGTTTATCAGTAAGTATTTGCTCTCATAAGGTTACATTACAGTGTTCTGAACCTGTAACAATAAAATCAGAATAACTGAAATGTATGATTTGATGTGATTTCCAAAGCTGTCAGCACCTAATTTTGAGCATAGCATAAGTTGGTCTGTTTATGTGTGTGAAAGCTGTTATGTGTGTGAAAAATCTCGTTGGAAGTTGCTAATTGAAATAAAATTGGTACCTTACCAATACTGTAACGTGCTTTTTTAAGTTGAGTAGGTGCAGCTATAATCAATAAGAAGCCTCCTTTGTTGTTTTCTGCCTGTAATTGGATTTCTATAATACGTATCTTTTTGAGTTGAAATGTCCTAATATCTGTGAATTTGCCTTGTGATTGGAGGACTCTCTGTATTGCACAGTGTTGAGCTCAAAAAGATGTGTTCTTTTCCAGATACACATCTCCAGATTTCCTCTATGTTCGTTCCTGGTTGCCATGTATCTTTTTTGCTGGTGGAATAACTATGGGCAATATTGGCAGGCAGCTGGCAATGGTGAGTGTGGAGGGGAGGATTCATTGCCTCCTAGTAAAAGTCTAAATCTCCATGTCATTTCTTTCTCCATATATACCAACCAGCTATTTGACTCGTGGGTGTGCAGGAAGGCAGAAATCAGTAATCATTGCTTGTGCTGCTGTTCAGAGCACAGCCTATGCTTTGCTCTGCACACTCTGTTACGTACTTTTAGATCCTGAAAGGACCAGGAGCTAAATAAGAGCTCCTGTGTTTGGAGAAAAGTCAGGCCATCCCCCAAATCTGACCTGTTCTATCTGCTGCTCAGGGAGACAGAAATTGCAGCCACCAGTATGTGCACAGAACTTGGAGAGACCAAACTTATGTGGATGAAGTTTAAGAAGAGCTGTTTTATTACCCATTTTGTAGAAAAGTCACTCTCATAAGTCTTTTTCATGAGTTATGTAAATTAATATTGTTTTGTCAACTTCTGTTTTTCAGTATGAATGCAAAGTCATTGCAGAGAAGTCTCATGAGGACTGAGAGGAAACAATGTGCACCTTTTAAACAGGAAAATGTCTGACAAATGACTGTTGGAGGAGCATAAGGAACACTTGACTATGAAATTGCCAAAATGCAATTTTTTTCCCTTGAGTGGTATACTTTACTGCAATCTGTGATTGCTGCTTCTATAGAAACCTTGATGTCTGATTTTGATTACTGTGAAGTTATAATAGTATGCAATACATTTGACAATATTGGTTCAATTATAGGATTCTTTTTTTCCAAAATCTAAGCAGTTTACCATAAATTCCTGTTTGTCCATAATGTTGCAGTGCCAAACTGAATCTTTGCACTACGTTTCTGTAGCTGAAACTTCTTGCTTCACTTTATCTCAAAAGTTTTGAGGAATATGTTCCTAGCAGCCAGTGAAAGACAGGGGGGTCAAATTTCAGAATGAAGATCTCTTTCTGTGATGATAGCCCGTAATATCTGTATGAAATTTATGGATGACAGGTGAGCTTTGATGCAATAAGTAACTGATTTATGCCTATTAACACAGTGTATCATTCTTCTTACTCACATTACAGGTGAGGAAACAGTACAGGTTTCATGAGTTGTTGCCATAGCATTTCACTGGTCTGTGGTACCTGCCCAATACCACAGAATACAGAAATGGAAACTGAATCTAGAAATTACTTGCTGGTTTTCCCCTGGTACAACCAGTATACGTGTTTGTGTATGAATTTACATGAACCATCGTCAGATATGGACAGATTCTGAAACTGCCTGTGTGCACAATGTGATACAGTTTGGGTTATTCTTGTACAATCCTTTAAGCTGATTTGTGTGGTTAGGAAAAAAAACCAACAACGTAGGGAGTTTTTATTGCAAAATTTAATTCTGCTGAAGTAAACCAGACACAGTAAAACAGAGTGTCATAAGCTCCTCCGTTACCAATGTTACTCTTGGTAGTCCTTGCCTACCACCTGCTCTGTTGGCAGGGAGCAGCAGGAGGAGGCCAGGATGTATTTTAGGTGCCGATGCAGCTCTTGTTTCTGTGACTGTGTCCAGACAGCCATAAATGCATTTGTTCTTACAGCAGTTTTCTGGGGTAGAGAAATGTGTTACCCCCATTTTACAGGTGCCTGTGCACAGAAAGCTTGGCAGGACAGCGAGCTGAAGCAGGCAGTGTGCTCATCAGTTCCCTTCTTAAGAAGGATTTTACTTTGTGACCCATATCTGGGGGCATATGTGGAATTTCCTCTTGGCTTTGCAGCTCCCTTTTAAGATCACAAGATAAAAGAACTTGTGCAAGAAGGCAGAAAACAGACTTCAAGAGGACACTGCTAACCTGTGCCTGCAGTGAATTGGGCATGGGATGTCTCCATTTTCCCCTTCTGTCTTTGTTGCTGATGTTTTAATGTATTTGTTTTCTTTTTTTGTCTTGAAGTACTATTTTTTAAGTCTTCCATGAAAGGTTTATAAGACATGTTACAGTCACCTAGGGAGGCTGGAGTTGGTCCAAAGAACAAATAGATGTTAAGACAAGTTTTTATTGATGTCTGAATGTGTTGTACACGAAGCTTGAACTACGCAACTCTTTTTCAGTCTTATCTGCTTACCTCCAAGTCCGAAAGGTATGGAATAGAGTGGTCACTGAAGGAAAACTCATTGAATTGGGAATTTTGAAAGTAAAAAGCAAGTGTAGTATAAAGAGCTTGGTTCTGCAGCTCCACAAAGTATCATCAGCTTGTCATGGTTCCATGGCAGTTCAGCACCTGCCACACATGGTCATGGGATAATGTTTCAGGAAAGCACGTACAGAGGTGCTTTGCTTTAAGCAGAGGTAGAACATGGTTAAGTAGACCCCTGACTAGAGATTTTCTCTTAACCAAACCATATGGCAGTAAGAAGCATTTTATTACTAAAACCAGGAAACTGGGTATGAATGAAAGGTGAGTTTCTTTAGGCAGGCTCTGGCGGTTCGCTGAAGAAGCTGTTGGGTCTCTCTTACAGTATTTCACGTCATCCACCTTTGTTTCAAGAAATGCCTTCAGCTTGGTGGGCAGCATGATTGGGCAGCATGAGTGGCATAAAAATTCAGATATTTCTTATCCTAACTGTAGAGAAAACATGGTACCTCAGTAGCCAGTGTGCTGACTTGGTAAACAATGTAGTTTCATCATGACCAGTGAGTGTGTACAACTGGAGATGAGTCACTTTTGTTATTCACTTGGTGGTAGAACTGCTGTTACCTGCCAGTCTCAATACTTAGACAGAAGCAGCCTTGTGTATGTTAAAATGTGCAGTATGTGAGAAGTGGTTACTGTGCATCTGTGGCACCCACTTTACGGCACTTTGCACTCAGATTCAGCTAAACCTGGTTAGACTGTGCTGTCCGCTAACTTTTAAATTTCATTTTGGAAATTTTAAGCATGTTGTGCAAAGGCAGCAATCATCCAAAATAAATTTGGGTGGAGTCCTTTATTATATGTGTCTTACTGTTTTTATTCTTACTTGACTAACGTCAATACAGGATCACATCGTGGGTGTCCTGTTGCTTCAAACTGAGGTGTAATTTTGTGGCTGATGTGGTCAAACCCTGGAAAAGGTTCATGATGAGAATGCTGACACGGCCTTCACTTCAGTGGTGGGGACATGCTGCCACTGTATAGCATGTCATGATAACATTATACTCTTAAAAATGTTTTTCAGTAGAGAATGAATAACGTATATTTTCGATACAACTTTATAAGCACTATGATCTCTTCACCAATTAAGCATTGTGAGGTCTATGCTGTTTAAACTGGCAAATTGCCCTTAAAAACAAAATGTGCATTAAATACAATTACAACCTTGATTGATAGGTTTCTTCTTCCTTTAAGAAATTACACTGATTCTTAAAATACACTGAGTTGCCTTCTATCAGCAATCTCATAATAATTTTGACCATTTTGCTGGCAGATTGGTTGCACACCTGCCTAGAAATACTGAAAAAGAAGCAGGCAAGATCAAATCAGCCGTGATTCTATCTTAATTAGCATGCTGAGCAGCCTTGGAAAATCTGCCCTTTTGAATCTGCAGTGAGAAAAAGTCAGATAACTCCCCTCGCAATACAGAAAATAGAGATTTAGATATAAGTAGCTGCTATGAATATGAAAAAAACCCCACCCACAAATGGCAGAGAAACTCTTTAATATATTTGTATTTATTAATGTTCCGGTCTGGATATGAAGTGAATGTTATTCTGCTATTCACAGACTCTATTCATTATGCCCCTTGCTCTGTCTCAAAAAAGATATGACCAATAGAGGTTTGGAAATATGTAATGGAAAAGTGTCCAGGCAGAGGTGAGGAAGGGGTGGGAGGAGAAGTTCATGAGGGTTTGAGATGCAGTCCCACAGCAGGACAGAACCACAACTGAAAGTTGGGAGGAGTGAAACGAGTGAATGGAAAAATCCTGTTTGTGTTGGCAGCCTGTGACACAAAATTCCTAACTCTGCTGTCAAAATGCAGCATCCTGGGCATGCCAAGTGTCTGACCAGGCAAATTACAGCCAGCGATAGAAATAACCATGATTTTGAATAGTAAGCACTAAGATCAGCCAAAAGCACACGAGCAAAGGTGTTTTGCTGGAAACTTAACCTCTCCCTTTCATCTGCAGCCTCTCCATGAGGAATGGAAACTCCCAGTCCTTCCAATCCAAGGGGTGTCAAAAGGAAAGTTGCCTATTTTGGGGAGAATATTCCAGCTGCTGAGCTGCCAGGCTCTCATGAAACTCATCTTGTGCCTCTCTTTATAACACGGCTGCCCGAAGCAGCCACAGGAGGAGAGTAAACAAAGAAACTTTTCCTCCGTATCTGCTGTACTTCCCTGCTGCCATCTGGCTGGGAGCCGCCATGGGACCTGTGGGCATACACCAGTCTTCCCTCTATACCCTTCCCGGTATGCAAGGAAGGAACATAATTTCACCAGCCACATCACCCCAGACATTTTGCATATGCTTTTTACATTTTAGAGCAGCATTACCAATAATTCCAATATAACCTGTGGAAATGATGTTTAATATCAAATGCAATGCTTGTGAAAATACAAGCACAGCTGGGCGGAGGGAACACGTGTCTTGCCGTGGGGGATAGCCATCCAATGCTGTTAGTTTTGATGCCAGTACTAAATGCAAAGCATGAGTAATTTTGCAGCTTAATGTTCAGCACTAAACAGTAAATGAAAGGTCAGTCCAACATGTTAACTGTCATGGAATAGTAAACACTCCTTTAATTGCTTCAGGCAGCCAGCTCGGATTTTTGGTGTCTGTTGTCATGTTTTGAGCAGCGTGGTCCAGAGCCTTGTCCTGATTGCCTCCCCCCAGCCAAATGACAAAGCCTCAGATTAAAGAATAAACTATATGCCTGGGCTTTCCAGGCAGCATACTGGGACTTTGTGCTTTGAATGTTTAAAAGCCATTCTGGGGAAGAGGCAGGGGTCACTTCTTGATCTGATTGGAGCCAAAATCCAGGATGAAATGTAGTTTGGAATTTTCTTGAGGTTTTCCTTTCTTGCTCCTCAGTTCTGAAGCACAGAAGTTCAGTAGCTCCTGTTATGCTTTCACACTTTGTTTTTTAGCCTGCCCAGCACTATAGCAGATAGGAAGCAATATACAGGAGTACAAAGAAATACAGAGGGAAAGGGCAGCTACTAATTTTCCCCAGGCCAAGCCAGGTGAGAGCTCTGTGTCCAGTGTGCCCTGCACATCCATGTCAGATGCATAACCTGCAGTGTCCCCAGATCAAGGTTCGCAGGATTCTCTTTCTGTAGAGGCAGCAGTTCTGCTTTGTACTTTGCACTTAAAAACTTCTATGCAGGAGGTGACCTGTTGTACGCTGGTTCTGCAGGGATACATGCACACATTGCAGAGCGTTTGCAGTGGCAAGGGCCACCGGTGTAGCCATAACACCTGCTTTTTATGTGTTTGTGGTAGAAATCCTGAAATCGTGCCTTGTAAGCAAATATGGCTAAATATTTGTTGAAAGAAAAATCTGTATAAACATGTTGCTGTCTGAATTCACAATGTAATTTTGCAATTTCTGTTCTCTGATTAGTTCAGTGGCCTTGTTTAGATATTTAATAATTTTTTGGTAATCCAACCTCAAAGCAAGATTTGTTTTATGCAGTTATTCAGGTAAAATATGTGAACTAAAAAGAAAACTGTGAGGAACAGGGCTGCAGCTTAATTTACCAGAGAGAAATTATGCAAGGAGAACCTCCAGCATTTTCCATAATGTTGCAAGAAATAAAAGGATAATAAATGATCATTCAGATTGCACCATGGGTTTCAAAACCAAGGGTAAGGGGAGTCTCACAGATGCATTTGTATTGACTTGTTCTGATCTCATCTGTTCTCCAAAGGCATCCCTTAATTGGCTGTGATCAACAGAATGTGTTTTGGCTTGTCTATTTTCCTCTACCCCAACTGTGCCAGTTGTTTCCTCAAGCGACTAAGGATGCCTGGGGTAAGCCTGGCTATGCCACCAGAGAATTCCTGGGAATATGGCTTTAGCAACTCCTTGCTGAGATTGACACAGTCCTTTTGAACTTGGTGAGAAACTGGTGGTCTGGCCCAAGGCACTGGTTGGTAATGGTGAGGTGAAGTGAGGGATGTGAGTCTCTGTTCAGGTGAGGTGAAAGGATGCCCAGTGCCTGTAAGGACGTTAAGTGCAGGTGTCACTTGCAATGAAGAGCAAAGTTGCCCTGTTCTACAGACCATCATTTCTTGTCTCAAGTGGTGACATGCCAACAGTGTGCCAAAGAATATGCTTTTTTTTCCTCCTTCTTGCTCTTCCTTTGCACAAACACATAGGACCCTGAGCTAAGGACAGTTAATCCTGTTCTTGGAGCCAGGACTATGTATAGGCTGGGTCAGCACTGAAAGACTCCACTGTTTCTTTTTAAAAACAAATGCTTGTTTTGTGCTGCATGTCAAGTGCAATCATTGCTGAATGAACTGACATGCAAAGCCAAGTTCTCAGCTGAACTGGCATAACTCCATCGATTTCAGTGGATATGCAGCATTTTATGCTGGTTGGGAATTTGGCCCACTGTGTTTGAAAGGGATGAAATTGTTTAGACCTCACTTGTTTTCTAATGTGATATAGGTCAGAAAAATTCCTACATTGTGCAACAAGTAAGAGCAGCACACTGCAGATTTTGCCTTTCCCTCCTCTCTTTAAGCACTGATGGAAACTGTCATCATCCCCTGTGATTTGCAATGTGTGCTTTTTATATGGGATATCAGCTCTTCAGGAGAATCAGATCTGGCAGAGCAGATTAATAATGATGCAAATGCAAAATGTTGGCCGCCAATGAGCTTATTGTAAAAAACGCTTGCCATGATGTTGCCTTTTTTCTTTTCTTTTCTTTTGTTTTTTTTTTTTTTTGTCCAGCATTTTGCTTGTAGGAAATTCAGCTGAGGCTTTGTGTTGGACCTGTGCCTGCTCTGATTAAACTGGGGAGAGAGAAATAATACTGCTTTGTGTGGTTTCAGACTCCTCTTACCAACCAGTTTCCTCAGATCAGTGTATCAGGCGAAAATGCAGCTGGAATAGTGGCTTGACAAAGACAAATTGAAAGATCCTGAAGACTGATGTTTCAAGGACATGAATTGATGAAGTGATGTGTCCACTGTGGCGATAGGTGGCATTGGAAATATTAGACATGTAGTATTATGTAAGTAATAAATGTAGAAATGCAGTGTTAAGAAATAATGAAGCTGGTAGAAAGGGAGACATGTACCCATTCCCTGGAAATGTTGGGGTTTTTTTCATGTTTGTTCTGCAGACTTTGATCGTTGCACTGGTCCAGGGGGTGAACTTCAGGACAGTGAAGAGCAGCAGGATGGGGGGTCACTTGATAAGCTGCCTGGATACAAAAGGAAGTTTTGTTGACATGTCAGGTCAAAATGTCCAGTGCCAAGACAAATACCAGTGGTATTTGTACAGTTCACACACGGGCTCTTTGATTTATTTAATTTTTTTTAAATGTAAATTTATAAAGGAGAATCACCTTCAAGTACCAAGGGACAGAGACAGGTATCATGAGTTGCTTTTGCATTCACCCCTTAACCTCTGTGGGACTATACTTGAAGGTTTGAGGAGGAGTTGTTTCTTCAGACCCACATGTGCCATTTAGGGTGCTTTTTTGTACCCCAGCTCCCTGGATTTGCAGTGCGCCTTAGGATGTGAAAACCACTGTGTTTCACTGCTTGGGATCAGCTCATGGGTAAATGAGGATGGTTGTGTTGCTCCCACAGCTTGTGGCTTGACAAATGTGGTCCCTTAATCTTTTCCCAGAAAATATCATAAGCTTAGTTGAAGCAGGAGTGGTTTCCCAGTCCCTTCTGTTCCATCCCAGCACCAATGCAAGGTCAGTGCAAAGGGAAGGCCTCTTCTTCCCTGTGGTATTGCTTCCTCCTGCCTTCCACTAGTCTTAGAAGTGAGGCAGCAGGGGTGCTGTGCAGCAGGAAAGGGATCCAGTTGCCACCAGAAACCCCCAAATTTTCAGGAAAGTTTCAAAGTCACGGGGACAGGATGTGCTTTCTGGCATCATCTGAATCAGCTTTTCATGGAATACTTACACTTTGGTGAATGGTCAGACCTTGATAGTTTGTGATTTATAAGGTCACTGTAACTAATGAAACCCAGAGGGATGTGGTGAGGTTGGTCATGTAGCTGCTACACAGAAGATTATTAAGGGATGGGACCTGGAATAGGGACCAGGCAATACATCTGATGTCTCTCTTGCACAGCTCTGTGAGGTGTGAGCTGAGATTTCACCGAGGAAGGACATAAACAGGACATAAACTGACACTCGTATAGACAAACCTTTATGGATTTTATACTCTACCTAATGTTGACTGATGTTAAAGGGACTTCATGGGTAGGAAATGCTGCTACAAAATTGTTTTACTTGAGCTCAGATAAATGGTGCAGAGTATGTGGTGCGTGCAATGAAGATGAACATGTGTTCATTACTTTGGCATCTGTTAAGTTACGAAGGTCTGTTCATTCTGGTATCTAAAGTTCTTGAAAGCAGAATCTTATCACCTCTTTCCCTGAGATGGTTCTCAGTATTGCTTATCATAAGCACTGTTACATCTGGTCATTGATTAAAACAGTAACTTCCAACTTCATCTTCCCATGGGAACAAAGTATTTTAGATATTAGTTTTCCTGCACTTCTTCAATATCAGACTTCTCTTCAACGCAATGCTATTTTTAATTAATTCAGCTGACCCTTTGTTAGGATTTCTAAAGTAAAAAAGGTTAATTAATGCCTAGGCACAATACCTATATTTTAAAAAAAATGCCTGAATTTCTTCTGACAGCCAGTTAACATCTAAAATATATACCTCTAAGCATTTACATATGCCCTTAGCTTTCAAGACATCTTCATCTCGTTGATATGCCTGAGGCCTGACACAAGTTATAAGATGATGCTTCCTCCATTTCTGGGAGCAGAACGTGGGTTGGTTTTAAGCACAGAGGGTCTGGCCCGTGGTGGGACCTTGAAGGTGGCTGCAAGCAGAAGGTGGAGACACACCTGCTCTCCTTCTCCCCTCTGGTTCAAAGGAAATGGCCAGAGCCATACTCAGAGCCAAGTGATAATTGTACAGTTTTGCTTTACAGTTAACTGAGTGTTTGGGGAAAAAAAATAAAAAAGTAGTTTCTTTTTTGCACCGTCTTGTCAAAATGCCAAATGTTGCTTGTTTTTGACATTTTCAGCTACTGTTAAATAATAGTCTTGCTTCTGTCACAGCTAATGTTGACTTGAAGGCAGTTGTGCATTTCTCAACTCAAATGCTAAGCAGACAGGCTTGGGTCTTGACAAATATCTTTCCGGGCTTGCCCAAGGCAAGTAAAAATGAGCTTCTAGTTAATAGTTTGTTTTAAAATTCAAATTGGTGAAATAGGCAATTAAAAAAATGACAATTTTCATCAAAATTTGCAAATTAAACGTCTCTTTGCAGTCAGAGCGGGTTCAAGAAACTGCAATAGATAATTGCTATTTGAAATCAGTGAAGTATCCAGCATTTTAGGGCCATGAGGATTGTGGCTGTTCTGCCTTAGTAAACCTTGATTGATTTGGTAAATAAGCATTTCAACTTCTCTCTTTAAAATAAATAAGCAATTTTATTGCTTTATTGCTTACCCCTGTATGGGAGGTAAACAAGCTCTGGAGCAGCAACCCTGTAATATCATGAGCCCAAGTGCCATCTGTCACCGAGAATTCTGTCCCTTTATGCACAATAGCTTCTTATGGCATTAGGTCCATTGTAGGTTAATTGATTAGCAGAGATCCTCCTTTCAGTTGTTCCTGCTTTTCTTCGCTAAAGGACCGTATCTCTCATCTCCATTTCCTTTTCTCTCTCCCATATTAGCATACTAATCACACTGAACTCCCACTGCTAAAAAACTCTATCCATTTTATACTGGGGGAGGGGAGGAGGAATAAACCGGCTTTTCCTGAGAGATTTGCGGATGCTGTTTTTATGGCAGTTAGAAGGGAGGAAAAGAGAAGGAGAAGTGGTGGCAGAGGCGAATAATGCACCGCGCGGGCTCTCGTGTGCCAGCGAAAGCTGAGCCTGTGGCCGCATAAATATTGAACACATTTGAGAAGCACTATTAAAATAAATATCAAAGACAATGTTGCTCACACATCTGTTTCTCCTCAAATTTTGCCACAGTGCTCTACATTTGTTTTCTCTCCAGCTGTTAACACCTGTCTTTCTGTCAGTGGTAATAATGCAATTTTAGGTGGGCTACGGAACTGACAGTGACATGAAAGAATTTCTCTAGTTTTTATGTAAGAAATTCCCTTTTCAAGACTAAAAAGGGCTCTGTGAACATATCCTTGTGCTAATCCTTCAGAGCACTATATAGGGGTTTTACTGTTGTTTTAGGGTGGCTTTTTATCAAACTACAGAGAGTTGGGCTTGTACAGCACAGCTGAACTTGAACTAGATGAGATATCCTACAGTGGGCAGCTACTGATTGCCTTTGAAGTTCTCACTTTATTGCTGACACATATTCAGAAGGTTGTGTGTGCATGGTACTCCTCTCTCCATGTGATCCTTGTTATCCAACCTCATCAAAAGTGTATGCTGAGCATTGATTGCTAGCAGAGGATGCACATCCAATGGTGATGTCTTCTTTATTTACCTCTTAAATGAGCACAGTATGCACAGGGCTGCCTGAAGAAAGCACTTTATGCTTTTGCTGTAGCCGTCTCAACAGAAGGATGGTAGGAAATGCTCATCTGTCTCGGCATTGATGATGATGAGACAGGTCCTCAAATAATGTCAACAGAGAGAGCCCATTTACTGTGCCTGTTTACCTAATGCAGAAGAAAAAAGCTATTTATTCCTCTTGGCCTACAGAAGCACATCCTGAGAGTCAGGGCAGAGCATTTATGGACCACACCAGAAACATACCAGATAAGGAAGAAATAATGATGTAAAAGCACGTGTTAGCAGCAAATTAACTCTTCACCCAATGCAAGCTTAGTTTTCTGTCTGAAGTGCTACAGGCACAGGCTCAAGGCTGTTGAGCCCATCCAATCTCCGTCTGCAAGGCAGCCCATGGGTGAAGAAGCTCCCATTTGCTGTGGGACTGGACATTTCCATCTGAAATTCCTACCAGCGAGTCCCAAGGAGAAGAATGCGGGTGAACTTTGCAGGTCTTTTAGCACAGATTGTCTTTGCTGCCTGGGTGAAGCTCAGACATGGTTTGGCAAGAAATGAGGGGATATGCCTGGTGTGGCAGGTAGATGTCCCCAAGCTTAGTATCTCTGAGGGGTAGGTACAGTTTGGTCAGCCACTTCAGAGCAACAGTAAATTCTTCTTCTGAAGGTATAGGTGATAATTTGTGACCACGTTATTCTGTCATTAACAAAGGAAATGGGTCAACTTTCAAAAATACCAACTCACATCAAAACTTGCAATCAGGGAGCCAAAACTGACCTTACAGCAAATAGCCCCCGAGGGTCAGAAATTACCAACTTTATCAACAGTAGGAGGATGTGGCAGGATATGAACCACGTCGTGGCCAGCCTGGCCCTGTCAGGCAGCACTTGGAGAGCTTCACGGCCGTCAGTCAAACAGGCAGTGAGGGGGACACGGGATCCCCGGGAGGGCAGCGGCATTCCCAGCATCAATCCCAGCCTGTGAGCTGTAACAGTTCAGGCTGGCTGCAGCGTCAGAGGCCGCCCTTGGCACAGCGGCTTCACTTCCCCACCACGATTCCTTGTGCAATGCCTGTTTATTCAGGCTCCATGCAGGGATGAAACGCTTGACCCATTGTGCGGGAGCGGGCGGAGGGAGGGATTTTCCGGAGCGTTCTGTGCTGGCTGCGCTCTTCTGCCATTAAAGCAGTGGGGGGGGTCGGGGGGCTCATTGTTTTCCAGAGGGAGAGGATTTGGGCCAAGGCTGAACAGTTCAAAAAAAGCCCCACCCCAAAGATCTGCAATAATAGAAAATTGAACCCAACTGTAACTCTGGAAAAGGGAGATGATGTTATAGCAAGAGGCACCCCTTCATGTTTTCAGTTCTCCATGGGGACTGCATGTGCTTTGGGGAAACCGTTTTACATGTTTAGTTCATGCTGGAATATTTTCCACTGCCTGGGGAAAAATAACGAGGTGCCAAAATCCGCTGTCACCCTAAAGTCAGCTCTCCCACGTTTTAAGTGTTGGTAGTGCTTGTGAGTATCTACACTCTATTGGAGCTCCTGACATCTCTCAGAAACTCAAATATTGTGCAAATTACAGCCAGGATGTTCAGGGAGTAGAATGTCCCTCTCTTAGCAGATGGCTGCAGCCCACAATGTCCTATAATCAAAACATAAAATATTACTACTTTTGCATACTGTGTTTGGGAAAACATGCCAAAGTGTAGTTAGGTTTCACAGGAGCAGAAAAGTTTCTTCAGTAGGAAATAATTTGTTTGGAGGTTTGGCTTTGGGATTCTTTCTCTTTTTTTTTATTACCAGATAGATCTGTCTTCAATCTGCAAGTGCAACGTGTCTCTGAATTAGGCACTATGACACAGGTAGCCTGGAAAAGACTATAAGCAGTGCCCAGGAGTTTAAGAGGTCTTATAAACCTATTTGGGGTGACTGATTTGGCATTGCTTTAGAGTCCTTTGCCCTAGGAAAGTTGTAGGGTCTGGCTGCTCTTGGTACAGGAGCCTCTAAGAGGAGAGTTGGCCTGATGTGACTTTAGCTGAGCATTGTTCTGCTGGGCGATGCTCCCAGGTGATAAATGGTGCTGTACACAGAGTGTGCAGAAAAGAGCATCCTTCCTCCTGGAGACAAATTGCTTTCTAGTTTCTGCAGGCTGCATGGCTGTGATTTCCCCACCCCCCCCCCCCGATGTAATCTGTACTGGGTGTAATGTTACATAATGCGCGATTAAAGACCAGTGATGACTAAGAAGGTAAGTGATCAAATATTTTAACCGGGACACGTGTACACATCATTTATCTCACTTTTCTCACACAAGAAATTAAACCAGTTTCCTTAGCTGTTAGTCCGTGCAAATGAAATCCTGAATTCGATTAAGTGTTGCTTCTTCTGCCTCATGTTCTCCAGGAGATGTTATTCAAATTTCGGGATAACATCAGCTCTTTGAATGGCTCTCATTAAGTCCACACAATTTCTCTTGTGCAGCAAAGAAATCAAATCACTTGGGTTATTCTAGAGATTGTAATGTCATGGGAAGGAAGTTCTCATGCTCGATACAGAGGTTTACAAGCTGTTCTCCTGTCCTAGATGAGGAAACTCCTGGTTTATACCATGGCAGCACTGATAGTTTTATCCAAATTATGGCTTTGTTACACTTCCATTCTTTTGAATATGTAAGTCCCAAACATATTCCCTATAGGAATGATGAACCATAACAACTGGATGAATCAAGAAAAACCTCAGGAGAGATGCCTTGGATAAGACAAAACAAAACCTTTAGTGTAAAAAAGTCTTCAGTATAAGATGGCTGTCCATGGGCAGGGATGAGGATACTCCAGTCTAACCCCCCCCCTCTCCTGGTACTACTCAACTGTTCCTTCAGTTATTTGGGAAAGTGTAAATTGGCAGGACATCAACTTATTTCATCATCAACACCTCAGTCTGAAGAGTTTCTCCTCAGTGGGACATTCCCAAGGTTGGCCAGATACCCTGAAGTTTCTGCCTTTCTGTACCTTGCCAAAGCCTGTAAAATTAGCCTCCAATCCAGCAATTTTCCAAAACGATGACTGCAGCACAGCTGCTGTCCCAGCTTCTCCATAGTCCTGGGCCATGCAGCAGCTTCTTCACACAGATGAGGAGAAACCTGAGCCAAGCAGCAGGGCATTTAAAAGGAGCGCCACATCTGATGGTGTTCATTTTTTTTTAATGTGCAATGAATTATATACATTTCCAGCCAAACTCAGGGCGTTCAGTTTGCTCACTGCAAAAGCCACCAGCACAGCTGGCAACCGTCACCCTGCCTCGTTCCACCGGGAAGGCTGCAAACAACCCCGCAGCCAAATTCCAGGCGAGGAGCGTGTGCATAGGGTGCTGCAATCCAACTGCAAACCCCACAGTGCCAAGGAGGGAGCTCAGAGCTCGACAGGGGAGACAAACAGGAGAGGACTTTCAATGTCTACGTAGTAACAAATGGATTAGAAATGGAGTTAGGCCACGGATGCTGAATAGGAATTGAAAAGTTTCCAAAATCTGGGGATATTTGTATTAGTTTGAGCTTTTGAAACTTACCGAAAACATTAATGTCCAGATTTTTTTTTTTGACTTCTCTAGCGTGTACTAGAGCAGGGTGTGCAATGAAATATTTTTTTCCAGCCTTTGCAACAGTTCCCCTCACAGAACTGTCCTGTGTCTTTCCCCTTCACAAGGCTGACATTGGGATCGTGGAGTCCTGGCGGTGTTTGGTGAGCAGACAGCCCCCGGGCTGCAGAGGTGCTCAACCACCATGTTTTTGCTCCACTAAAATTTCATTCCATTCAGGCTGAAATATGAAGTGTTAAAAACTGCCATTTCCCCCCTTCCAGTTGCATTCCTGAGGGAAATTTTGGAAGGCGGCCAAAACCAATAGAACGCAGAAACCCCCATAGCAGAGCGGTGCAGTGGAGGCAATGGGAACAGACTGTGCCAGGAACGCCTGGGGCTGCCAGGGAAGCACAGCCCTGGCCTTGGGGAGAGGGGCAGTAGCAGCATTTCCTCTGCCCTCATCACTTGCTCCTGTGGCTCCTTTTTTTTTTATCTCTGTCATCCAGAGTCAAATCATGGGGTCACAGCTCTCAGGGGAGAGGGAATCAACACCCATGACCTCATGCCAAGGAATGGCAGGGAAAGACAACAAGAGGTATCAGAAGACAGGAAAAATATGTCCTCCCCACCTTGACTACAGGCATCCAGAGCACAGATCCACTCTCCCTCTGCACAATATCTCCTCACTTCCACTACAAAACAAGACCCTTAGTGCAGAGGCAGCACACTGTGCTTCAGGGCTTAAATGCCCATGGAAGTGAGAAGTGATGTTGTCCTTATTTATACTAAGAAATTATGTTTGGGGGGGAGGATCATAATTAAAAAAATGCATGTAAGAAGATCAAGAAGCAACAAGTAATAGTAGTGGGAGACTGAAATGCACAGCCTCGGATGGTCAGTGCCAAAGGTATGCTCAAAAATACACTTCAGTGATCACATCTTTGACAAGCTTGAACGACATGTTAAACAAAAGCCAGAAAAGGTCACAGAGACATTAATGAAAAGGTATTAGTCAAATAGGCATCCTTATGAGGAGGTTGCAAACCTGCAGGGTGTCAGCTCAGACAATCTATGTCCGTCCCTCCTGCAAAGGATACTAAGTCTCATTCCCTGTTTTGAGGGTCCACCAATACCAAAAGTACTTTGGGGCAAATGAAGAGTGTGAGCCATGAGCTCCTGCTCTGCAAGGCTGGTGTGGACCAGCCTCATGCTGTATAAATAGTTGTCATATTGGAGAGGAGCTTGGGTAGGCTTCAGTCACCTCAGGGGATTTGGCTGCTGTAACATATGTACCTCACTCTCTGTTGGGCCAGTCCTGGCCTCCTCTGTAGATACTGGGGTCGCACAGAGGTCATCTTTTCTTCCTGACAGCCCTATATACTGATGTCTCAGGTCCCCAGAGCATCCCAGCTGGCACTAGAGACCTACATTTCAGCTGCTGATCTTTACCCTTTGGGCTTTAATTCCTCCACATACTCATTGGCAAACTGTGCCTCATTCGGATTGCTTCCTGAGGGGCAATTCAGCAACAGTGGGGAAAGGCTTTATGGTCTTCAGTGTGAATTGCCACCCTTAGGATTGATAACAGGCCCAGATAATAAGAATAGTGGCTGTTTTGCTAATCAGAAAATTAAAGTAATAGGTCTGACTGTAACTGTGTTCCATTGGTACTGTCTGGAATAACATGCAGTGTTAGAGCCTGGAAGGACTTGGCTAGGGCTGTGCCAGAAAGAAGCTCAGTACAGATGTGGATGAAATTTAATCTAAATATTTTAGGGTCAAGAGTCATGTTGCTATATTTTCTTATTCATATTTTAATAGAGCCATTTCTGCCTGAGACCTGGCCATCAGTTCTGTTTCCTAAAGCCATGATGAGAGCCAGATTCTCCTTGAGGCACATGTCAAGTGCCGTGAAAAACCTTGCTCCAGCCACTCCACTTTGTAGTATGGAGGCAACAACACTCCTTTCAGCAGCTGTGCTGAGGAAAACTCCTTAGAGAAATTTCTCCTGTTTTTTCACATGGGAGTGCTTTCACTGTACCATCTCCAAGAAAACTCTGCTCTGGGTTCATTTAACTCTGCCTTTCCTCAAACATGCAATACATCAATTGCTTCATTTTGTTCACAAAACTGTCAGTTTTCTTTGTTTTTCTGGCAGAAATATCTACCTGTTTCTGATTAACATGGATGAAGTCTTTAGCAATGAACATTTTAATGCTGCAGAACCAGTGCTTGTGCTCTCAGAGGCAGCAAGTTGTGACCTCTCCATGGGAAAAATCAGTTTAACATGGGATGCTCACTGTGCAAAAGGAGAGGACATGTTTTTTGAGGGAATGAAAAGGCATCTGGTTGATGTCTCAGTCCTGAAATCAGCTCGGAGCAAATAATGAGCTTTTGAGGGCTTTTAAACTTAAAAAGAAAAAAAAAATGCAGGCAATGCATTGCATGGTTTTGTGACAAGTCTCTTTAGTCTGGGTTCTTTCCAGAAGTTCAAGTTTCTTCCTTGGACTACATGCTAAACCCCAATGATTATGGAATTTAAACCACTTTTATCTCATTGATGCAGGGTGTTATTTTATGCATCTGAATTACTCCAAGATAACAGTAAGTCTGGGTTTTACTATAGCTTGTCATAATAACAAATGCAATTTTAAAGAAGTTTATTTCTTTTTAAAAATGTATCTCATTTAAATGAAAATTATATTTACAATCCAATTGGAACTAAAATTCCATCTTCTATGGAATCCAACTCATTTCTAAAACAAGGAAGTCCTGAGATGAGATTTTTTTTTCATCACTAATAGATTTCAGCTTATTTTCAGTCCAAATGTGTTCAGCTTCAGCTTGCAGCTACCAGATCTTTCTGTACCTCAGCCTGTTGGCTTAAAGAGCCCTCTGCTGTCAGAATTTCCTCCCCTGACACCATGTGTAGATGATAACTAAACTATTGCTGAATTTTCATTTTACTAAACTGCATGGATTGATCTTTATGCTACCAAACAGGCTTTTTCCAAACATTGAATCATTTCCATGGCTCATTCTTGGAATCTCTTTCAGGCTGCCCATGTGTCCTTGTTATGTTTGGTGGGCAGGGAGCCTCAGCCCCACTCTGGGAAGGCACAGAAGCAGGTGGTGGGACAACAGCTCCAGCACTGCTGGGGTTTCACTGCCTCTGTCACCATGGGGCATTTTGGTCTTGTAGTCCTGGTGGTGAGTACCAGTTTGGGAGAGGCAAGGGAAAGCGGCAACCCGTCCCACACATCGAGCAGTCAAACCTCAACCAGCCTCAGCTCAGGGTCTGAGGTCAGCTTGAACAACACCTACCACTGTCCTTACTCCTGTGTTATGGAGCCTACACGTGGTCGCCCCTGTGTTGTGAGGCTGGAGCACCTCTGGACATTTGTCTGTATTAAAGGAACCTTGTCTGGAAACATATTACTTCTGAGAAAAATGGGCTGATTCAGCAGCATAATGTGCTGAATCCCAGGGGAATAGAGGAGGGATCTCAACCGGCTGGCACAGCTCAGCACAGCCCACGGTGCTGCTGGTGGGGAGTCCCCCAGCCCACCTGCCAACTGGGCTTATTGTGTTTGGGGAGATAAAACCTGAGAGGCTGATAATATTTGAGCCTTGCTGTTTCTTTAAGTGTTGTTTGTATTTATATATTTAACATTTGTGCATTTTGCCTAAAGAGGCTGAAAGACTTTCATCTGTGGCAATTTCCTTGCTGCCTAGAATTTCCCAATCCCTCCTTCTCTGTGTGAGCACAGTGGGTACATAGGCTGTCCAAAGCACTGTCCAACAGGACTGCAGCTAATGAAACCTTTTAATTTGAAATGGAGTCATTAATTTGAAATGAGGAAGGCAAAAGGGTATTCTGAAGCATCAGGTATTTTCTCAGATTAAAACCTCTGTTCTCCTTTTTTAGCAGAAGTAAGGAAATTGGTGGGATGTGAATGCATGGCATGTGTTTCCTATCATATCATCACTGGAAGAAGTACAAAACAAATGAAAGGGAAGAAATTTATTGTGGGGCCTTAAAAAAAAACGATCTGGAGTCTTTTCTTACCTTCTTCAGTAATTACACATGAAAACATCATGCACATGGTAAAAAAAGCTGTCAGATGCTCAGCTTTAATTCCCAGCTGGCTTTGGGGGACTGCTGCGAGGCTGAAGCTTGACCTTGGAAACTTGAGGTGTAACCTCCTCGGGAATTTGAGTGACCCACCTGTATCAAGAGGGGTCTCAACTTCAGTGGTCTGAAATTGTAAGTACAGTAAAGGAAAATACCCGGAAAATGCTCTGTGAACCATATGTGCTCTGCAGCTAATGTGGGGGGTTGCAGATTAATATTATTATTATTATTATTATTATTATAATGAACTTTAATAGAGTTGAGAGTAGTTTCATCCTGTGTGTGACACCTAACAGTCGGGGTTCTCTTTATGCTTGTATTAACTTCCAAGCCTCTGGCACTGAGCCATGTGTCACACCTAACACAGGCACCTGAGCTGTTCAGGTAAAAGTTATAATTCATCTCACTTGGGCAGCCTACACTTAAATCCAACTGGAATGACACCAGCAAAGATTAGAAAATGCAGGGAGCCAGCTAAAAGCTCAATAACCAGAATTTCTTTCTATGGTTTGTTGTTTTTTTTTTAACACCCCCTGAGAAACTTTTGCATTTATGTTAGGGTTAGCCAAGGCATATCTGAACTGTAAAACTTTAATATTTTCATGTCAAAAATGATTTTGCTAAAGTTAACTTTCCCCATACTTTGACTTATCAGTTTCAGTCGTGGTGGTGTGCATTTCAGTTGAAGTTTTATTACATTATGTTGGCAGCACATTATGTTTTTTACACATGGATTTGATTGAGAAATGAAACTGGAATAAGAATGAGGTAGCAGCAGCATCTGCTGGGAGATGCAGCTAGTGCCGGTGTCAATCAATCTGATTGATTAAATATGGTGGCACACATTTTATTAAAACAGAATGCTCTCCCTGAAGAAGACTATTATGCCAATATAATACACAGCTTTCCTAAAGAACGTTACAAAAGAGGTGGTCTGTTTGTGACATACAGTGCTTGTAAATAACTGGAAAGAACGGAAGAGTTCAAATTACATCGGGCTGCTCGTGGAAACAGCTATTTTATTGTTTTGGCGTGCAGTAGCCACTATTGTTGCACTGGCAAGATCAGCAGCGCTGATGGAAGTTGAATTACTGTGTGGGACCACAAAAGGTTTTACGCACTCGCTGACGTTATTGAACAGGTCTGAGGCTTTAAAGGGCTCAGTGGCTTGTGACCAGGATATATATGACAGGCTGGCTCAAGGCTCGAGATGGAGGCAGTGCCTGCCCACTCCATGCCTCTGGCATGCTGGAATTCATTTCCAGGCAGCCTCCTGGCTCTCTCACTGCAAGGTCCGGTGTTCATGGTGCCAGCCTGGGCAGCAAACCCCTCTGGGAATGGACAGTCATCAAAGACACAATTACCTGCCCATCAGGTACAAGCCACAGATATCTTCGCCTTGCCTTTCTCTTTGCAGAAACAAACAGGATGTGCAGCCCCTCCACCTCAAAATACAGCTGGTGGCAAAAGAAACCATTTCATGGTGCATTCTCTGCTGTCCCCAGAGGAAGGTCAAGAGAAACAATGAGTCATATTATTTGAGATGCGCTTGGGGCTATAGTGATGGAGAATTTAGGACACAATAAATCTTCACAGTGTTTCCCATCCACCTAAAATTTTGGCTTCTGCTGGGTGTTTTAAGCAGTCAGTACTTTTCCACTAGCTTCACTAGGGCTGAGGTTTTACCCACTTCCACTTGTATTTGACACATTAAGACGAATTATGAAAATTCTTAACCAATGCCAACATTTTACTGAATTTCCTCCAAATGTAGGCATTCATAATTTAACACAGGTTTCTGCTTGCTACATTCATCCCCACTAAGTGTATCCAAATAACATTTGCTTCAATAAATAATATAAATGTAAACATAAGCATCTGCACCACAGAAGAGTGCTGCATCCTACTCTTCCTGAGAGTGGTGACTTTGGAATCAAACAAGTGTTGGTTGTACATGGCACTACAGGAACAGAGTAAGGGGGTGTTTTGGCCATTGAGGCTCCTCCTGCCTGCCATCGTCCAGGCACACAAACCACAATGGAAGAATGCCTAGTATACAAACTGTGTGATACAGCAATAGCCCACAGACTGTGCTGGCTGATGCCATTCCTGTTTTCAAGAGGAGGATGCTCTTTACTGAGCTCTTTGGGTTCTTCAGATCCTGGGAGAAGCAGGGTGCCCAGAGGAGGCAAAGGGAGCAGTGAGACCTTTGGTGGGATAGGCATGAACGAAGAAAATAGTGAGGAGAGAAAGACTAAATAGGGAAAGAACAAATTTGTAT
>JAWWES010000171.1:8252476-8303595 GCA_035583135.1 Lophotriccus pileatus
GACCTTTGGTGGGATAGGCATGAACGAAGAAAATAGTGAGGAGAGAAAGACTAAATAGGGAAAGAACAAATTTGTATGGGGAATACCCAGTTTCCAGAGGGGGGAAAGAGGAAAGAAGAAACAGTCCATGACAGAAACTATTGTCTGATTTCAGAAAAGGGCAAAATGGAAAAGGAGTGGTCACAGTATAGCAACATATATATAATAGCATAGGGGAGAAACATAGGAAACATTAGGTTTTGGTTCACCCCCTTTCCATTCTTATTGCAGGAGTTTCTCATGGTAAATGTTATGGATCAGCTCTTCTAGTTAGAGTGCAATTCCTTGTCCTTGTGGTAACTCCCACGGATCTGCTTTTCTAATCTCAGAGCAACTCCTTGTCCTGTTTTCTGTCATTAGGAGGACACAGCCTGCTTACTGTGCCCTGGTGTCACAGCCCCCTCAAGCCCATGTTTGGTCCCTGAACATCATGCTGCTCTTTGGCCATTTAATTCAGGGAAATACTTAAGTGGGCGCTAGAACTAAAACCAAGTTCAGCAGAGAATCTCAGCCTATTTAACGTGACGGCTTCAAAACAAGCCGAGTACAGATGGCTTAGACAATATCCGTGTTGAATTTTTAATGCCAGGTTCAGAACTATTTTTATGATCCTACTGTTATTTCTCCTGAGAGATCTTTTCTTAGAAATCTAAGTTGAAAATAATAATGAGGAAAAAAACCCTTGCTAGGCAACCTCTTCAATATGCAGATGGTTTCTGCAGTGACACTTCTGCTGAAGCTAATCTTTCAGGATAGAGATATTTTCAGCAACATCCATTTGTGGCTTATTATTTTTCTTCTTTACTCACAAAGAGTCATCTTTGTGTACAAATCTTTCCTCCATTCCCACCCACTTATTTGGTGGTTTTGATGCTTGCTAACAACTTTTTTTGCATGAACAGACATCTCTGTTGTACTTTGCAGACCTCAGGAATGAAGCTAATGATGGCATTTGTACTGACCCATACTTCTGCCTTCAGCCTTCATTCCATCATGGAGTTCACTGGCTTTTTTAAAGGTTCACTACCACCTTCATTGTCTTAACTTTCAAACTTATCCCAGTGCAGAATTGCTCTGAAGAGCATCAGAGCTCAGATCTTACTGTTTTACGGTGGGAGATGGTGTATTTTCTAATATCCTCTCAAAAAGAGTCACTGAGGTCATTCTGAGCACATCAGTCTTTGGCAGGTGACTCTCCCATTTTTTCTTCTAAGTTTGTCTCCTTTCACACCCATTAATCTTCTGTACTCCCCACCTTTGAAGGAGCTTCTCCATTTAGTTTCCTTGCTGCTTGGATGCCCCTGGGCTGGGACACTTTCTGGTTTGCGGTGCTTATATTGTCATCCTGATGGAGAAACCCAAAGGCAACATAATCTCTGGATTTATGGTTAATGTGCACAGACAGGACAGTGATGTAGGCTTGGGGGAATAGCCTCGGTTTTGCTATACAAGCAGAGGAAAGGATGGTCACTTCAGACTTCAGTAAGCATCTGAATTAAAGCAAATCCAGTGACACCACCCCTTTTGATATTCCCTGACAGTGCAAAAACTAAGATTGACATAAAAATTTGATTTCATGCTAAAATGCCAGACTGCACAGCAGTTCAAGAGTGCTGAGTATCCTGTGCATCTGTACTTGCAGCAAGCCCCAGGAGCAGCCTGGGCAGGAGAAATCACTTCAGCTGTAATGGTTTAATAGCTGAGAAACATGCATCAATATTTAAATAGCATAGGGTGAAATATAACAGATCCTAAAACATTCAAGAGCAGACTAAACATTGCTGAAAGAGTGAAAATAACATGAAACATTATCAAGCCTTTTCTTTAGATCTTCATGAATCTGCCAGTTTTACTGCCAGAGATTCATAGTTACAATTGTTAGCTCAAAGTGCTTGATAAAAACAGCTGAAGTGCATAATAGGACTTAGTTGCATATTTTGACAAATCTGCAAATGCTGGCATGGAAGGACTCTAACTTGCTGCTATCTATGATTAGCCCTAGGAGAAATATTTTGTATAGTGGGTCCATGAGATTTTAATATCTTGGTAACCACTGAAGGTTAATAGCACATATTAAAACATAACTATAATGCAGTGCTTAGGCTTTCACTCAGGACAAGGAATTTATCTCTGTTTACTAAAGTATATAACACCTGCTCTGGGGATCCTGAGCTGAGACACAGCACCAAACTGGGACCTACTGACTTCTGCACGGTCAGGATTTTGCATATTATTACCTGGATAAAACCCACTGTTAGGTGTGAATATTTATAAGACTATTAAGCAGTTGAGTACTTGATCACCACCATATCAAAAGTGCTTTTGCAGGGCACAACAGATATCAGTTTCTCTTTTTGCTTCTCAGGACTCAAAATCCTTTTCTTGATAAGAAAAATGCCCTTGAACAATGCACTAGGAGGGAAGACCAGCTGGAGCTCTGCTTTGTGGTTAGTTATATTTTGGAATCCTAAGTAGCTGTTTGCCTATGTCTATATTCATTAGACAGGGATTTAAAGCAAAAAGTACACCATTCATTATTGTTACCGCAGCACAGACCTCCACAGCCAGCCCTATCAAATAATGCAAACCAAGTGAACAAACAACCAACATAATTTACTGTCAGCTGCTGTAAAAACCTGGAAAAAAAAAATCTCCACAGTCCAAAATATTGTGGGTGGTTTTAACAACGTTGTCCACAGTGCATGAAATGCAATATTTGGGGGGTAGTAATTGCTGTTATTTAAACCTCAGAAAGCTGCAGATTTATATTTGTTCAGTTTCCCCTTAAGCTGGATAATAAATCTGTATAGCTTCTTCTGGCCTTTTTCTTGTGTGTCTCTTTTTGGTGTTTGTTTGTGGGTTTTTTTGTGGTTTTTTTTTGTGGGGGTTTTTTGTTTTTTTTTTTGTTTGTTTGTGTTTGGGGTTTTTTGGTGGTTTTTTTTTTTTTTTTGGTTTTTTTTTTTTGTTTGTTTGTTTGTTTTGGTTTTTTTTTCTGTTGGTTATTTTTTTTTTCCCAGAAAGTCTTATAAGATGATAATATCTGGCCATCTGCCTGTACTGGTCTGGTTTTTTTCGCTTTTTAAAATTCACAGGAAAGACTTTGACTGCTGAGTTGTTCTGTACAGAGCAAATTCTGTTCTTAGACATCCCATATGTACTGAAGACAGCACCACTTATACATATGCAGAAACCAGCAGTCAATTTTGACTCAGAAGATAATACACCAACTGTGTATTAAGTTTAATGTAGATTAATGTGAGTTGCTTTCCTTTGCATGTATGTACACAGGTACAAATAATTAAGATTAATTCCACTGGATATAATGGCCTTCGCTGTGCACGGTGCCATAAAATTCTTCTTTAATAGCTGTTAATTGGATGTATTTGCTTTGATGGTGAAGTCCTGATTAGTCTTGTTACCCTACAACCCCTTCCCCCTCCCTTTGCTCCCTTTTGTGCTTAGGAAAAGATTTATAATAAGGGAATCACAGCTATGCAGTTTATTAGCAAAAAAATCAATACCTGTTTCAGGTATATCTGTTGAAATGTATTAGAGATTCGGCTGAAGAAGGGTGCTCTGCATAATATTTGAAGAGTAAAGATGATGCATGTTTTCATTTTTTCTTCTATTCCCCATGCAATGTTTTTACTGGTAATAACTCAGATTTCTTACTAGATTTCATTTTTTATCTCCTTTCTTTGGCTTTTGCATTGAACCTATGGAGTTTCTAGGTGGTAACAGGAGAAACTTGGTACCTTCAGCAACCTCCAGCTCCACGACCTCAGGCATATGGCTGTAGTTATGAGCTGCTTCCATACTATGATTCCATGTGGGTTTTTTTCTGGAAAACAGTCTGTAATTATTACACCTTCTCTGTTCTCTGAAATACAGCAATCCTAAACGTAAGGGACAGGGGCTTCTGTGTGTGCACATCAGAACATCTTCACTGAAACCTAGGTGGAGATTTGATTTGTGCTAGAAGGCCCTGTTATTTAAGTAGCACATTTTTAGCAGTAACTCTTTGCATTTGTTATCTCCCAGGAGCACAGCTCCGTTTATGGAATTAATGAGCTATGGTTATATAAAACAAGAAGTTAAAGGTGCAGCTGCAGCCTAAGCCCATGTCTCAGAGCCCGTTCCTGGGCACAGCTCCCCCATTCTCACCATTGCTCCAAAGGGTATGGAACCACAGGCAGCTTTCCTGGGACACCAGCCCAGAAGTCTGTGTAGCTGGGGCAATTTTTTCTGCCTGGAGCCATTTAATGTACCTGAGCTCAGGCACCCAGGAGTTGTGACAAAGCTGGGCCTGACCCCAGGAATTCTTCACTATGGACTTCTGATCCTATGGCTCAACCTTACTTACAAAACTCCTCTATACAATTTTATCATTAATATTCTGGTTCCTTTACTTGCATGAACTCATCAGCTTACTGCATTTCCTGCTCCCAGTGATCTCATTGAAGAGAATAGGGCTCTTCCCTTCTCCTGCTGCCTCTTCCCATCTGCCTGGAGACACTCAACAATGCTGTGACGCAGCCACACACAAGGGGGGAACCCTATTTTGAGGATGTTTGCACTCCAACAACTATGTTCTTCCTCAAGGAATACTTGAATTAAATGTCTGTGGGGTCTGATCTACTGCCAGGAAAGCTTTGGTGGGACCTCATCCAGCCGAGGACGGGTTTCTGCCTTCCTCCTCCTCTGCCCTGTGTTTAGTGAGTCAGCACGCTCCAGTAGCCAAATGGGATTCTTAAAAATGTATGGGTTATAAATGACCAACCTGATTAAAAATTACTGCATCAAGCGCTCCACAGAGGACAGGCCAGCACTGATAGTTGCATGAATCACTGCTGTTTATGTCCTTTAATTAGGAAAATTGCCACACAATGCAGTTTTTAGAAGATGTCTTCTGACAGATCCTCAGGGCTCACTGTGATTTTATCTCCGCATCCAAGTCTGCTGCTTATATTATTTGGATATCTTACTGCAGGCAGGGGAAGTCCAGACAGGGCCAATTCCTAAAGTGTTTAAATCTGAGAAGCCCCATCACGATGCCCAATTACAGCATTGTCTGAGGATCTGATTGAATGATTTGGAGACTGGACGAGCAGGTCTTTTACGAGATTAATAATCTACGGAACATTAATATGTAATTCTCCCCCCTCCTCCAAAAAGGAAGAAGTCTACATAATAATGGCAATTATAAGAAAAATTAAATTTAAAAAAAAAAAAAAGGAGGCCATTTATTTGGAACCACTTAAACATGCTTTGCAATTATACATTTATTGTTGGTATAAAATGAACAACTCAGAAGAAGCTGGGTGCGTATGAGCAGAAGCAATTAAGAAAGGTGTTTATTTTACTGAGACCTCACCATTTCAATTTCAGAAGTAAAGCCCTATCACTGAGTTTGCAGTTGTTTTATTCATGCTTTTAATTACAGGCCATTTCCAAACTTGGCTGCATCTGCCCTAGGGGAGGCTGCATTTCCATGCACTTCTGCCTCAAGTTCCCTGTAGCAAGGGAAGGGTTAAAGCCAATATTTGTAGATAAAGAGGTAAACATATTTACATTCAGTTTTTCACACTTTATGCATATGTCATGCAGTGAATAGTTTTAGAGGTATGTTTGTACTATCTCTCCAGAATTTTTACAGTCTGCAGGACACAAAATCTCTATAAAGTGACTTATTGAAATAGAAGCAGATTGGTAAAACCGTTTCTCTCTTATGAACTGTGAAGAATGATCCTCTAAATGAAATCAGGAAGGAACTGGACAGAATCTTGTTTAATGGTGTGACAAAATGAATCACAACTATTCCAAGCATCCATCACTGCTAAAAGGGGACCACAAATGATCTGTGAACTACTATATATTGATTACTCATGTACTACAAGTGTCGGATTTAATGTTCACACACCATGGAAAGGCGGCAGGGACAGATGGTGCCTTAACTCTTCTTTGATAGATTTTAATGGTGAAATATTGATTTCTATCTGGCCAAGGCCTGTTGTTAGGGGCCAAAGTCATTTGTTGGGTATAGCTGGACACCCAGTCTGCTAGGGGTAATCAATCATTTTTGGCAAGGCAGGTGAAATTCTGAAGAGAAGCACCTTGGGTTCCCAAACTGTATCGAGATGAGGCTGAGACCAACATTTGCGCATGCACGCCCCCTCCTCCCCCCATGCACACATACAAAAAGACTCCATGAAATTGTGCTTGTAAAGAATTATTAATGATAAGACATGTTTACTGAGGAGAGTCACAGCGAATCACAGCTGACATGAAATAGTCTGGGAGCCTCGGAGAGAAAATGAGCTTCTCGCTAAAAGGGACTATATTTTATTTAAACATCCGTCTAGGGCTGAAAACTCAGGTAATCTGTTGTGTTACAAGCCACTGGCTGTTCTTGCCATCCAGAGAGATAACAGTGAGGAGCTAATAGGAACACATCAATCACAATCAGGCTGCAATTCCACTGGTGTCTCCTCTTCCCAGCTCCTTTTTAAGCTCCTTAATAACGATGATAACATAGTTCTGGGCTTGTGAGAGGGTTTCTTCCCTTTGAGGGTCATATTCATAAAGCGAATGGCTTGCAAAGTCAGCATCTCACTCCTATGGAAAAGGGGGTGTGAGCAGAGGGAAGGGGTTGAAGGTGGGAGGGGTAGGGGGGCAGGAGAGGGTGGATTTCCCCAGGCAATAAATCCATGGACACCCCTCTTTCCCCTGACAGTGTTCCCAGGAGAGGATTCCTGTTCGGAAGCAGGCAGAAAAGGGTAGCGTCTGCCCAGATGTGCCCCAGATGTGGGAACCAGTTGAGGCTGATTTTTCGTTTAGATTATCTTGCTTACCTAATGATTTTTGCTTCACTGCTCAGCTCGATTGTGTTCACTAGGACGGCAGGCTATTAAAATGTCAAGGCGCATTGAATTGTTGTTATCAAGGAAAGAGACCTTTCCAATCAGCCCGTGTTCCCCGGGTTGCATAAAGGCGGAGAAGGGATTGGAGGAGGAAGAAGACCTTCCTCATCCTGGCGAGGGGGGGAGAGGTGCAATGTGTGTGCGTGTGTGTGTGTGTGTTTCTGTGACTGTGTAGGTGCAGCAGATGTGTGTGTGTGTGCCTGCTGCAGTGCGGTGCGGTAATTAAAATGCCACCTTTTATAACAGGTATAAGACATTTCTCTCATTTGTATTTACAGGGAGAGATGAAACTTCTCCCCGTTGTGCTTTTCACTGCAATCCTTATAAAGAAAATACTGGGAGGAGGAAACTTGTGTGGCTGAATCACTGGCCACGCATACTAAGGAGCTGCTGGGCTGGGCTGAAGGAGAAAAACAAAGGCAAATGCCTTCCTCATGTCTACACCTGCCTTAAGGCTTGATAAGAAAATAAGTTCACTGACCTACTGGGAAAAACACTGGAGATTGTCCAGTATCACAATATTGAACAACTGGTGACAGGATGATACAAACCCAGCACATTTGGAGACACAAAAATCCCCTAACTCTCGTCACCACCACCACCTTGTTCATATAATTGCAGAACAGTTTATTGCACAGAGGCACATCAGATATTGCCACAGATTGATTTTTTTCTTTCTTCTCTTGTAAACCATACAGTACATCATATTGGTTGGGAAAAAGTATATTCTTTGGATTTACTTCTCTTTGTTTAAATCATCTCACAAATATTTTGCTTTTCGCCTGTCGTTTCTTTTATTTTCATTTTAAAAAGATGGCTTTGTTTTTGCTTGTGTATGATTTTGTAGAATAATGACATCTACCCCGTCCCCCATGCATCAAGCATCATTGATTGGCCCGAACATCATTGTCACTACTGGGTGTTCATCTTCACACTTGCTGCTGGCAGGTCCCTCATCTACTTTCTATCTTGCACATGCTCCTCTCCACAGCCACACGCTCACTCACAACAGGCATGCCCACTTTCTTTTTTTTGCCTAATATTCATTTCTCCTGGCATGCTTTTGCTCTGCATCTCCTCCTCACAGGGCCTCATTTCTCTCCCTCTGACCTTGTGCTGCTGCGCGAGTCTGTGGGCACAAACCACAGTCGACCGCTCAATCCTGCAGAGAACTCCAGCTTGGTCTGTGTTAAAAAGCTGGGACGAAACAAATCCTTCCATCCTTTTCCACCTTATATTCACTGATTCATACAAGTTTTTCTCATAGGATTTGTTTCCTCGACATATGAAGGCACAGGGAGGAGAGAAGACTGAAGGGACTACAGGACTCCTAGCTTGTCCTGCACGTGGCTGTAGAGAAGGGGTGCACAACCCTCCTGTCCCACCATGTTGTTGCTCCAGCTGGCCTTAATTTTTGCCCTGCCTTACATTTCCACTCTCATGTCTGTCTCGGGGCTTGTCTCCCTGGAAAAATTATTGCACACAAGGCTGGGATGTGAATTAATAGCACATCCCTGTAGGGAAATTGCAGGTACAGTGAGGACTTGTGTGCACAAGGACGTTACTGTGGAGCCAGCCAAGGTGTAAATCTCCCGTGTTGTGGCACCGGCCCCCCCACATGTGGGGTTTGCATGGCCCCCCAGGCCCAGCTGGGCTGCACACCCCCAGTGCCCACGTGCCCTGATGGCACGTGTGCTGTTCAACCAAGAAGAGCCCAGAGGTATTTGCTGGTTTGCATCGTACCATGCCTGTGCTACTGACAAACCTTGATATATTTATTCTCACAAATTGCTCAAGAGGTAAGGAAGCAGTATTATTTCTTTACAGAAGGGAAACTGAGGTGTGAAAGGCTCATGAAATACCCAAGGCCTTCAGATGCCAGGCTCCAAAGTGACTTGCCCAAGGGCATAATAAAATGGGTAGCAGACAGTAGCAACTGCTACCTAGTCCCTGAACACTGTACCCTGGTTATTAGATCAGCTTTCCTTTCTCCTGTTAATGCTTTTTCTTATCTCCTCACTGCCCCTCTCAATGTCTAGCCGTTTCCATGTTTTTCTTGCAAATCAAGGCTCTCTCAAGCAGCTGTGTTTGGCTCCACCACCAGCAGCTGTGAACCAGCTCTCCAGCACAGGCAGAGAAAAGGTGAGGCTCCTCCACTGGCTTACCAAGTCAAACAGAGTGGATTTCATTGTGGCCCAGGTGTGGGACCTACTCACAGCACCACACCAGGTGTCAGCCTGACTCTGCTTCCAGCCATGGTGAGTCACTAGACTGTGGTGGAAACGGGACAGGATTAGAGTCAACATTTTTCCAGACTCTGCAGTGGTGCTGATCAAGTCTAATAGGTAATGAAGAATGTGTGATGATGCTTAGCCTGCAGGACAAAAGCACTAGCACTGGCAGGAAGCACATAGGCAATTGGATTAAAAAATACATGTCCAAACAACATACCCAGGAAACTGCCATAGGCTGGAGAATTGTACTCGGAGGACAGAGGCTGACCCAGAATAGAGAAGGAAGGTAAGGAGAGCAGCACAACTGAGGCCAAGTAACCTGGAAATGGTCCAGATCCGTGGAACCTGGTCATAGACATAGATCTAGGCAAGGAGCAGTATGCAAGCTGGATGTCAGTCATGGTATCTCAGAACATGAATAGTTGAACCTTTTTTTTTATACTTTCATCTGTATTCTGATCCTAATTCCACAGTGTGCCCTTCCAGGGCTGGCTGGGGTGAAGACCTGTTTTCACTGCTGAGACACAAAGCCTCCTCTGTATGTGGCAGGAAGAAATGGATGGTAACAGAGATGATGAAGTGACACTTACCTGCTTCCTAAAGCCCCCAGTCTTTCCGGTGCAGCAGCCATTCCCTGCTCCTGCTGCTCCCACACCTCTCCATCCACGAACTTCAGAGGCTGTACAAAATGATCAACCTTCAAGAGGATCTAAGTTTCAGTGCAAAAATCTAATTTCAGAGATCTAAGACCTGCCTCTGCATCTGGCCCTTTGTGCAAGAAAACCCCTTAGTAATGGCTATTACACTTAAATGTAAGTTGAGTGGGACCAGGAGAATTGTTTCCTGAACTGTGCCAAAACCCCTGTTAAGAACTTAAGGCTGAAATATATATATCAATCATGCCAGCATAAAACACATCAAAGGGAAGTAATTGCCCCCCAAGCAAGCCTTATAATTCACAGAAAACTCAGCTGAAGTTAGCTCAGTTAAAATAAGTCTGAAGAGAACGACATTGGAAAGTTCCTGATGATCTCCTGTGATATCATGCAATAACCCTATAATTATGATTAAAGCTTTATTTTCTTTGGCTTCAGAATTTATCTCCTTGCCTGTCTGCATCTCTTACCTCCCCAGGTGACTTCCAGGGGGTAGTGAAGAAGTCACTGATGCCTGGGTTTGGAGAGGGTCAGTCAAACCCCAAGCCAACATGCCTGGCCACCCTCTCCATTTGAATACATCCCTTTCTCTGGGGACTTCCAGAACCTTACAACAAATCCCTGGGCTGGCACTATCAAAGACACGACAGAGAGGGCAGAAACCTGGGAGATGCATTGAAATAGCCAGTTCAGCCAAACCAGTTTTGGGGCAGATGTGACCCAAAGTAAGTTCTGCTGTGTTTGAAGCCAGGCAGCAGCTGTGTCAGCCTGAGGGCAAACTCATTCCTGCGGCAGTGACCAATGCCAGCCACAGAACAGCTGCCAGGTGTGCCAGAGATGTCCTCACCTGGCAGGTCCTCATTTCTAAACACTCAGCACACACAGAAAACCCAATGTCACCCAGGGCTGACCACGTATGACTGGGTGAGGGTAAAGGTGAGCAGTCTCTGCTGGCAAACAGCTGGCTGCCAGCCCCCTGCTCTGGCCAGACTTGGCTTTGGGGTCCCTGCTAGCATTCCCAATCCATACCCTCCATCATCCTTGATGTGTCAAGGGAAAAATACCCTGGGGAGGTTCTCAAACAGTCAAAACTGTTATAGCTCTCGACTCAACGCAAGCACTGGAAGCAGGGTCAAGCCACAACTAAGCCATGTCTAATTTCTTTTTTGCATACCACAGATTTATTTGCTAGCAAAGGAGCTGTGTGGTGCAGGGGAGCACAGGGCATGGCTGTTGTTTGCAGTGGAGCACCTTGAAGAAGCTAAACTAGCACTCAAAGTGGAATAATTGGTGCAGCAGGAGGTTGTGCCCATGCTAATAGTTTTTGCTGAGATGAAGCTTATTAACATGTGCACTGGTGCATCTGTATTGCCTCTGGGACTCAAACTCAGCATGGTTCTCTGCTGTGCTGCATAGAGGTTTTACCTTCCTCTGACCTTGCTCAGGCTCCTTTGTCCTGTTCTGCTGTGCTCTGAGTTAACCTTTTGTCTGACTAGGCTTATAGCCTATATTTTAAATCCAGGCCAACTTTTTCAAGTTTATTCTACATTGAAGGTTTTAGTTGTGCTGAAAGTATTTTGCATCCCATAGTTATGATGCTTTTGGTTTGAAGAAAGTTTGTTGTGCAGTGCACACTTCAATTAATCAGCCCACCTCTAAGCTGAAATTTTAAGCTACTACAAGTGATAAAAGACCTCACTCTTCTCCTGCCCTACTGTTGTACTTTGGGATAAGAGCTGTGCATTTACTCCACAAGAATTCACAGACTGACTCCCTGTTTCAGAGAGAGAAAATAAAAGTTATTATGATTTTAGTATCCAGATTATGCCCTTACTTAATCTAATAGAGGAACAGAAATGTAACTTTTGGGGACCTACATGAAATAGGCTGGAAGGGAAAATATGGTCTCTGATCTTTGCTGTGAAGTGCAAGGCAAACCAAACCTCTGCTTTTTGATTTACTGATGACAGCACACTTTAGGTGGAGTATGCCAGGGTGTTACCTCCTATCACTGACTGTGAAGACCATAACAAAGTCCAAGTAACAAAGTCTGAAGTCCAAGTGGCACACCTAACTTATCACTCAGTTCAAAACAGCCCCTCCACCCTACTGCACGAACAACTTGCTTACATAGCTCAGGTCATAACCCACCCATGTCTTCCTCCCTCTTTACTGACCATTATCCAGGGCAAGAACAAGCCCTGGCAAACACAGGGTTTAGTAGTGTTTTGCTAAGAGTGCCAACCATCCCAATCTGCAAGTTTCATCTCGAAACACCCTCCACTTAGCTGTAGTTAGTGGTTGTCCCAGCCCGAGGCCTCTTTTCAACAATGTTTTGCACCAAAACTGAACACCTGCTAATTATGTAGGTGTATTTTGGCCACAGACCGATTAAAGACGTCATCTGAAGACTCATTGTTTGCTGGTTTCCCCTCACTGGTGCTCTGTTGAGATCACCTCAGTGTAACCCTGTGAGCTTTCCATGGACAGAGTCCGTGATTTTTGCTAATTCATTTCTTTTGTGAACTGCAGTTGTTTTGCACTGAACGTGGCACGTCTCCAGCATATGGGATTCACATCAGGCAATCATCCTACCCAGTGTAAATCAATGAGATGAAATGTAGCCATTGACAGCACTTACAATTTTGCCCATTACTATGAAATCCTCTGTCTTTAAATGGAAGGTGCTTTTGTGAATCCATTGAAGCATAGCTGACAAAGCCTTCAACACCCACTATTGCCTAAATACTGCAAAACATAACAGTTATAAAAGATACATGTGGTGCATATTTATAAGGATTAGAATAAGTATTTTGTTGAATCACTGAAGCACCTTTGTCCCTTTTTCAGGTTACTTATAAACCTTGGGTATTTTCTTCTTCCCATGACTCAAATAAACACTTTTCTGGGGGCTTAGCAGGTCTCTCTGCCTATCTGTGTGCTCACAATGCAAAATATGTACTTCTACAACTGTGTTTAAAAAAAAAAGCTCCCTGCACTGTAATTATTCTTTATGCTAATATAATAGACTAGTAAATGTTCCTACACTTCTTGTAGGACTAATTACATTTCAATAATGTGAATCATCCCTGGAGCCGCTACTGTTAAATATTTTTGGAGCAGTAGCGAGGGAGTTTGTTATTTGTACACACTAGAGAAGCGTGGATTTGTGAAATAGAATAGCACAGCTCCACAGCAGTGACACTCCTGACATGGCCATGCTGGGTCAAGGTAGGTGTAACTGGGGAACAAATCAGCTGGAGGATTTACTGTATCCCGTCTCATCCACCAGGTCTTCATGTTCAGGACTCAGCTTTTGCAGTGGCTAATACAAGTTTCACTTGAGACAGCAGTTACAATGAGCTCATCAGGAGATGCTGCTGAATGAAATGTAAATTTTATAGATTGTGTATGTCTAGAAAAAGGTAAAGGATTCCAAAACAACATGTCATTTAATTGGCTAAAATAAGAGATTAACTATAATTTGCAGATTAACCAATAAAGCCAGAAAAGAGTTAAGGAAAGCAAACAGAGTAATTTAAGATATAGCAACAATTCCTTGTATGTATCCTAGACCAAACAATTTGGCAAGGCAGCCCTGCCTAGTTATTGACTTCTGAGAAATACTTCGGTTTTGGGTAAGGAACTGACATGGGGACAGTCATGTCATTCATTGCTGGAAGCTGTCACTGAAGCTCTAGCATTGCTGCTGTGTTTCCAGTCTACCTGCTCAGTGTGTTGGTGGTCAGGCGAGTCTTGTCTTCACCCTTTCTACTCTGCACAATAACAGTGTTTATAATACTCTACAATTCCAGCTGCTGCAGATCCTGCTATGTTTAATATTAACTAAGTGCTGCTCACTAAATGTGACAGTCTCAGTCACCATTTCTCCTCCAAGGCTGGTTTTGCATGTTCTTGACCAAGTTTTGTGCCAGTCATAATTTCAGTTGTCACACACCACCTGAGAACGAAGGCTACTGCTATCTATATGCCTTGTAGCAGCTCCATGAAGCTGAATAAAGTTCAGCACCTGAAAGCTACCTGCCAGGCCATGTCCTCCTTCTGCCCAATGTTTCAGCTTGAACAAAACTGCTGCTCTTCTGACCAGCTTGCTGGAAATCTTAGACAGAAGGTTGATGCATGTGCAGTTACTCTGGTGAATATGGAATATACCAGACCTGCTGCTTGGGGGTTAAGCAGGTAGTCTGCAGGAGTGCATTAAATCTGAGCATGCACAAATCAGCAAATATAGACTAATTTTTTGGATATCCAAAAGATAAACTTAACAAAATAATTTAAGGGCTTTTTTTGTGGTTTAGGTTGGATTCACAAAATCAATCTGCATAGCTAAAAGGTCAAATGACATACATTATGGAAGTATATCCACTGCACATGCAAAAGCCATAACCAGGTGAAAAACTGATTGCTGCAACACAACAAAATAATAAATTGAAACCGTGACCTTCCCAGCTAAGTGCTTTGGCCAGTTTCCTTAAGCTTCTAGCTTTTCTACAGAGGCACTTGTCACAGATCTGCTCATCTACTGTGTAACCTCCCCTTCAAACATCAGAGCCTTGATCCAGGTGTAGCCATTCCCACTCTGCACGGGGGTAGATCAGTTTACCTTCCTTGGCCACATCTGTGAGCAGGTACTGGTGCAGCCTGCCTGGGCTGCTCATTCTGGGTTGGCCCTGCACCAGAGCTGGGATGCTGAAAAACAGGTAGTTTGGGTTGTGGTTAGGAAGAGCAGAATAATAAAGCTTGCTGCTGCAGAGAGATAACCAAGGGTTGAGAGTAGAGAGAGGTCCACTAGGGAAGGACCACCGGAGGAGCTGAGTGTGACAGAAATGAGCTAAGGGAACTGTGGAAAGGGAAAACCTTGGCAGGAAAAGAGAGACTGAAAAGTGAGAATAAAAGACTGAGGAAAAACGAAAAAGAGGAATAAAGGTGAAATTTGAAGAAAGTATAGGTGGAAGATTTTGAACAAATTTGTAACTGCCAGAAAGAAAGGTAATACCTGTATTCCACCTATTCTTTTTCCTCACTACAAGTTTCAGTTTTTACCTTTAATATGGTCATTGAAGATGCTTGAGAGAAGAACAAAGCCCTGTTTTAAGTAAGTCTGTGCTGCTCATGGCATCTCATTGAAATCTTTCTGGTCTGCAAACAAAAGAGCTCTTTGGTTTTTGTTTCCTAGTGCAACACCAGATTGTCCCCAAAACTGTAGCAGTTCAAACCTCCTACCTGTTACAGACCCTTCGTCTTGCTGATGGGAAAATAACAAAAAAATCAAATTTAGAATGTGTTGCCTCCTTCCTAGGAACCTGGGATGAAATTATTCCACTTGTAGTCAGGAAACACTTGCCCCCAGGGTTAATGTTTCTAATGTAAAAACAAGGTATTATAATAATAAAAACAAACACCACTATTATTATTGTTGTTGTTGTTGTTTAAAACCCTCTGAACGGAATGTTTACCTGTTTCCATAGAAATGGAGTGCAGGTCTCCAGAATATTTGCTCAATGAACTCCAAACAGCCCACACCTGGGACACGTGAAGGGTTGAGGGACATGGCAAAGAGAACCATCAAGTGCCTCTGCAGCCTCTCCTGTGCAGAGTCAGCCCATGATATTAGGAAATGGAATATAGGCACTTGCTCAGGCTTTGTTTCAGCCAAAGAAGCTGTGAAATGGGTTTTTGAGCTGTGCTCATGACTTGTCTTACAGAAGCAGCCAATGCATGGCTGAAATGGCATGTTTTTCTTGTCTCCACACCCCTTTTTCCTTGTGCTCCCTTTCTCCACTTTAAATTCTTCTTCTTGATAGAAAGGGATTGGAGCCAAAAGGTCCCTAATTCTGGAAACTGCTTGGGTCTGAGGTTTTGACTTAATTTATCTTTACCTGCTGATGTGAGTGAACTACAACCCTGTTGACTTCGGTGCTGTTATCCGAGGCTAAATCAGTGTATACCTGATCCACAAAGGAACCATTGTACAGCATGTTGGCATTTGATCATGCTGGGGAATGAAAGCCATATTTGAGTCAGGCCTACAAGTGCCTCATTACTGCACTGTAAACAACTGGATATTACAGTAATGGACAAGGCTCTGAGTGCTACGAACAGCTTCACATTCACTGTATTGATTTGCAATGTGCACAGTGATGGTCTGCTGTAATAAATACAAATGCCATAGTGTAGAAATGTCAGAGCAACTTATTAAGAACGTGTCTCTTGCTCGTGCAGTACAGCATGTACATCTGCACAGCTGCAGGATTGTGGTGAGATGGGGATGAAGCTGTGGCTCAAAACCCAGCATTGCAGGAGTATGAATTCAGCATTTTAACACAGCCTGTACTGGCCAGTCCTGTTTCTTTGTGCTTCCCCGTAACAGACAAGACTTCTCTTGTGCCTCAGAACATATTTCACATTACAGAAGATAATATATTATTTCTCACATCTCAGGAGAGTTGAGGTGTTACCAGGTCTCAGCCCACATACCACAGGCAATTCTCTGCCCACCTTCCACCACTTAGAGAAGCAGGAAATGCCACCAGAGCCGTGGTTTCTCTGAACAGTACAATTGGTTTATCTAAGCATGGAAAACCTTCAGCATTTACCAGTGCTGTAGTTCAAAAAAGAGACTTGTAGCAGATCACACGTGTGCTTCTACTGGGCACATCTAAAGTGTGTGTGCTGTTATATATGCGTGTCTCTCTCTCTTTCACTCCACATATACATAAATAGATTAGTACTCTTTGCCCAGATCAACAGTTGGTATGACATCTGCTCATCTCTTGGTCTACTAGAGGGTAAGAGGCAACTTCCTTAAGAAAATAGCTTGTGTCCCTCTGCATGTCTCTGGAGGAACTCTAACCAATGAAGGAAAGTGAGAATGAAACTGAGAAAATTGCTTTGCTATACAGGAGAAACGACAGGCTAATCACTGTCACAAAAATAAACAAGGTTTTATGAATGAGTACGGAGTATGACAGGAGCTACGGAAAAGCTGGGAGGAGAAGTGGTTGGAAATCTCTTGCTGGAAACATCAGTGTGTTTCCACAATCATGAATATAAATATTGCCTGTGCTCCAAGAATGTACACTTATACAAATGTTCAGATAGAGATTTCCATAATAATCATCAGCCTTAGCACTTCGCAGATAACAACAGAATTAAAGCCCATCATACATCATTTGAAGGAGAATTACTGTGCTTATCATGCAGACTGAAAAATGGAAAGGTTAGATGAATTAGCCCAAATACAGGGCTTATGGCAAACCTGAATCCGTAAGCTCTGATTCCACCTGACTACTCTTTGTCCTTGTATCTACAGAAAAAGTCTTTTTAAGTTTAGTAACAGAAGGGATCTGTGGAGTTTCATAAAAATCTGTAGATGTTGCTACAGGAACTGCCAGGATCTCCTACTTTTTGGTGGTGTTCTTGTTGTTGCTCAGGTAGTCCTGTGGATTTAGAGATTTCCTCTAATGTTCTGCTGCAGATGCCATAGGAAATGAGGGAGTCTTGAACAGCATAGGGAAGGTGCAATGCTTTGCTCCCCAAAGTCCCCCACTGGGTAGGCATGCCAGGAGAGGGGAGGAGAGCCTGCTGCTAACCTCATCTGATGGATAGTCCCTGAGGCACCACTGCCATCTGGTGAAAGCTGGAGCAGCCCATGGGGATGTGTTAGGGAGCCACAACTGACAGCCTTACCACTGCACTAAGCCCAGCCCAGAAAGGGAGCACAGTCTGGCCCACAGTGAGAGTTTTTCTTTGGAGTTTTTCTTTTAAAGTCTGTTTGAGATCCCTGAACCAAATTTGTAATTCTTCAAAGAAGTCTTTGTACACTCATCAAAAATTATAGTTATTAAACTCTGAGTTATTAATCTCTATGAGGAAATCACAGGATGCTGTCCTCAGACTTGGGAAGGTTGGTGTTGGTTTGCCAATTCTGTCTAAGCAGCCCCATTTTCTGAAGCATGTGAGAAGGAGGTATCCTGCTTGTGTTGTGCAAGTGCCCTGCTGAGGAGCAGTCAGTGGTGATTAATTCTGCAACACACTGCATGGGTCAGATTTGTCAAAAAAGAGAGCAAAACACTTAAGTATGTGAGCAGCTACTGTCTGTTCCTTGAGCTTTGGAAATGACCTGGTTCGTATCAAGGAAGCTCAAAACTGGTCTTGGCCAGACTGACCACGCAGATGAGGGGAGAAGAGCCACTGGCATGAGCAAGCTGGCACAGGTATCCGTGCTTTGTGAGGAAGCAAGGAAGTGAAGGAAGTAGAAATTACTACAAAAACCAGTGGGTGTTTTTCTGCTACTGGCCTGATATCCCACGTGGTATAGGGGAAGCCAACATGGGTCATGTTCCTGGGGCAGTTGATCCATTTTGACCTGTAGGCTGAGGTGTGTAGAAAACTGTTGACTAAACAGACCTTGGATCAAGCTTCAACCTTCTTTTATCAGAGTTGAGCGTAAGTGATGTGAGAGTGAACAAAATCTCTCCAGCAGAATTGTACTTTTAGTTTAAGTGTCATAGTTGGCTGGGATGATGGATATTCACCAGCATTTGCTTTCTCCTTGCACTCTTGCTTTTAGAGGCAAAGATTTTTGTATGGGCTTGTATACCTTGGAAATTTATTATTAAAGTGTTTATGGTGGTGTGGGTTGCTTTGCTTTAAATCTCAAAATCATATTCCGAAATAGAATCAATTGCTGTTTCAACAAGGAGAGATTGCATTACGATCAATATTATGTGTTATATCCTGGGGTCTGTTGTGAGCAGATAGTATTAAGACATACATAATTTATTAACAATCTCAGTAGTGGCCCAAAATCCTTAGTGAGGATCAGGTCAAGTTTTGGTCAAGTTTGTAACGACTTTGTAAGCGCTAGGTTAACTTCCCTGTAGGGTAAACCCATTACCTACAGTGGAATAAAATAGCCAGTTGTTTAAAGGAAGTGGAAAATGCAGAGACTTAACAACTAACTAATAGGTTTTTCAACACAACAAAAACAAAGGAAAGGAAGAGATTTCTATGTTGGATAATCAATTTTGCATCCTGAAGAACATACTGGCTAAAGTACTGGAAGCTGTGAGAAGCCAATTCTCTATGCTTCCAGCCAGAACCTAGCCAGAGGCCTGAATACAGCATGTCATTATGATTAATTATGGGTAATGAGTGTTTTATGAACCTAAGAAAGAAAAGCATTTATTTTTCTGGTATTATGGTGGTAGAGCCTTGTTTTGTTTAGAGCTGGGATTTTGGAGCCAAACAGATGATGAAACCCCTTTATTAGCTCTTTTGTTTTGCTCTAGACTGTTTACTAGACTTATGGGGCCAAATCCCCATCACAGAGCAGCTCTGCCAGGGCAAGAGACAACGACTCAGTTCAGGAGCTCTGGGATTTTGTATTTTTGCCTTTTGTTCTGTTTCATTCATTTTCTGTTTCAGAAACCCCATAGATCTATGCTGATCAACAAGCATAAGAGGATTGGGACTAGCCTATCCCAGGAATGGTCTGCCTCCAGGAGTTTGTTAGCTCTGGGGCCTGACTGGAAGCCTGCTGGAACCTCCAGGAATATTTCTCTTCATTTTTGCCAGCCCTCAGACCAGGCCCTTGGGGGTTTCTCTAGGAACCTGCAGCTCAGGATGATAAAAGCTTGAGAGCAGTGATGGCTGAGGGAACAGGGCTGTGACAAAGGCCCTGTGCAAACGATCCTGCCTGGAAATGACACCCTGTGGCAATGCCATCCAACGCGGTCAGTCCAGAGCACACCTCTCGTTGCCAGGTCGAGGCGTTTTCCATCCCTTCAGGATCTCCATGCTTCCCAGGCTGGAGTCTGTGTTAAATCAGCAATGTTCTCAGTGCTGGCTTTATCCACAGAGGTATTCTCTTAGATGGGCAGCAGGAGAGTGGATGTAAAGAGACCCTTTGCCTCACCCCTTTGTTTTAGGGGTCTGGGGACAGGAGGGCAGGATAAGGGCTTTTGGCGCTATTGGTCCCTAAGTTTTAAAGAGGGGTTAAAAAAAAATATAGGGGCAAAAACGGTGAAAAGAGAGCAAAACAGTAGCAAGAAGGGATCAGTGAGCGACAGCCCCGGTCTCCGGCTGTTCCCCAGCGCGCCAGGAGGTGGTGCAAAGCCCCTGCTCATCCCACGGATAGGAGGCAAATCTCGCTCTTCCAGGGACAACTCTCCAACTTGTATTACCCGGAAAAATACTAGGGGTTTCACCCTTCCCAGCACACTTCTGTAACTCTGGTATTTTGGTATGTACTCAAGGCTGGCAATACTAACTGTGCGAAAGGGAGCAAACGCAGGGGAGCTTTATACTGCAAACTGCTGTTATCGTGCTGCAATAATGGTGATAAAATAAAGGTATTCCCCGAATGACTTCTAAAGTATTCTATTTCTAGGACAAGCGATTCTTGCTGTGCAGAATGCAAAAATGTGATCATATTTTAGATTCTCTGTGCTTGCTTTTTTTTCCATTTTTTACAATTTATTTCTTCTTTGTTTTCTAAACTTTTTCATGAAATAATGCTAAAAGTGCATTAATAAGTGTAAAAATAAATAGATTCTAATAAGCCATTGCATCCTTGTTTATCAATTTAAAAAAAATTAAAAGCTCTTTCGTGAAATTGTGTTATCAGTTCTCTCTTACTCAAAACAGGGACCACTAAATAGTTTCCCTTTTCTCCTTACTGAAATAGTGTACATTAGTAATAAGGAGTTTTAAATACATTGAATGGCCTTTGGTGGTAGTTTAACAAAACAAATAATTTGTCTTTGTGACAAAACTGTGTAAAACATGGCTTGATTGCTGAATTACTGAAACATTAGAAAAATAAACTCATTAGTTTCAGATAAACTGAAGGTTTTATTTAATTTTAAAAAGCTCAGTGTGTTATTATAAAGCTGTCATATGAAAACTCATTTTACATTGTGGAAAAAATAAGTATATAGACATGAGTTCTGCTTATCAGAAAATAAAAAATAGACTCGGTTTATTGTTCTTAACATTGCAGAAGTTATGGGTGGGTTTTTTGTTTGTTTGTTTTTTGTGAATTTTTCTTCATTTGTTTTTTTGTTGTTGTTTTTTATTTTCTTGTTTGGGTTTTTGTTTTTGATTTTTTTTGTTGTGTTTTGTTTTGGTTTGTTGTGGTTTTTTTTTCAAGAAGAACAAGACTCTGTAAAAGAAGCACTTATTTAAGCTTCTCAATTGGCAGTGATTAGCAAAGCCTGTTGTGGGATAGTTTAGCCTGCCAGCATACAAAAAGCGGTATGTTTCAGCATACTTCTGCAGAACAAAATGAAAAATTGTAATTTTAAAATGTATTTTTTTTTTGACACCTTTAACATTTTTCCTCTCCTGGCTAACTAATACTTTTTTCAGGCAAATGTTACATATATATTCAAGGCACAGAAACTTGTGTTACTTTTATGAATGCAGACTTCTTCAGGCAGTATGCATATATATATGTTGTAAGAAGCATACCTCTATTCAACATGTTATTAAACAATCTTTTTAAACGTATGGGGGAATTAAGTTGTATAAAGATTAAAAGAAACTCTAGGATTAAATTTGTGCTAAATTCTTTGCTTTTTAAAATTCTGAGGAACGTTGGATAGTTTTTTTAATCCCTACCTTAATAATAACAACACATACACCTACTTATTTTCCATTTTGCCTCGGAGGTCTCACTTTGGAAGTGAGGGGTTAGGGAGGAAGAAAGCTGGAGAGCTGTAAACGTAAATATCCAAAGCATTATGCAAAACACTCAATAGCATTTTATTTAAAATTTCAGGTTAAAAAAGCGTTTAGAAGGTTGTATAAGAATTTCTGTTGCTTTATACCAGTGTAACATCACTGCAGTCAGTGGAGCTCCTTTGGCTTGCATCAGCTAACAATCCAGCCTATTGTTTTGGCTCTGATTTTAAGTGTAAGTGCTTTTCTACAAACCTTTAAAAGTTTAGCTTTGCTTAATCAAGAAAATTAGTGCTTTGAACTGTGACTTAGAGTATTAAAAAGACATTTCAGAAGATAGCCAGATTTTCTGTTCTTGCTAATTTAACTTTCCCTTGTTATCTTTAGAGAATGTCATTTTTCGAGCGTGCTAAGGCAGCAAACTTTTATGCCATCATTAAGGATCATGGTTTATTGGATTTCATCTGACTACTCAAGCAAACATTTGTTTAGTGACACTCTTAAATACAAGACTGTGCCACAAATGTCAGAAATGTTGGTTGAAAGTTTATGAGTAAAAACTTTTACTTTAAAGAGGACATGGAAAGGAGTGAAAATATAAAAGTTTTACATGGACTTTCTCTGGGGTGCCAGGAAACATCTATTCAGCTCTTGGGATTTTTACAAGATTATTATGTGATAGTAACAAAATGTATAATTAAGTTTAGGAAAAACATGCATGAAGTTGGAATATAGCTCCGGCATTGAGGATGCAGGTGTATATCTATCACCCTTAAACAATCATTTTCTTTGACAGCTCTTGATAGCAACAATTGAGTGCACAATATTCCAACATCACAATGACTTTATCAGGCTTTTCATATTGTTAAGCTAGTGGGAAGTTTCCTTTTTTGTTGCTTTTTTTAGATTTTTTTTTTTTTTACTTTTGTTTATCTGGTCAAAAAAAAAAAAAAAAGTGGAGAAACTGCATTTTGCACTTTTTTATAACCATTGCTGAAAATCTGTCACAGCTACCAAGGAAAGCTAAAGAAAACCAGAAACAGAAAGACTATTATTTATAGCTAGCAAGATACAGTATGGCACCATATGGTAGAATTTATCAAATTCTTTCCCTTCTCATGCAGGGCGAATAGGGACTGTAGACAGTTCCCTCTTGCAGCCCTTGCTTTGCTGGCCACTCATTCATTTACGCTGTGGGCTGAATCCTGCTTGCCCTGCAGCTTTTACACCCACAAACTCACTTCTGAGGGCGCGGTGAGCAGGGTTTGGCTCCCCGTGTTTATTTCTTCCCTCTGCAAACACAGTTTTGCTGGGAATGCTTTTTGCATTTCAATCAACTAAAACAAGAGGACAGATAAATTAATGCCTGACTTAGCTCCTCACATCTGATTCTGAAATGTAACAGTAGTCTGGCGAGGGTTTGAATTTGCAGGGTGACACTTACCAGGTGTAAGGTGCTGTAAGGTTAAGAAGCATCAAACCTATAATAACAGTCTGACTTCCTCTTCATTTTGTCTCCTTTTGTGTTACATACTAGGGCAAGGAAGGTCTGCCAATCACCATCATTTCTTTTTCTTGTTCTGTAAAGACTGGGTCGTCACAGCAACAGGCCTGTGACAGGCTGGTATCCATTTAGAGCTCCAGGGGGGTCCTAATAGGATTGAACCAAAAGATCAAGTGAATAGCTTCCTATTTTAGATTGGTAATAACTCTGAACTGCTTGCATATACATGGACCTTACAGTGTTTTGAGGAGACTTTTCACCAGAGAAAAGATCTGTCTGTTTCTAAGAGCGCTGTACTTTGGAAAGGATGCTCCTTAGCCTCCTCCATCCTCAGAAAAAGGAAGGGGGGGGGGGGGAAACAAACCCAAACCAAATTAAGCCCACTTCTCTTTCTCCTACACACATGAAACTGGAAGGTGTCATTTCCTTTCATTAATTCATTTTACCAGATCAAAGTAAATAGTCTGTTTATGGAGAACAAAGAAGCCCCTTTTTGGTATTCTGCTGAAGTCGCTATCAGATTCAGAAGTTTACTCATCTTTCTGAAATCTGGCAAGGCTGCATGCTGCCGAGATTACAGCCAAACAGCTCATGCAAAACGGGCAAATAAATTCCATGCAAAACAAATTCTAACAGAGAAAGAATTAGGAGGAGGCATTTTGTTGATTTGGGAGACTCTCAAGAGGCCAGGGTTTTCATTCAGCTTGCAGAGGGGGTTTTGGTAAACCCACAATACTCAGCATGCAGACTAAGGACCACTGGGGGAGGGAGGAGCTGTATTTTGTTAAAGTTGTTTTCACCAATTATGAAGTCTGTCAGGAAATAGATGTTTCATACTTTTCATTCCCATCCAGGTTATTATATCTATTGTTTAATAGGAACAGTGCTTTTTGTGGAACTCCTTGTAGGGCAAGATCCCAGGAGTAAACATGTCAAGACCTAGCTCCAGAAATGACAAAATATATTTTTAAAGAGGACTGAATTCGGGTAGCTACTTAATTTGCTGAAAGTAGGGCTTCTGAAGCTTCTGAAGTATCTCATTCTCCCACATTGCAGGTGGGATTGTCATATGAGCTGCACCGGTTTTGGTGTCTCCTCTTAAGGCACAGAGTTAACTCCAATCTAGGTTACAATTATGTGTTGAAGGTCCCTAATGCTGCCTGGCCTGGATGCCTTGCTCTGGAGCTGTTGTTCTTTGCCACCTCACCTTTGATAACACTATACCAAGTTATGACACCTGAAGGCTTGTCCTGGAGAGGCTTCTTTTGAGTAGTGTCCTTGTGCCCTTTTTTTTTTGCTGCTTACATGGTAATTGATGTCAGCTTCTACAACCAGTCTGAGACCATCTCTGAATCTCTCTTTCAGCAAGCAGAATTTTCAGCCTTTGGCTTCTCCACCTTTCCCTAGAAAATATCTTGGTTTTAGCCACACAATGCCTTCATCATCTTAAAAGCAGTACTAGACTCTTTCAGGGGAGTCTTCCATTTTCAAATAACTTGCATTTCTGTACTGAAAGTGCAAGATTCACACATGTCAAGAAATACAACGACTGTGCCTGGGTAAGTAAATTCTTCTATTTTCCATATGGGATCTTGGCACATGCATACTTTCCTGGCACTTTTATCAATACAAATTTTGAAGAGGATTTTACATAGATTAGGGACCCAAAGGCACTCAGTTAATTAGAATTAGGGGCATCCCTCTGTGAGAAAGGATTAGGCAGGTAAAAGACTAGGACTGTGATCCGTCACCTTATAGGGACAATGGCAAAAATGCAGTTCATTGGTTTGGACCCTGTGTGTGGGGTTGAGATACATGACAATGAGCACCAAGATGAAGGGAGCTGGGGGAGGGACATATAGCAAAACCCAGGGTCATCTGGAATGGGCTTTGAATGCCTTAACCCAAAATTTATCAAACTTCTTTTTTGCATTCAGCCAAATCAAAAGAAAGACAAGCTAATCAGATTTTTATAAAGGTCTTTACATGCGTTTCTGTTAGTTTTTACTTAGATGTCTTAGAGAATACAGTGTAACATGGTCTGAAAAATCGGAACAAATTTTGATGTTACATGGAACTTCTATTATGAATTGAGTGAGTTTTTTGATGAAGAGTTTTGGCATGCTTTCTATAATTCAAAAAAAAGCAATCCTTTGAAAAACCTGTGTCATGAACACTTTCATTCTGGCAAAACAAGTCTTAAAGGATTTTCTTAACAGAATACAAGGAACATCCTCACTTATTTGTAAGGTCTGATGTTTTGATGAAATTATCTTAGAGGCTTTGAATGTTTCCTTCCAGTTGTAAAAGAGGCAGAAAATCTTTATGACAAAGAAGATACTAATCATGTTACAATCCCACACTTTGTTGCTAATCATGTTGAAACTCCACTATAATGTTAAACTTTAAAGTCTGAAATTTACATACACAAGAAAAAAGAAAAAGATCAAGCCAAATCTTCCCCCTTCCCCCCATTTCATCTCTTCCATTCAGCCATGTCTACTGGCTTGATGTTGTCCCTGAAGAAGCAAGTTTGGTTTCCTGATGCCATTTATCCCAGATTAGCTTTCCATACATGTTGGAAGCACTATGCTATGTCACAGAAACATCCCCCACCCTGTAAAAATAACAATCATTGCCTTTTTTCTCTTGTTTTGCTTATTTAAATGTAAGTCTCACTTGGCTGCAGCAGATGGTGAGGCCATGGTCACTGCTGTAAGGAGCTCTGAACCTAATATGTTGATTTGGAACTTTTTTCTTCACCCTAATTTTCAGGCTTCAGAAAAAAGCTGTAAATTTAACATGACGAAACCGCTTTTCTTTAGAGGACTACTTGGTCCATTTCCATGGAGAAGCACACTGGCAGTGCTGAGGCCTGACCTGACATGCAAGTGTAGTGAGAACCTGTCTGTCTGCTTTGGGATTTGTTCTTCCATTTTCACCTACAGAAGGAAAAACTACTGGGGTTTAAGATATATAATATCTTATATATAATGTTTACTTTTTCAGTGTATGAACAAGGCAGTGCTTTGCATGGGTTTTTGCAAATGAAGAGTTTACTCGGGGTAAAGTCTGCATGTCTAAGGGTTCTGAGTCTCATGGTTATTTCTACTTCTTGCAGGACTAAACTTTGTACAACTGGTTTCCAAATCAGGCTCTTCAGCAGTTTGATGTCTCTGATAAAATGTTTCAAAAAGAACCTTGAGTAAACACGATGTGATAAAGGTGTCTCTTCTCACTTTCTTCCCTTCTCCAAGGTTGCAGTCCTAACTCCTATTAGACAAAGACCCTTTCTGTGAGGAAAACAAATATTTTATTTAACCGTGATATCTGATGCATGTTCTCTTTTGTCCTGATCTAGACTAAGCTGTCCAGGTCAGGAATGGTCACCTTTGCTATTATTCTGTAACCTGTCTGCAGAAGAGAATTACTTTTTGGTTTATGTTGTACAGCACCTGGCTCCTGGCACAGTGCTAGTACAAATAATAATAATGTACAGTACCTGGCACAGCAACACCTTATGCTCTCCATATGTGGCACTGCCATAAATGTGATAGTGCAATACCTCCAATCAACACACAGAATTACCTCTTACTGAAGCTAAATGGATGTGGGTGCTCTTGATGATAAATCTGCCCACCCCAGTTCATGCTTTTCTTTATGCAGTTATCTGGAGTGAGGGATGGGATTTTTTTTTTCTGACAAACTACCCACTTTTCAGCTGCAAGCACAAGAAGATACTTCCCAAGGACTCGTCTGACCATGACATGGCAGAGCTGCACTATCTCCCTGCATGATGGATCTCCTGGGGCTGCCTTGGCCCTGAGTCTGGATGTGGCACTTTTTGTCAGCCCAGCTCGGAGAAAAGGTTCCACCACGCTTCTCTTATAAAGGCTACACTCTCTGTCCTGTAATTCTTCTTCATCTGCGAGGTTTGGACAAGAAAGATTGAATTCAAGAGGAGACTCCAGAGGCATGGGGGAATCTCTCTGTGAAAGGGATAAAAGCTACTAGGCTGTCAGAAGGTAAGGAAAAGGGCACTTAAAAATTAGAATAAGCAGGAGAAATAAGAATCAGTAGTTCTCCAGCCTGCCTTTGGTGCAGCTTGGACTGTTCTTCAGTGCTCCCAGTGCGTGGGTCACCATTGCTGGCACGGCCCTCTGCCCCTCACAGCCCTTGCACCCCTGGTCTCCACCTCGTGTCCTGCCCAGCCCCTTCACGCTGCACAGAGGGGCTGCCTGCTCATCTCCCAGCTCCCCCCTTTGTGGGCTGAACAGCTACACGGGAATATTAGCCCCAGAATAAGTGCTGAGGGAACAGGAATCACGGGAAAATCCTGAGGCACTTCACGTGCACTGGCCTGGTTCATCCACCCGAGAGACCACTTTCCTGAGCAGCAGGTGCTGGCTGCCTCTAACTTTGTGCTGCTCCCTCCCTATTCTTGACACAGTTTATATCTTATTGGTAACTCTCACAAGTATGATATTATTTATATAATTTATGTTTATATTATACCAGTGTGACAGGGATAAGTGAGCACGTTATTGTGGTGATATTCTGTTCTTCCAATGGAAACAGCCCTGTCAGAAATTTTAGACTCTTCTCTTTTTCTTGAAGGCCCAAAGGGCTTCAGCTCCATTAATATTGAAATACATTTTGTTGCTTTGTCTGACTCCAGACCACAGCAATAAGCCTCGGGTCTGCCAGACTTCTAAAGGAGTTACACCTTCAGGAAAGCTCAAGATCTTCCAGAGGGAGAAAGGAAGAGCAAGAAGTGGGAGGCTGGATCTTATGCACCTTTTTTTTCTCTCAGCTAGTTTTGTGGGAGCTTGTTTACACTAACTTTCACCAGAGAAAATCAGTCTGTGGCATGGGAGGCTGTGAATTTTACATAACTTCTCTGCACCGACATATTCTTTCAGAGTGCCTCAAAAAAACACCCACGTAACAATACTCTTCCTTAAAAGTGTGAACTCAGAGCATTACTGTGGAAAAGCATGTGGCTTGGCTTACTGCACAAGCAAATTTCCCACATAGACAAGCCCTGTGTCTGACAGAAAGAAGACAATTGGGGCATAAATCTTTTAGATGTGTAAAATGATAGCTGTCTTGACAATGGCAGATCTGATAAAGTGAATTCCACCTGGTGTGGAAAGGCAGCATATGGCCACAGTAATCTGTAGTTCAATCAGAAATGCAAGGATTTAAGTCCTAGCCTGGAAGGATTTCTTGTCACTATCTCTCCTCAGCCCTGTCTACAGATAAGTCTGTTCATGTGGCATGAGGCAAAGAAAGGGGACGTTGTTTGGTGATTGTGCTCTGGGTATGTTGGGCTTGTCTGAACTTTATAGAAATTCTCTTGCAGATCTTCTGTGCTGTGGGGAAACCTGAGCACAGTTTCCCATCTACAACACACCTCCTAGATCTGCAGCGTCTCCAAATGAGCATGCAAAAGCTTGCCTCTGTAGAACTCACAACACTTACAACACTTTTAATTACTCATAATTGCTTAAAATCGTCATTTTCTGTGTTGCTAGGTCCAGGAATAGGTATAAGAATTAAGTACAGGGAATATCTGTATAGAGGAGGTAAATACCTCCCCTAGCCTTCCTCCTTCTGGGAGGAAGAGAACCTTGTATTGAGAAAGGTTCTGCAGGAATGCTCCACTCTGGTTTGTTTCATGTAGTTCTAAACCTTTCGCATTTTGGCTTTGTGTAATTTTTCATTTGATCAGACAAAGTATACTGAGCAATCCACGAGTTAGTATGAGACTGGGGTGTTTGTATAGGCAATCAGGGGGAATTTCTCTTTTCATAACTATGTTGAAAGGGTCTACCTAATCTTCCATGTAAACCTGACACAGGCTGCGATTGAGTTCTGCTGAGCAAGATTGCATGTTGCTTTTGGGAGTCTGAAAAGGTAATTTTGATGGAGAAAGGAAAATCTCTCTGAAATCAATACAGGAAAGAGAGGCTGACAGTTTTGTTGCTCATTATCTTCTAATTTAGAGGCTGTGTAAGAGTATTCCAGATACTTCCTAAAATTTGGTAATTGATAAAGTTTAACCTTCATGTTTATGTTTAATGAACCTTCAAATAATCTTATATTAATATTTCTCAAAAGAGAGGTGACCTTCAACAAAGAGCTATGTGCAGGATGAGGCTGCATATGTTCTCACTTTAACCCATGCCCCAGGTGCAGACACTTTACAGCTCAAAGCTTGACCTCCTCTATGTCTTTCTTCTGGCACTGCTCTAAAGCTTAATTCATTGATTTTTAGAAGTATCTTAAATGGTCTGTAGGTATATCTTCACATCTACTGCTTTTAACTCCGGGTTTTGTAAAGGTCCCATTGCCGTAGGAGTCATTACGGAAAGACTGACCAAGTCCTCTATGCCTTTACTGGAGCAGAACTGTGCCAGCTCCAGCACATCTGTGGCTTGTAGATGCTTGAAGACATCACTCTCTGTTGCAAGGGAGAAAATAAATGATCTGTCAACAGCAGTGGCGGTACTTCACTGCAATCTTCCCGCTGCTGCAATGAGCTGTGGGAGAAGTTGCCTTTCTCCCACGTTGCTCCTCACTGTGAGACGTGGCGGGTGCATGTCTGTGGTACAAAGCCCAGTCTGGGGGCTCTCTGCAGCTGAACAAGGAGGGTCACTGGTTCTCTCTCATCCCTGTTTGGGTACCAGTCCAGATGTATCCATTTCTTTACTTAGTGCATTATCTTAGAGCACAGGGACCCCCAGTACTACTGGGTGAAGTACTCCAGCAAGAAACGGGTCTTAACAGAGTGGACAAATCCATGCGCCTCCCCTAAATTAAAAACAACAAACTAACAACCTCAATAAAGACCATTTTTGGCTGTAGTTTAAAGACAGCTGGAGACACTCTCTGTGAAATCAGCTTCTGCATTTTTAAAAAGTATTAGGCCAAAGACAATCTTCTGTCACTACTACTTAATCTTAACCCTCCAAAGGTCGTTCAGTGGTACCACTACGTTTTCGGCATGCCATTAGAAATGGAGAAAAAATGTTCTTATATGGTGATAGTGTAATGAAACACAACCTTCCACTGGCCAGTGGGACTCTCGAGGCAGAGATATGTGGGGGTTTTATAGTGTTTGTGAAGGATACTTTATGTTCTGTAACATATGGTATTGTTGTTACTCTTTTGATTTGTAGTTTTGGGCAGACACATTCTCATAACCTTTGTGCGCCTTCGGCTTTGGAGGTCCTAAAGCTGCTATTGTTCAGTCAGTTTCCAAGCTCAAGAAGAATGTTTTCTTCATAAAGAACATGTTAAATATTACCAGAATTTCAGCATCAGTTTTATATTTCAGGCATATGATTTGGCATGTTCTATAGATGACGGAACATAGCTTTTAAGTTATGATTTAATTTAGACTTTTTAAATTAAAAAAGCAGCTGTTTCTCTACATATGAAATATGAGTCCTCTGTAACTTCACTTACATAAGCATTGTTTTCAAGGTATAACATATTGGATAACCTAAGAGAAGAATAAGGGCTGGATTCAGTATAAGATCTCTCTAGCTGCTTCCTACCACTGACTGAGTGCAAGGCTTGGGTAAGCTTGACAAATCATTGTCAGTGGCTTGGATAAAGTTTATTTCTCTCTCTTTGCAGTTATCATTCTTTTGCCAGATGTACCTGCCTTCTTAGCTGAGCTGAGTCTGAACATTGATAATTAGATTTATGGGAATTATGGTGGTGGAACAAGTTTCAGTAATGGGCAAACTGAAAGATTGCAAAGGGGAAGGCGGATCTTTTGGATTATATGCCAAATACTACCTGTGCTGGGTGAAATGCTCCTATGCAGAGAGAGATAGTGCAAGATAATTTAGGATCTATTTTAAGAATGTAAGGATTCAGTGTGTGATGTTGTGAAGATGGTAAAATTCCCCTCATGTTTATATGTGTTCCTGATAGTGGGGTAAACCACATACAACATGGACTGCAGGATTATATATGGACTCCTTTACTGGTGTAGTGATTTTTCAAATGACATAAAGCCCTTCTGGTTTTGCACAGTGTTTGACATTAGATTTTTTTTCCTAAGATTTGTTGGGCTTTTGTTTCCCGCTTTTTAATTTTTGCTTTTGTGAACTTCTAAAAAACAATTATTGATTTAACTGCATAATATTCGAAGAAGAATACAGGCAGGATATCCAAATGTGTGCCAGAAGCTATGTGCTGTGGACAGTGCAGCACCTTTGTGGGCATGAGAAGTCACTCTTTAGGAGTATGACAAAACGAAATTACCTAGGACTGAGTTTTTCCATGCGAAACTAAAGAGCTATCATTCTGATAATAAACAGCCACTAAACATTATTCCTCTCATTCAATATCTTTTTTGCTTACTGCTATGTAGTCAGAAGCAGTTGTGGTGCAGCCAGGAACCAGTGCTTCAGGATTTCTGAACAGGAAGGGAAAGAGGTCCATTTTTCATGCACCTATCTGCTCTCAGGCTTTCACTTATGTCTCTTCTTGGGGCATCCTATGAAACAATGATAAAATGTATGTCCTTGACATTTCCTGCACTTCATTCCAGATATTGCACATCATTTATATGCAGTCTCACAATGCAGTAATTTTTCTAAGATACTGTGGGTAGCTGAAATATGTGGTACTACTTGTAGGAGGATGAAACTTTAGTTTAAAACTTAATGCTGTGGGTTTTTTTGCTTTAAATCAGAATCTTTCAATGTGCACCAGTCCTTAGTTTAGAGCTTCTTGCACTTTTCCAGCCTCAGAGAGATCATGGCCATTATTGCTGTGCCAATATCAGTTGTGATGGTCTTTCATCCTTGCCTTCATAGTACAGTACCAAGGGGAGGCCTGTGGGGATAATGAGTTGTGTAAATAGCCTCTTCCCATCCCTCTCCAAATTAAGTCAACAAGTCAAAATATCCAGATTTACTTCCTGCAGTCTTTTTAAAATTCTTTCTTTCATGGAATTGCTTAAAATTATTTTTTTGAGCTCAACAGCTTTAATATAAACAATTCCATTTTTTGGTTTTACTCTTAAAGTATCTTTAAAATATGTCTTTAATAAAGTAGCTAATGCCATGAGATAAGGGGATCATTTGACATCAGCAGTTGAAATGTTTCATTTATCAAATGTTTAAATAAAATATTTAGACATTATTTGTCTATTCCACTTTGCTATGTTCAAATTATTTGCCGGATTTGACCTGAGTTTTCAAATATTTCTGTGTATTGTCACAACATGACATTTCCTGATGAGTATATTATTTTTTTCTGAAAAATTTTACCCTGCTGTGTTGGAAATATGTTGTGTGACTGTAAAATACTGGCAGAAAGTGGATTCTGAAAGAAGAGCCCGATTAATACTTCACATAAGGAATCTCCACCAAGGAATTCTGCTAAGCAAAGTGGAGCTGTTAATGCAAAGCCTTTCGCTGGGAAAAGTTCGGGATAGAATGAAAGCAATAAATCAGCCATTTAAATCAAAACTAGGAGTCCATAAATTCCTTTTTTCAGCAGTAGGTTAAACTGTCAGGTTTAACAAAAGCTTACAGCACTTGCCTGCTCGCTGGTTCTGATTCTGATTCAGTGCTATTGCTACCAGGTGTCACGCTCACCCCGAGACCTGCTGCACCGAGGAAACAGGCCTGTTCGGGGCCTTTTTGGGTGGGGCAATGCATCAAATGTTATTCATATGGAGGTTTCCAGCACTGCTGTGTGAACCCTTGGATAATAAATACCAAGCCTGACGGATTTTCTGTGATCATGTGCGATAGACTCAGTAACAGAAGAGTCTCATTCTGGAACTACCATTTAGATTTTTTTTTTTTTCTGAATGGTCTAAAAAGCCACACAATAATTTATGTATAAATATCTCAATATAAATTGTCTCTTTATAGATTTGTGCATTTATATATTTTATATAAATTATATTGTATATATAGTCTTCAGTATTTTATTTGTTCTTTTGTTTAAAAGCAGCTCACTGAGATGATAAAACACATTTTTTTTTCTCAGGTGAATTATTTGTTTTATTTCTTCAAACAGTATTTTAGTATAAGTTTTATCACACCAGCTGCTGCTGGGTTGTCCTTATTACAAGTCTCTCAGCATATCCTATACAAATCCTTCTTTTCAGGCTTTATAGGTCAGTCATCAAATTAGCTTTGGACCATGATGTTTCTTGGGACAGCAGCAGCTCTGTGGAATGCCTGCTGACAAACCAGCTGCTCATCAAAAGGGGAAAGAAAGATGATATGAATTTCAGGGGACTTGAGGACTTCATCAAAGTGTGTTTGTGTGAGGCTTACAAGGATCTAAAATGGGCTGTTGCTGAGAAATCAGAGAAGATCAGAGCAGGCTAACATAGTTCATAACTCTTCTGAGTCCACTTTTGTGGACTGCACCCACAGCACCTCCCTGGCAGATATTTGGCCTTATGGGACTCACCCTCTGTTTGTAACAAGTTTCTCTCCAGGTTGTTACCTGTTATTCTTCCTGATTGTGGCAACAGTTGAGTTAAGAGAATGTTTTGAAACTCCACCATCAGGGGTAAGAAAAATCTAAACCTGAAATAATATTAGCAACTGAAAGAGAGACTGAGTTTTGTTAAGCGAATTTTAAGTGTTGAAAATTCCTTCTACGGCGCATCTGCTCAGCAGAAATGTCCTTTGTACTTCTTAAAGTCTGGCTTAGACAGGTTAATAAATCTCTGCCTCTCTCTGGCTGCAGAGGGTTGGCATTTTATAGCTGCAGAAGGTGAAGAAGAGAAAGTTACATCTTGTACGGAAAGATAATTCTAGGGCAACACCAAAGGAGTACACAGACTTCTTCATTCTTAATGCTCGCTGCTAAGTAGCGGAGCGTGTTGTTTTAATAGAAAACAAAGGCTCAGAGTCCAGAAACACTGAGAGCTGACAAGGCTGAGTGGACAGAAAGGAAGCAGATTTCTTTGCAGAGGAGACTGGGGAGATGTAAGGAAATCAGTATGTGTGTACGTGATTTGTGGTTGTCACTGAAGCTACAGAGTGACCTAAATCAGATTCTAGAAACTGTAATTTATTCCATGCCACTGATAAATGAACTCAAATAATACTGATTCAAGGTATTTTCTTATTTTAATGGGGTTTGTGTACACCCAGTTTGAAATGCTCAACAGAGTTATAAAAATGTCCTGTCAAGTTTATGTACTTTTAAATTGTGATTAATTTGGTTTACAAAAGACAAAGTCTAAAAAGAATGGGAACATTCATAACCCAGTGATTTAGTGTAAAACATAAAATTACTGGCAAAATAATACAGTTATGTGTTTAAAAAATGTAAGGAATAAGTTCCAGTGATGCCATAAATTCCAGGAAAATATTTTAGGAACTACAACATAGGAATTTATTGTGGCTTGGCTGGAATAATGATTTCTCCTTGGCCAACAAAACTCTTTATAGCTTTAAATCTGTGGATCAGTTCAAAGCTGGTTTTATGAGAGGGGCTCCTTTTAGATTAACTGTTATTTCCTAAATTTGAAACAATAAAATAGCAGATAAATGAATAATTATTTTATACTTGAAATGCAATAATTTAAATTAAAAATTAGGCAGCTTATATTATGCATGATATTTGCAATGTACACAGGCTCAGCAGGACTGTTCTCATTTTTTCCCCACAGGACGGTGTCAGGAGCACGGCTACAATTGTTCTGTTTTGTTCTCCATGCAAACCTGACAGAAACTGGCATGTGTTTGGCAGAGAACATCTTGTCTGATATTTTGGAGGCTCAAAATTCAGCCCCTGATGACAGGCACACCTAGGTAAGCAATACAGCTACAAGAGAAAAATAGTGCCATCCCTGATTTCCATAAGCTGGTGCAGAGGGAGGTTCTCCTACACTGTCTTCTGAGATCATTTTCCACGGGCTCTCTTTTTCCTTATGCAGTGCAGAGATGCTCCCCTTAACCCCTTCTTCTTAGCTGGACAAAGACAAGGATGTGGAAATTCTGACCAGTTTTACTGTTCTCTCTGTAATGCTGCAAGTCTTTTTCCTTCTGTAGTGTCCTGGGTTGTTTTTGTGGTCAGGTGGAGCTGTGGGGCCTGGGATCTATTAATATGGCCAAGTTTTGGCTCTTTTTTTTGGCACCTTCCACTCAGGTGAACCACGGCCAGAGATAATGATGTTCAAAGGCAGAGTGCTGCACTGCTGAGATCTTCACACTGATCATTTCTATAATGCTCTAAGTGAAAGTGGGTAAGGTTTAAATGACTGTCAGGTTAATAAAACTTGATGTTCCTGCCCTAAGGATTTTACTGTCCAAAGTTCAGTTTTGTATTATGACTCAGATTCAAGGACTTTTGAAGTCAATTAAAATTCTTCCATTTATGTCCCAGTTGCAAAAAAAAAAACATTTGAGCTGAGCACTGCAGAGCCACATCTGAGAGTAAACCAGGGAGAGGAAGAGGGGGCATTGTCCCATTCATCCTCCAAACAGATAACCCCTGAATACACCCTGGTTAATCACCCTTACAGGCAGTTCCAGAGACCCTGGGGCTGACCCCTTCCTGGTCAAAACCTGGTCTTCTGCATGAATTTGTGCAACCATTCAGTGCAGAGAGAGGATATTTCACATCATGGGTCTGCTAAACCCTACTTCTCTCTGTGTTATTTGTGGTGATATGAAAAGATACAGACTTTGGGCTCTTGCAGCTCATGCAGTCTGGAGGGCTCTTTCCATTGCTTCCTTCCCAAACAAATCATGGTAAAAAAGGTGTGGATGGCAGACTGTCATTGAAGTACAGCATGGATACATCCACACTGGCATTAAATTGTTGGGGGTCCTGTGCATAGTTTTCAGTCCCATTGGAGCAACACAGCACTCAGGGCAGATATAAGAATCTGCTAAAGGGGAAGAATAAGTGCTTGATTCTTGCTGTTCCAGGTGTAATGCTGACAGCATTATATGGCATTACATGTGTTTTCTGTCCCACTGCTTCAAAACTTGGTGTGCCTACACTGCACATCTCAGGCACAGGGGTACTTGAAGATGTTTGCAGCTAGTGCAAAGGTCCATGCAGGTCATGTGGCTGTAGTGCAGTAAACAGCCTGCAGGAGCTGCAAAATCAATGTCTGGGCTGGTTGCCTTCTCATTGAATGGTTTAGACTTCTCCCAGGATGATTCATATAGGAAGGGACCCCTAGATTTAAGAATCAGTTTTACTTAATTTGGTAGTGGAAGTGTTGATCTTGGACCTGCTTTTATCTGTCCAGAGTCTCCACTCTTAAATAAGTGTTGCTCATATTTGGCCAAGAGCTGAAGTGGTTTCTCTGTGGCTATATGAGAGAGCAAAAGTAAATCAAAGGGCCTAATTCTGGAGGAAGCAGCCTATTCTCCTGTGAGAAGTCTTCTTTCTTATGAGAGAAGTCTTGTCTTTCACGTAGAAAACCATCCCAGAGTTCTGGCAAACTAAGTGAGGTTTTTCTGGGTTATTTGCTGGGGAAAAGGCCAATAATGCAATTTAAAACTGCACAGAGTCCAAATCTTATTTTTTCCTAAATCTCCCAAATGTGTTGTTTTTTGCATTCATGTCACTTAATAATTCAGTCCTGATCTTCCAGTCTGTCTTCATTTTCTGTCCCATTTTGGGGTTTCAAATACACCCTCTTTTCCTCAAACATCCTGTCACATACCAGAGGTATAACCATATCCACCATCTTAACTCCAGGTGGCTGGAGGCTGATTCTGCATAAATTAGAGAGAAAAGCTACATTCTTCTCTTCTTTCTGAGAATATTGCCCCAAATTAAACTTATAGAGCATAAATCTAGCCAGACTAAAGCTGCATCCACCTCTAGTTCTACAGTTCTCTGTAGTTAATATTAACAAAACCAAAAATGGTTTTCCACCATCATTGACTTGTATTCCTTTACCTTCTGCAGTTTTCAAAGCCCAGATTCCAGCATAAGCTCTACACTCAAGGAAGTAAACAACCCCACACTCATGAACAGCTCAGTTAAAAAAGCAATGCAGTGGATTTCAATTAAAGAAATAGAAGCTAAGAAAAGGTCATACTTTACTCCCATTACCACACAAAACTTAATTTTGCATCAACGTTAGCACAAACACGTAACGAAAAGGTTTTTCATTAAATCTAGCTTTTGCTAATGCATACTGGAGGATGTCTGGAACTGTTGCAGCAGAAGCAATGGTTTCAGCAGCTGGATACTCCTGCATGGATGAGGCTAGTGAGGAGGAAGACTATATTGTCATGACAGCCTGCTGAAGCCTTTGATTTACAGAAATTTATCATTTCATTAACACCAGTGAAATTTTTAGGTTCTGCCCCTTTACTTTTGCAATTCCCATTATTTCATGCAAAGGGTAGTTAGAAACAAACCCCGACTTACAGAAATTTGGGCTGAAATATTTCTATAAAATCCCAACCCTTTACGGACAAAAGCAGGACATTTCCTAGATTCAGCTGACAGGAGCTCACATGCACTTTGTGCTTGTGTTTTTGTCTCTAGATAGAAATGTATGTGGTGAGATCAAATCTCATAAGTGACTGCTATTATTGGTCTTGTGAGAATTCCTCCATTCTGGTACTGAAACTTCTCGGAGTCATTAGTTAGACATTTGCAGCTCTGAATCCTCATGGAATCTCAAACCAGCTCCACTGTCAGACTTTTAGTCTGAAATCACTGCACTACAAACTCACAAAAGGCAGCTATAAAAAAATGTCACCCCATACAATTCTTTTCAGTTTCCAGCCAGAAAAAACTACCTTCTTTCTATCCACACTAGTATATTATTCCTGTAGCACTGAAGAGACTTGTTTGCAAGGAAACGTAATACTGAATGATTTCCTATATGTCTAATTCTGGGATAAAACAGCTGAACAGTGTGAAAGAGCTGACTGTGTCCAGGGCTTATTCCCTTTTGGAAAAAGCAGCAGGACAGTCCATCTCATCCATGGGTTAATTTGAAAAACTACAGCAGCCATCACCATTGTGGAAAATTGCTGTCATTAAATATACCAGGAAATATATCTAACCTCAAAATTTCTTATCTCTTATCTCCTTCATAAGTATTTATTCTGTGCTATGAAATCAGCACTGCTAGATGAACCCAACACAACTTCTTTCAAATCAAATGACAACTTTCTGGGTTTCTATTTTTCTCCATCGCAAGTCCAGAGAGTCTTTGATTCAATAAAAGAGTCCATCATTAGCCAAAAAGAAAAGGTTTGTAGGAGCATTGTCTTGATACTTATTATTTTCAGAAAATGCATTAACAGTTTGATATCTACTGTCAGGGATGAAATAAACAAAATATTAGACCAATACACTCTTGCCCTGGGTGAGCTTGCTGCAATACCGTCAATTATAAGACTTTTTCATGGCTCCTAAACTCCTTTCTGAAATGTTAAAGGTCTCACTAATCTTATCAGGCCGTTGATTACCACCTGCTGAGCACAACAAAGAGCCAAAGAATGTGCATTACCTTCAGTACACAACCGTGGTTTTACTCTTTTCCCCCACTCAAAAGTTATGCTGTTTCTTTAAAAGATGTGAATATTGAAATTCCCTCGTTCAAAATGTGTGTCTGTGCATGGGCTAAGTCAGCATCTGTTTCAGCATCGTGCCAGGTGATAGAGCACACTGTGCTGTGATTGCAGCAGTGGGATTCTTAGTGCCAGGGGTGTAACTCTTACCAAGCTGATGACAGTGGTCAGCAGAAGGGAAGTTTCCATGGAGCCTCATCCCTTTCCTTAAGCTTTCAGTCTCCCGAAACAAAACTGTAAAGACAGTGTCTGTTGCTGGGAAAGATACGGAAAAGTTTCTCCTCTGCAGTGGAGTGGCAGCACAGAAGGTTCCCTCATAATATAGTACATGAGGTGAGAACTAGGAAAAGAAAAGATGTTGGTTTTCAAAGCTGAAAATTGAACCATGTGAGATACTGCAGAATCTCCAAGTATAAATCTTCCTTATACAGACATCAATCAAAGTAGCACGACTGGAAGAAGCCTCAGGGGGTTTGTGAAGCTGAGTTTTGACTAAAGATGGGTATAACTAATATGGGTCAAAGTTTGCATTCAGTGGATAAGCACTCAAAGTTTGTCAGTTTATTCCTATTTACTGGACTGCCAAAATTTGGCAGGAGATACCAAGAAAATGATCTCTATTATGTTACTTTTAGAATTTCCTGCTTTGGTTCAGCTTGGAAATGCTCCAAGATCAGCTTTCTTGTGATATTTTGGCACTGTTTTTTTAATTTCTCACTTATTTGTACTTTGACATTCCTTTTTCACTGGCTGAAGCCTGAACTAAAACTTCTGTAGAGGAGATGTCAACATAAGGCTGGCTGAATTGGACACTGAGGTTAGAAAAGAGCTTGAGCAGTAGGAGATTTAGGAATTTACTGCTTTTATCAGAGTGACTCAGCTGAGGAAATGGGACTGGAATAGTTTCACAGCCAACAGCAAGGTCTGGGAGAAAAGCAGAGCCTAAGCTTAAGCTTTTGTATCCAAAATATTGATGGGAGATGTGACTGCATGGCTTTCACTTAGGAACTGAGCATCTCTGAGCAAGCAGGTAAGTATCTCACCACTCAGACCTCTGGAGATAATCTGTTTCAAGATTCTCTTGGAACACTCACACTAAAAAAGGTGCTTCTTAGGCACCCTTTAAATGCCCACATATTTGCCCCCCACCCCATCACTCTGTGATGATATGCAGGGCTGTACCTCTCGCCAGATCCTGCCATTTGGAACCACCTTCCCGTGTCTCCACCTCCCCGATTCTCCATCTCTTCACGTCTTTAAAAACATTTTCATTCCTCCCACCCTGTACCCCCCAGCATTCTCTTTTGCTCTGCCTGTGGTTAATGTTAATTGCTCTCTAAAATACCCCTCATGCAACTGGCTTTTGCTGTATTTTGGCTTGAACTGACACCTTGGCTGGGCCTGTGTACGCAGTAAAGCATGGCGGGGGGGTTCATGGTCTGTATCATGCAATACAGATTAGAAGCTGGGTCAAATTCACAGAAGCTGAAGTGTTGCTGTAGGGCATTTCTCCTCTAAGAATGGCCTATTGGTGCCAGGGATTCCAGCACTGGGTCTAGTTAGTGCAGTAACGTTCAGGCAAAGACTGCAATAATAACAAAAATCAGTCCTATCAGGTTCATTATACTTCTCCTGTGTGGACATCCCCCATTGTCCAAGGACCTTCTCCAGACCTTCTCCAGTCAAGAGCAAATCAGAAGACTAGAGGTGGTTGTATGATGTGTTTCATCAGGCATGCCTACACGCATGCACTTTCTCTCCATGTTCCATACAAATGTAGTGTGGATGAATGTCTAAAAGACTGTCAAAGATGCTGCTAACTAGTGTCTCAAGTGACACTTGTGTCAGTGAAGTTTCGTGAAGTATCTTCCAAATTGCAAACTTCTTTTGTGGTATGTCTTGAGCTGGTGGGAACAGACATTTTGAACTTTATTTTCAGGGTGAGGTTGGTGACAGAGGCAGGTTTTTTATATCTGGGGGATCTATTCATGCATTAGGAGCACTTGGAAAATGTAAGTCAGTCTTTCTCTAGATATGTCTATCCCACTGACTAATGCTGCTGGCTGTGACAGGACACCATGAAGGTATTTGAAAGCCACATTCCCATTTATGCCCTTCGCTTTTCAGTCTTTAGGATTTCATCTTTGAATTCCATCAGGAAATCCATACACTGATCCTGCTTTTGGCAAAAATTAACTGTGAGCTATCTATTTGGCCACAGTAGGAGTTGGCAAGAGGACTTGGTAGAAGAAGCTGTTAACGTGGACAATATTTTATCTATTTAAATTCAATATAGAATGTCAAAAAAAGAGAACACCTTAGTACAAAGTTTTGTTTCTGTAACAGATTAAAAAAATATGGGTTTTAATGATGTTGACCAAGCACAGCTCTTAGGACTTTTTCCATTGCTCACTGAAGGTACTGGAAAAACTCTTGCTGACTTTAATAAGATCAGTCCCAGAATGACAAAGGAAGTGTTCTGTGAGGATTAATTCTTCTACTTAAAAAACCTTCCCCTCAGCAAAAATTCCTTCTGAACACAGAGTTAATGGACCATTTTCTTCACTCTATAGCTTTAAGAAACATAACTAAAAGAAAGGATTAATTTGGGAATACTTGTGGAGTTACCTGAAATTCTAATATAACAATGAAGGACTATGTTATCTCCTGTTCCTCATCTATAGGTTTAGTAGAACCTGAAAACTGCAGATACTTGTTGTTTTAAAAGATTGATAATTTTTTATGAACAAAAGTTTAATGATTTCAACAGACTTTTACAAATTACACATTAGGTTGTTTTTTTAATCATTAGTGTTTTCCTGTTTTTCTTGTTTCAATGAAATGAAAAACAGTGACATAAGAACAAAATAAGGGTCCGATCTTTGTGTTTTGTAATGAATAATAAAGTGTTTTTAACCTCTTTAGGGATTTAACACCACGTTAATCCTTTAATCCCCAGAAAACCCAATTTTGTTGACATGAAAAGGGGATATTTAACTTCATCCAATTAATTTTCTTCCTTGGAGATACCATGATTATGAAGATTAAATAGATTCATTAGAATAACCTTATTTTATAGAAAGTGGGGTTTTTTGCCAGTAGATAATTGTATCAGAAAAGAAAATTTTACATCACAATTATGCTTAATTTTCCTCAATATCAGAAATGCCAATACTTTGAAACCCAGAAAACTCTACCACTTCTTTAACACTCAGATATTAGGTATTGGGTCTTCTTTTTAACCATATTTGACTAGAAAAGGAAGAGAAAAGAATACTCCTTTGCCTGTCTTTGCTCTATGACTTTTACAATTTTGGTCATCTTCAAAGTTTTAACTAAACAGTGAATCATTAAAACAACTATTCTGTGTTGATTTTCCAAATGCATTACATATGTAAATAGAGACAGATTTTTCACTTTTCACTTAAGCATTTGCAGAAAGGTCAGATTTTCAAACGTGTTTTGTGGTACTTCAAAAGGACAAGGCTGTTTTGAAAAATTCTGCCTTATAGTTTGCTGTCTCTGGAATGAAAAGGATATGCATAACAGTGAGGAAGGGTGGTTTTCTGGTTAAGACATCAAAGTGAGATTTTTAAAATCCAGATTAAATTCCCCACTCAGCCGTAGACTTGACGTGCAGTTTTGGTCAGGTCACTTGACCTTACATCTTCCACTCAAAGTGGGTAGATAATACATCCTTTCTTCTAGCCTTTTTTTAGTTGCCTTTTCAAACTGGAAGTAGTTTGGGGTACAGACTGAGACCACAGCTCAATGATATAATAAATTTACTGCCTAGTACTGGATCAAACATTTTGTGACTGAATGATTCAAAATACCAAGCCTGGATAGACTTTCTCTGTGAGGCCAAAGCTGTCACTTCTGATGACTTTGTACCAGTGATCTTTATTCTGGATGAGATGCCACTGGATGTAGCACTCCAAGAGTGTGGTTTATGAAGCAGTTTAAGCCAAAGAAAGCCTGGGGTCCTGCTGGGTGTTCCCTCTCCTTCTCTGTGTTAGCATTAACAGGAGACAGCTGTGCAGTTGGCTGCATCAGTGAGCTGATACAGCTCAAAAGAAATCTTACACACACACACACACATCCCCCAACACCAATGGTAACTTTTTGCTCACAGCCAAACATGTGATCGTTAATGCTGTCTCAAGGGAGAGGATGGGAATGCAAGGCTTGAGGAGGGAAGGTGGGACCACGCAGCAGACACATTGAACAGATCTTCCTCAGGCTGGTGAAGGGCTTTGCAAAGTGCAGTTTATGACCAGTATAACCTCCCAACACAGGCACAGCTGTGCTGGCAAAACAATAGTACAGCGTGGAGGTTCCAGAATAGCTAGGACGAAGGAGCTCCCTACGTGTGTGCTTGGCTTTCTACCCAGGTGCTGGCCCTGGCACCAGAGAAAGAGTGTTGAAAAATGTTTTTCTGCATCTAAGTCTCAATCACAGGCACTCAAACTACATGCTGTGGTGTTGGTAACCAGCTATTCCATGACTCATTCTGAAAAGTGATGGGCGTTTTAAGTGCCATTGTGCTTGCTCAGGAGCGTTGGGGATGAAACACACCTTAAAAACTATTAGACTGAGATTTTTTATAGATTCCACACTTGATATGAAATATACACTGACCTTTCCTGTGGTGTTATTATTTTGTTTTCATTATACAAGCAGATGAAACTGGACAGAACATGAATTATTGCAATCCACTGGTGGATATTTTGCTGTCTATATTATTGATTTGGAAGTTATGGTGCTGCAGCATTGCAGTATTTCTTGGTACTATCTACAGCACTCTTACTCATCATTAAAGCAAGGAATTGCAGAGAATCACTTTGAGTAGGCAGAAAAACTTGCCCTGACACAGTACACCATAATGGTTTTCAAGGAGTCATTACTTTCTATCATGTCAATAATTGGCAGATTAAAGCTCCTTAAACAGACATTAACAGCACCGAGTGTAACAATTCCAAAGGAGCCATTACTGCTTGTGGTGTCAATAATCAATCAATTAAGGATCTCTAATAGCATATATTGACATAAAGGGTTAGAATGGCTCTGAAGGAGCCAGTTGCACTCAGTTGTTTGCTATTGGTTGTTCAGGATTTTTACTACACTCTTTGTATCTTTCATCCTCCCTTTCCTTATTCCTTCTCCTGAAAGTCTGGACAAGTGGTATATCTAAATAACATATAGAAACGTATTTTAATGTTACATTTAGATTCAGAATAATTCAAGGGTATCGAAGCAATTTTTCTCTTGCTCTTTCCTCACGGCAGTGTGCTCATGTGCTTTCACACAACAAACACAAACACTGTTCAAAAAGTTGAAGGTTATGTCAATGCCTTTTGAATTAGGACTTCAGTGAATACAAAGTGCACTGAATCTTTCACTTAACTTCTGTACAGAAGTCCTCAATGAAAGTAGAAAATGAGTATTCAAGACAGCAACATAAGACCAAAACTCATGTGGTTGATATTTTATTAGAAAGTCAGACTTGGTGAGAATATTGTTTTCACTCCTGTAAGGGAAATTTAAAAACATGGCATTTGGGGGCCAACAGGTTCAGTGAGTTGTGAATTTTAGCCAGGCTCAGGCATAATTCAAGCTGTAGTTTGAGTCCGGAACTACTGCTCAGAAGTCCATTTATCAGAGCACATTAGCAAGAGCTAAGCACTGAGTTCAGTGAGTCTTATTATAACAGTCTTCACTGAACCATATCCTTGTCAAGGTTTTGTTCTAGAGGAGCAAAGAAATGAGCACTCAATCTTCCATACTTTAATTTTCCTGCAGAGATCAGTGCTTGCTTTGGCTGACCAATGTCTGTTCAATGGCTTTAGGAGTTTTTTTAAGTCCCCGGCTGTCAACAGTTTGAGACAAGTAGTAAAGTATCTATTATCTGAATCCTCCTGCTGACCTGGGGTGGAGTTAATGTGGTTTTGCATGATGGAAGTGTGGAGAAAGATGAAGAAGGAGATAATTTTATTTTTTTTATTCTGAATTCCACCAGAAACTAAATTGAAAAAAAGGAAAAATCAGGGCTTCAGAATATTCTTCTTATTCTGGTATTAATAGGGCTGTCTGCATTGCAAGTCTTTAATTACATGGGGACATACTATACAGTGGAACACCATCCTCACTAATCCACATTACTCAACTAGCAGAGCACTAAGTGCTCCTGTCATCACAAGATTTTTTGGGGTTTGTTGCACAGAGTTTAAAAATAATTATTTCATGCTAAACATGAGTATTCATTTTCAGTGGCAAAGCAAACCAGATTTAGCATCCCTAAGTAAAACATACAGGCAGTAACACTGTATTGCAGTGACATGCAGCCTCACAAATCTGAATAGTGATACCATACCTAGAATATTTCAGATTAGGAAGTTTTCATCATCCTTCAACAAAGCCCTGCTTTATTCAGGCCTGGGAGTACTGAGCCCTGGGAGTGAGTTAGTGCTGTGCAACCAATGAAGCTCTTCTCCATGCAGAACCTCACCCCATTTCTTTTTCAATGCTGGAAGGCAAATGACAGAGGTAATGGAGCAATAGTAGGAGAAGCCACGTCCTGTGGTTAAGCTGGATTCCATTCCTGCTGCTGTCTCAAGTGTCTGCCCTATAAAACTGGGCAGATCCTCAGTCTCGGCACAGCTTTGGGATGAGTTTCTTATCTGGTTGTCCATTACAGTTTGTCTGTGGACAAATTTAGAGAGATGTTATGTTCTTACCGGTGTAACAGGAGTCAGCTTGAGCTGTGATTTGAATGCAAAAAGTGGAGTTGCAATCTGGCTACTCAGCAAGAAGACCCAAGAATAAAAAACCCAAACAAGCTGATTTCAGGTAGATGGGATTGGTGGTAGCTCTTCTGTGCCTCCATTCTGCAGCTGTAAAATGGTTAATAATATCTGTTCTGCAAAGTGTTATGAAATGCAATGTTTGTGAAACTACTGGTTACTCTGGAGAGTGCAACACAGAAACAGAGGTAAAAGAAAAGGAACTTTTTACTGGGTGGGTGGTTAATGCAATTGTGGGGCTGTACCAAATAAGTAAAGATTTAATGAATCGACTGAGGCCCATCCCTGTGTACTGATATTGTTGCAGTCCATGTATGTGCACATGCTGAATCACATGTCACTCACAATATTTTTAGAGCTTGATTTTGTCACCCTGATGTCCTTTCAGTGTTATTTGATAGGGGTTTCAGTGCATCAGTTTGTGTGTATCTTTGCTCTGATAATGCCAAGAGGCTTTTTTTTCACAGATTGTTGTGCCAGACTAAAACCTGAGCTGTAGCAGGGATCAGGAAGTTGTGTGCAAGTGGAATCAGTGAAAGCTGCTTCCCTGTGGGCCTGTGCCTGCAGTTGTACTCGCTGATGTGAGACCTATTCAATGGTTTTCCAGCCCTGGTACTCATAATGCCTCTTGCCCATATGGCTTCTCCCATAGCTAAATAGAAAATAAATTCAAGCTGTAGTCTTACCTTCCACAGGGGAACTAATAAAATCTCTCACCCTTCTCAGCTGCTATAAATATAATCTATTATTATATTTATTTGAATAGAATAGAAATTGCAGAAATGTGTAGAGACTCAATACCTACCATTCTCTCAAATTTGGCTGACATTGCCTAGCAGGCTAAAAAATCATTTGCAAAATGAAAGGGTGTCAGACGTGACATGATTGCATAAGCTTAATTCCCCTAGGAGAAAAGGGAAAAAGAAACATGCAAAAGGCAGAGATTCTCTCTCCACTCTGCCAAGCCATTCATCAGAGGTCTTGTGGTCTTAAAGCAAAAATGGATCTTACCACCAATCCTACAGCAATGTGATTCCCCCAGTTGCAACTTTTACAAGAGTGTGATCAAGGGACAGAAACATCAGCTCCACACATCCAGGCTGGTATGCTTTACCCAAAAATGAATATTCATAAATTCAAAACTTGGGGCAGAAGTGAATGTGAGTCTGGCAGTCTGGCTAAACTGCCTCTCCATGGGCATGTTGTTGTAAGCATTTCCTTTCTAGAACTCCTGCTGTGTAACAGCCTCTTCTCATTTTAATCTTCTAAACTTGGCTCAGAAGGCAGATAGGAAAAAAGTAATACAGCAGTGTGTGACCCTTGAAATTTGCTTCTTCCTATCCCCCTCCCCAGAAATTCACACTTATATTGTAGGAGACAGAACTCTATTGTCCCAATTCATTCAAGTGGTGTAGACGTTTCATGCTCTAAAAGGAATGTGCATAAAACATTATGCACATTCAAATATATATTTGCATCAAAATAGAAGAAATTTCTTGAGCTTTTTTTTAATAACTAATGAGGAGTGCCTAAATTTTCTAAGTGAAGTCTTGATCCCCAGGACTCCTTTAATGTTGGATGTATTGTTCATGAAGAAGATGCTGTGTATGAGGAAACAGAGCAAAAAGAGTACTCTGTATCTATTCATACTTTGAAGAGCTTTAAACAATTACCAGAAATAGAAACAGCACCTGCTAAGGGCAGAAGTATAATTGTTTACATGCCCTCAAGTATTGCTTTACTGCACCACTTTTCATCTTCTCAAAAGGATTAACGACAGAACACTGAGGATTAGAGTGGTGCAAGGTTAAAAAAAAAAAAAAAAAGGAGGTTAAAATAGGAGATAGAAGCCAGCTGGGCAGACAGGAGTAGGGCTAAATGTTTATTTGCAATAAATTTATAAGTCCAATGGCCACTGTACAAAACTGCACCATTGACAAAAGGATTTTGGGCTACACGTGTAGACCAAGGGCTGTTGAGACCGTGGGGCTGGCACCAAGTGTTGAGTTCAGTCTCTGTTGGACAAAGGGTACCTATGTCTCTGATGTTGTTGCAATTAAACTTTAGAAGCAAAGAAACAGAGCAGAAAAGCACTGGAGAACAATAGCTTGAATTTTGGTGACTTTGTCTTGACTTTGTGCATATCCTTACACAGTTCACAAAGGTGGAGCACTGCTGGCTTAGAGAGCTGATCTTGCCATCGTAAGGCTGGGGTTTTAAGTAATCTGGAACTGGTGTTGGGCTAGAATAAATGCCTGGAGCAGAAGCAGGTCAGTAGAAATAGCTCACAGGATCAAAATAATTTTTTAAAGTCTCATTAAATCATATATAAAGGAACACAATATTTTTTTATCATATGGTAGTCAAGCTCTTCAGGCAGTTTCAATCAGCCTGTTGACTATAGAATACAGTAATTCAAACTTACAATAGGAATGATTGGAAGCTGCTACATTCATGTCTCCCTTTGCACATGCAGCACAGCCTTTCCTTTATTTCTGTAGCATACTTCACAACTATTATTATTAAAAAAAATAGATCAGAAGATTTAACTTGACTTGAATTACAGAACTGAAATGGGAATGTGGGTGAGGTAACAAAATACCTGAGTACAGCCTGCAGAAATATTTCATTGCTGTCTAGGGGATGATCTCACCTCAAAACCAAAAGGGCTCCCGTAGTAGCTGATAGTAGGCACTTTGCAAAAATGAAAGGACCAGTCTCAGCCCAAGTCAGCAAAACACTATGGTTACTGTCAGGGCAGAGGATGGAACAGACAAAGTCAGCTCATCCTCTGCTGGTCCCACACGACTGTGGCAGGTGGCATATGGAACCTAAGGCTTCCAAACCTAGAGAATGCCCATTTTGGGAATACTTAAAGGAGTACCTTTTTCTATGCTTTTAACTTGGTATCTTCCTATAGAATCATACAAATATATGATGTTACTGCAGTGGAAGGATTACAGCTCTAGGAGCTAAAAAAGAAAGAAAAGAGTAAAGAAAGTACCTCTGCTGACAGAGTGATGCCAGATTATACATTGCAAGGTTTGGTCAGAGGCATGTCCACAGCTAGGTTCATTTGAGTCCTTTGGCACAGAAATGCTAGTGAACCTTTTTTTTATTAATTAAATAAGTTTCTTCAAAGGAAAAAAATATCTTTTCTCTACCAGTTAATTTCCTTTGCATGTACGCTTTATTGGAAAGAAATAACCAATCTGCTACCCTGTAATTAATTGGATTACAGAATAATTACAGCCTTGTTTGCTTTCTGCAGATTACATGGTAATTATATTTGGTATTACCATGAAAAACCAAGAATTTCTAACTATGTCATTACATGGTTATTTCTACAATACAATACAACTGTTTAATTATACATGCAGTTTCTTTACTTCAATGGAAAAATGATTAAAATAATGCCAGTGCCTCAAAGTTTTGAACAAGTGCCAGCATATTATATAATATTTATTGTATCAGTAGGCATTTGTGTGTGTGTTTGCAAGTATGCATTTACATACACAGGGCTCTCATTCATTCTCCAGGCTCTCCTTTGTCCCCGAGGTACATGATTCCAGCTTCTGCAGTGGGGTCTAATACTCCACTTGATACAGGGCATGTCAGTCCTCAGCATGCACAGAAAAACTTGGTCCAGAAGCCATGAGTCTTTTCCCTTGTTCTAAAGTCTATGTAGAAATAGCCATGACAAAGATGAAAAATAAAGATTAGTGTAGAATAGATACCTCAAGCTGCACCAGCTTAGTTTTGACAAGGTTTCTGTACTTGTCAGATTATTTGTTGACATAATATCCAATTGCTGAAGGACTGAGCTCTTCCAGCCTTCTTCCCTGAATTATTCTTTTCTGCTAAATAATCTTCTTTAGCTGGATCTTGTTAGAAAGAGTAAGATCATCAATGCCACACGTTCCCCGTAATGAGAGCATAGAGCCAACCAGATCCGATAAAGTTCAATGTCTGTCTTTTCCAGCCATGCAGAAAATCCATGTACAGTAAAGTCTACTCTTTTAATGCTTGGGTCTAGCATTCAGAGTCCTGATTTGTAACAGAAGCATGAGTGGCTGGCAAGTCTTTTCTTATCACCATTTCATGCCTCACTGATATCTGATGGAAGAAGTAAAACAAAACCATGAAAGAATTTGAGAGACAGTAAGAGTAAATATCTTTTCTTTATGACCTCTACGTCGAAGCAGAAGTAGGTACAAAGTAGAAGTAGTTTGCAGAGACTCAATCATAGATCCTTCTAGAGAAGCAAATGAATGAGTCACGTGGGGAGCTGTGGGCCCATGTGAATCCCTGGTCTTTGGAAGAGGCATTACTGATGAAAGTTATTCCTCTGCAGAGAGAACAGAAAACCAAACAAAGCCACAATAAAAAAGTCCAGAATCTTTACACTTTTTCCAAGGCTGACAAAACACACTACATCTTCCAGTATACCTTTTTTTTCCCTATATTGCCCCAGGCATGAGGAAAGCAACTTCCATCATATCAAAGTCATGCATCCACCAGCACAGTGTATATCCATTTAATACAACTATGGAATAACACAGAATTTAGAAGCCTCAGAAAGACTACCAATACAACCATCATCTAGGTAATGGTAACTGCCACATGCTGTCTTTATATAAAGCTGCAAGGTTTTTTCAATGTATATTATAAAGGAACAAAATAAAAAAATTTGGGCACTGATATATTGTTAGTGCTAAATCTCACAGAAGGGCCAGTTAGGAAAGGAGTAAGTCAGATCTAATACTATTTTTATTTTCCAGATAGACAATACTTTGATTTGAGAAGGAAGAATAATATTTTTTCTTTTATTTAGGTTTATCTCTTGATATTGTTTAGTTTAATTGGCCATGCAGTATTGCTTACAGACTATTGTCTCATGTTGGTCAAGTTGATGTAGAAATAGGGAACCAAGAGATACTTCTGATCATTTTGTATGACAAGAAGAAGTTGGTGGAATACAGATATCTGGAAGACATGAAAGTTGACATTTAAGCTTGGACTCGGTAGGAAAAATACAATAGGCTGGGAAGATCCTTTAAAGTAAGTACTTCTGTTAGATACAGCTGTGACAGATGAATCAAAGGACGGCTGTACAGTGAGGGTCAGAGAGGCTTTTAGGATGATATCAGAATCACTGCTGTTCTCCATCTTTATCCATTCTGGATCTGGTCATGCGAATCATTTGTGCCTTTTAAATCAAGGGAAATCAATGGGAGTTCAGTCTCCAGGGGTCTTGCAAGACTGTGCCCTGAGGAGAGGTATATTTTATACTCCATCCAAATTAGTTTGAATTTCTTCTGTCTGGCAGTAGATAGCAATAGCTGCCAATGCAATCAGTGTCACTTGCTGCTGAAGATATAGCATGAAAACTCTGTCATTGGACAAGACATTTTGCATCTTGTTCCTGCTGCAAAAAGCTGATTCCAACACTAGAAAATTCAGCAAAGCCATTTCCCCAGGTTTAATTGCAAGGTCCCTCAGTGTAAGTATAGAGCAAGCCAGCTTGATAACCTTATTCACAACCTTGAAACCCAAAGGGATAGTTCAGTGTTACCAAAGGGTACCAGGATCCTGTGGCTGTTTGTAAAAACGTGCTTATATCAAAATGCAGTTCTACCATCAAGTTTCTCTACATGATTGTTCTGGGATTCATACATAAATGAAGGTTGCTTATTAGTC
>JAWWES010000171.1:8304676-8318895 GCA_035583135.1 Lophotriccus pileatus
TGTCACCCTCTTACCAGTTTTTCTGTTTCTTCATCCATAAAGTACTTTTCCAGCTTCAGGTAAAATGCTGTGTATAATGGCAGCAGACATTATGTATATATGAAGGTATTGTTATTAAAGGTAGGCCCCTGTCACCTACATGCCTTTGGTTTGATTCATAGATATGTCACCTCTGCATTAGCTTTCTTCTTGAATTTCCCTGTGAATGAAATGAGGAGGAGAATTACACATTTGATTCCTGGAAGGGGAGATTTCATGACTGTGTTGGTGTTGCTTTGGGAGCCTCTGAGAAGGGAAGAAGTTCAAGCCCAGGCTGTCATGAAATCCAAAGGCAGAAGGCCATCTCCTCAGATGGTTTAAATAATTGTGCAGCAGAACTGTATCAGTAGTTTGCTGGAATGTTCTACCCCCCTTTTAGAGAGAAATGTGTTTTAAATACTCTACTATTACTGTGGTTTCATTAATGAAATTCCAATTGAAAATGAAACACACATTTATTTACAGAGTATGTGCCTGTGCACAAGCAGGGAACATATTACAGTAGTAGTAGAACTTAAAGAAAGCTACAGAAGTGTTTTCAGATCTTCTCATGTTTTGATTCAAGCAACTGTGGAAGTACAAAGGGTGTTTATGTTTGTGTAATAGAAAAAGCTGTATACACTTGGATGAGTAGTAAATTCTGATGAGTTTTCTTTTGTTCGGTTATTTAAAGTATTTATAGAACCCATTTGCATTTAGCTGGATGATTCTAGGAATTTTCACTGTGTATTGAAATGCCAATTCTAAATCATGACTACGTATTGGAGTAATAATATACAGTGCTTTTTTCATAATGATTTTTCATTTTGTGCTTGAGCCAAGTATCTATATGGGTTAAAATCTATAATTCCCAGAACTGATAGACAATTCAAAAAGCTTAACAGACTTCATGCATCACTTGCTATTGAAACTGTATATCTAGAGGAAAACTAATATATTGACCTTAGAAGGCCATTTACTGGTTGTTTTTTTTTTTTTTTTTTTGAGATAAATCCATCGCTTATAAGTCTATGCAGTTTTCATTTTGGTTGTTAAAAGGGAAACATGGATAGTGTGAGCATTTGGGCTTTTTGGGAAGCCCATTTTCAGATCCCAGAATAGCCTCTGTGTTTGACCTAGAGCTGAGTATTAGTTCCACTGGGAGCTCTGAAAAAGTACCTATTGTTCCTGTGGTTATATTTATTCCCTCTAGGATGCCACCACCTGACCATTTCAGAGGTTTCCTTTTATTTTGATCTCTGTGTGTAACACAACTTTTGAAGAGAACAACAGAAGTTCTTCCTGTTTCCCACAGTTATAAACAATTATTTATTCAGGACTGAATTTTAAATGCACTTAAGTCCTTTAACAATCATCATTCCATTTGTCTAAAGTGACTGGACACTTCATGTGTCACCTTGGGGCAAAGAATAGGAGGGCAGTGATACATTTTTATATCTCTAAGATTCTTCTCTGATGTATCAAACACAGTTCACTCGGTGGTGAGATATTTAAGCTCCATGTTACAGTTGCACATCACAAGGAGATTTTTAAAAGCATTGAGAGCTTCAATAGCTACATTAAATGTTTAAGTACCAAACATAATCTCAGACTTGGGAATCTTAAAGGTGTTATGACTATTTGATCAAATCTTCTTGGGTTTCTTTTAATAAATTAGTAGTTAGTGATCCTAGTTACAACATAACTGGGAATAATAGATAAAAATAGGCACATGAAAATTCTACAAAATGCTTTCTCTGAGCAAGCTTTAATAAATAAGGAAATAGCATCCCTATGGGAATTTTGGAAGGTTTCTTCTTTGATAACATAAGGTGCAATAAACAACATATTAATAAATCTGATGTCCTGCAGAAGACCCAAAAGCCCTTTCTTTCCTGGATTCTGAAAAAAAATAAACCTCATTAGAAGAATATTTAACTTAAGATGCCGAGATTCAGATATAACTTATATTCAAAGAACCACACCTAAAATCACTCTTCAACAGCAAGCAAAAATAACAGGTAGAAGATGGAAGAGAAAGAAACCTCATTTCCCCACATGCATGTGTGATGATCAACAGAAGAGACGTCCAGTAGCACCTTGGGACATCTGTGGGGGGGAGAAAAAGTGATTTTTCAAGGTCAAACCTATTCTTCAAGAACCAACTCTTAAAATATGACTCAAAAGCATTCTTGCTATCAATATCGAAATCGAAGGTGGATGATTGGACTGAAGGAACTAAGTAACTTCACAGTAATAGGATTAGGTGAATTTTCACAAGATGCTCTGGCTGATGGTGAGCCTGAAATGAGAGAATCTGGAGGGCCTAGAGAACACCAGCATTATCCTGTGCTGACCTTCACAGCCCTGAAAGGGAATGAGAGATAGAATCATTAATAAGGTTCAAGGCCAAGAGAGAATTTCTAAGGACTGGTCACTTGACAGAAGCTGGTGCTTTCCTGCAGTGAAAAACATGTAAGACAATAGCAGACGTTGGTTGATTTTTGACTCCAAGTACTAGAGAAGTATTTAAGCACATTCTTACCTTTAAGCAAACATTGATGTGATTGCCTGACAGAGACATTTTTCACAACTGAAAAAAACACCTTACTTGATGTCTGCATCAGAACACAATCCCTGGTTCACTTACAGACATGATGGAAAACATTGACTCATAGGGGACACTTGAGGTCACCTATATTCTGTCATAGACAGTAGGTAGATCCTATTAATTCTTCTTCAGTAATTTTTTTTCTATCATAAAATGTTTGTTTGCATCAGTTCACTGGCACAGTGAGTAGCTTTCTTCACCACCATCCACAGGAAATTTTCATTAATTTATGTACACTCATTTCCCACTGATGTGTAACTTAATCTTATTAATTCCTGAAGGGGGTAATGTTTAGTTTCCAGATGTACAATATGCATCATATGCATTCCATTTTTCTGTTCAGAGGAATCTCTGAAAGAAGGAGAGAAGAGAAAAGGATGATTTTAAGGGAAACGTTAAAAAAGGAGACATTTGCTAGCTTAGGGTGGTTTTTTTGCTTTCTTCTGGTTTGATATATTTTTACATGTGGCAGCTTTTATTTCTGTTGATATTTATAATTATCCTCTTGGTGGATAAGGAGAACTTTCAAGACTTAAAACACTGATGTTATAACATATAGTCTCAGAGGGAACTTCCTCAACTGCACTAATAAGAATTAGGTGATGGAAGGCAGCTATTAGAAGAAGAATAAATACACATCCTAAAATATTGCTCCCTATTTATCTTTCTAATATCCATGGTTAAAGTACACAGGTGGGAAAACCTCCTGTAGGACATCTTAATGGAGAAAATGAACAATATGTGCAGACAAAAAAGCAGAATGTGCTTGTCTTGGATCAGAGGATGAGTCAGTGGTGGCCAGAAGTCAGCCCTCCTTTCCAAGCCCAGTTTGCCCCATGTGAGATGGTCACATGGACTACTTATGGTGGGTGAAACATTCATAGTGCTCTGGCTTTCCATCTGGAGAACACAGAGAGATAATTTGGAAGAGCCTATTTGGCAGTGAGCCACGGTAGATGCAACTGATGAGGATGTGATTGTTTTGCCCTACTTAAACAGTCTGAAGAATTGTGCTTTTGAGAAAGCATGGCCTGTGTGTATTTGATTAGAGGAGTTATTGTGATGGTAAATAACAGCATAAGCTTATTTTTCACATTACTTGTTTTGTGAGACTTCTGGCTATTTAGTATAAGCAGCAAAAAGATATTTCCCGGAGTCCTTTAGAGTGTTAAATATGTATGACCCTAAATCTCAATTGCCTTGCAATGTGCACATTTACAAAACACACAAAACATGGGGACTGGAAAAGCCAGTATGTCTCTGTGTTTGATGCAAGCAGTACAAAACCCTCTCAGATTGACACATCAGTGATGTTTGATGCTGGGGGGCTTGGGGAGGCCAGCTGCCGATATCAGCGCTGAAACATTTTTTGAAAATGACTTTTGAGAGAGCTGGTGTAAATATGCGCTCTGTTTGGCAATTTGTTTTCTGTAAATTGCTTGCAAATGTAATTCTGTTTTGTGTTTGGGAATTATCTGCAAGCAGTCTCTGAATTTTATACCTTTTCTCCTTTGTTGGCGCTAGGATGAGATCTCCTTTTGCCAGCCTGTTTCAGACACTGTCCTTGCATATGCAGAGTTCATTAACTGTTAATTCTCAGTATCAGTCAGCCATGGAGGCCATGTGATGGTGCAGATAATGTTTATCCTCCCTCATTGGAGCACTAAGGTTTTGCCAAGACGAAGTGGAGACATTCTAAGAAATTCCAAGAAGACAGATAATGAAATATTAACCTTCAGCCTTTTGGGAAAATATCCAATAACACTGTCAGCATAGGGGTGGGCAGAAGAAATTTGTGTGAATGCTGGTTTGAGAAAACTAGAAGGAATAAACTTAAAAAAGCATAACCAAATATATATAAATACCCACAATTATTCATTTCCCTGTGAATATCTACATTTTTCCACCTCTGTTGTACCAGTTTTATCTTTTTTATAAGTTCTGTTTTAATAATTTTGTGTTTCTTCTCCAGAAGATGAAAAAATACAAAATGAGTTGGGTTTTTTTGTTCGTTTATTTAAAAAATAATTTTATAAAAATATAAAACATATTACAAGGCTCAAAAGTGTTGTAGTAATGTGTTTTATCTGCTGGAGGAAAAATGTCGATTTGGTCCAAACTCTTTCTCCTTTTCCCATCTCTGTAAAGTTTATTTTTGGTGTATAATGGATTAGAAAACCCCAATATTATTAGGGAGGCCAGAACTGTGGTGGGTGTCAGTAGGTGGGCGACAAGGATGAAATCCTGGACTCATAGGACTTATAAGTGTACCCCTGTTGGCTTTATAGGATCAGGCTTTCATTTGAGACTGGTTATATCAGCACTGATAGAATTACCCATTTCATGCAATAATAAATATGCTCTTATAGTATTGGAACCTAAACTAACAACCTAAATTTAGGATCAAATTACAAGAGTGTTGGCTCAGATTTTTAAAATGGTGTGTAACATAGCAAACTTCAGTGAGCTAGGCCTGAATTCTGACTTGCATTTAAATGGGAACTGAAGTTTTTTGTTTCATTATCAAACAAAAGTATTGTGAGTTAGCCATAATAATTTCTTTCTAAAAGCAATTTATTTTTCAAGAATCACAATGCTCAAGGTGCCCTAATAGAGTGCAACAATTAGATTTTCTAAAATAAGAAGCTGGCTTTGATTTGGTAGGAGTGCAAACCTGTCTCAAGCTACTAGCTTTTAATTTACTGGTATTCTTAGCAGTCAGAAATGATTGAAGAAGGCTTGGTTAGAGAAAAATGCAAAAATAATTTTTTTTAATTCTAACATGTCTTTGAGAGTATTTAGCTTTTCATAGAGAAAACACACAATCTTAGAAGGATTTGCCATTGAAAAAAATAAATTATAAGTTTTATTTAGCCTGTGGAATTACAAAACCCTCAAGAACTCAGTGAGAGCAAGACAGACCACGTGTCTGTGTGTGTGTGCACGTGCAAGGGGGGAAAAGGGGGAGAGCGAGCCCAAGCAGAGAAGTAGAAAACATTCTGATGGATCTAATTTAATTTTATGTTGTATTTTTATATTGAAGTTCATTTACAAGTGCTGACACTTTGCTGTGAAACGCCATGAATGTGGGATCTGCCACAAATGAGAAGAGTATTTTTTAACTAACTTTAGTTAACTAAACAATAGCTTACTGCATTACAGCTGAATGCAAAGATATTACTGTGCTCAGCTAAAAATCAAATAATCTTTGAGTTTCTATTCTCTCCAAACTAAGCTAAACAGTGGTGTCATAAAATGACAAATTACAGGATGAACATAAAAGCAGTGCCTTCAAAAATACAATAGTTATACAAGCCATCTATTGTTAATGAAGAATATAATGCAATTTGTCTGTCTGTAATACAATTATGCAAATCAAAGATGGAACTATCCTGAAATCTCTCTACATTCGAAGTCATTAAAATGAGATAATTTATCAAAAAGAATATTACTGATCATGTTTATGTGTTGCACATTAATCCTATTACAATAATGTATCTTTCTACTAATGTAATGGATTTGTGCAATCTAACAGAAAATGACTTTTATACTACCCACAATTACAAAAATATTCAAAGCATATCCATCGCTGCATAATAACATATGCCTAAGACTGTACAATAAACTTATTAAAACAAACAAAGCTTATGAATGTAACCTTCAAACCAATAAAGACAATGCTAAATTCAATTTTATTGCCCTCATTATTTCAACAACTTCATATATAATAAACATGGTGAGTAAATTACCTTAACCTTCTTTATAAAGAATGAAAAACTTATAAAAAAGTGTGATACAAAATTTGAGAATTGGTTAAATTGATGCCAGGCATGTAGAACATGATAAAATCTTATAAACCAACACATAAGTATCAATCCATGTACTCACAGTCCGAAGTCTCTCTAAATCTCAGCCCTCTGACAGATATAATTTTAACAGATGACAAGTCAATCCTTAAGGCAACAGCATCATCTAAATAGTTTGTATTATATGCAGTGAGGTGTGTGAAAATGCCATGAGGTACATATGGACTCTCTTCCATTCTCCTGGAAATACAATATTAGGCTTAAAAATTCCCCACACAGGTGTATATTCAGAAAAGTCACATTTCTACCTTGAAAAACTAAAAGATGCAAAGTAAAATGCAGCATATTCAACTAAATTACACTGTACATGTGTATTATTATATAGTCACAAGGTGAATGGTCACATGCTCAAGAAACATCATAATATTACTTATTTTCTGCACACAGGTCTGCACAAATGAACTATTGGATAATATTTAGTCCTAATATTATATATTTACAGCAATTTCCTTTCTAGAGTTCAGCCCATCTTTATTGACCTAGGCTTTCTGCACTCTTTTTTCATCCGTAAAATGCTCCATTAGCTTCCTCCGTAGGCAGTTGCATTGTACTGAATTGTTTTCCTTGTGGCAGGTAGGTTTTGTTTAGGTGTAAGTTAGGGATTAAGTTGGTTGGCTGCAGAACTGATGTATCTGCACACACACCTCCTGCTAACCCTCTTGGTGACCCTCTCTGACATGACAATCAGACTGCCTTATGAGTTCACACCCATTTATTTCTTTACTTTGGAAGAATTCTTCTTATTCCTCCTCTTAAGCCAGTATATTCTGCACATTTAAATAAGAATATATGTTAAAAGAAAGATAAAAGAAGAGAAAGAAGAGAAAAAAGTGATGATGCTCATGTACATCATGCATTTTGTAGTCTTAGCCCACTGTAGACTCAAGTGTCACTGCTAACACCTCACATGTATGCAGTGTTCAGCAGATCATGGGATATCTGGCTGCAGTTGCTTAAAACTCATTTTCCCCCTCTCTAAACTTTGCATGGCTTCCTAAAGGCTGGTACCTCGTGTTTTTTTCAGAGCTGCTCAGTGGCTTCTTCGACTGACACCAACCTGGAAGGACAGCACATCACAACTGGGCTCGTGTTCTTACTCAGCCTGTGATTATTTTCCTGTCTGCCATATCTGCTTTCCTTCAGTCTTGGAGGAGAAGAAAGCTTTGCAGTTTGGAAGCACCTGACTTCAACTCAGAAGTTGAGAGGAGCTGCTGTTTATGTCAAAGGATCCCCACTACAATAGCTAAAAGGGATTTAATGCTGCATTTTACCTGATAAAACCAGACTGGGCTTCTGGACCTACTGTACAAGACATAAAGCTTTGGTAAATACAAAAGTCTATTAACCACTCTACAAAGGTATAAATCTGGCCCTGCTGTTGCTGCTACAGTATCATGTTCAAAAGGATTTGAATTCCCAAACTTTCCCTCTGTTCTGTAATGTGAATAGCATAAGATGATCTCATGGGTAAAAATTCTTCTTTTGAGACTTTCTGGCACAGGTCTCTTCTTTCAGCTTCTGAGAACCTTTGGGGTTTTGTGGCAATTGTAATAAACATGTTTCTTTATCAAGTGTCTAAGAGGCTTTAAATATTTTTGAACAACTGTTTGTCAAAGCCATCTAATACAAGCTTAACAAACCTCCTGCACTTGGCAGAACTGAAAGAGTAAGAAGAGAGGTTGTTTTAGCTGAAGTTTGGCTTAGGCAGGACGTTCCCTGTCACACCATTTAATATTTGCCCATATAGAGTTATAGGAAAGCAAGTTGAGATCTTGCTGCAGCATTTTTGAATTGTTCTCTGTCTTCACTTCTGTCTCTCTTTAAAACACACAGATGACTCTAAGACAACTTATGGATGACAAATATACAGACTTCTAATTCTGATACCAGTAAGAGCAAAGCTGTCCTTTATCATATAAGAACTGATTCAGAAATAGCCATATTTGGCACTTAGAGGACTTGATACTTCTATACATTCTGGGGCAGTATTAATTCAAGCAGCCCTGTATGACACGTGCAGACATAAATTTCAAGTACCTCAAGTAACCAACAGAAAGCAAATCAGCCTCAGAGTCGTAAATCGCCATAAAACCTGTGTAAGGTGGGGTTGCAGCTGGCCTGAGGGATCTCACGTGCACTGGTACAACCCCTCTGACTTTGTTCCTCAGTGTTCATCATGACAATGCCAGTCCATTTGGATTCCTGCATAGTGAAGGCTTTCCACACATTTCTCCTTTCTTTTCAAATACATTGAAGCTTGCCAGGGTTTTGGGCTGAGCTGCTCATCAAACGGAATGTTGGATGGATTTTAGCCTTGCTGGTCTCTGTAGAATTGCCTCTTTTCTCGCTGAGCCATTCACAGAGCTTCTGCTCAGCCCTACCAACAGTAGCATCATATAGTGACTGAGGTGCTTCTTTGGGCATAAGGGTTACTGCTTGCCAATATCAATTAATAACTGATTGAAAAATATTTAAATAGCAAAAGCTATAAAGCAGGTGTCCCCCAGGAGATTTACATCCCAGTCTAATCAGGTCAGTTGAAGAGGAAAGGGGAAAGTCAGCAAAAATGGATTATAAACTTGTAGTTACTATGTATTTCTCTACATTTTTTTAACATCTTGACTATCTTTAAACCTGCCCTTATCTCTTTCTGTGACACTTCCTAGAAAATGAAGGTTAATACTGCCTTATTTCACTCATTTCTTGTAACACTAACCATGGTTAGTGAGATGCTCAGGTAGCACAGCAAAGGAAGACATCCAGGGAGACTAATTTTGCCATACAGTCTAATTTCCCTGAAACAGCTGAGCTAACCTAGTAAAACCAGGGCTGATAGCCCAGCTGGTTGTGACAGACCCACTGAGCTATTTTGCTTTTCGTTTACTGCACACTTGACTGTCCGTGTGCTGTGCTGGTGTGCGAAGAGACATTCTGGAGAAAAGCTGCACCAATTTTCCATACCATCTAAGGGACTCAATTGGCAGAACTGTGTGACAAATCAGGGCAGATTAAAGTCAAGCCAGTCAAATTCTGCCATATTGACATCTGCACATAAAAAATACGTGGCATTGCTGGATCCAAAAAAAGGCACAGTCACAACACTCAGATGCAAGAAGGAAGAACTCCCCAGTGTTAAAGACAAGGGAAGACTCATTTTTGAGCAGAATGAGGCTGGCTGGCTGCTGGGGCTTTTCTGCTCTGCTGAGGTTGTAATTACAGCCTCTCAAAACTTGCGTGACATTGCTAATTTGAGAGAAAATGGGACACTGATATCTGTAAGAACACTCAGGGTTGGGATTTTGATTATAAACTCCACATATGTCAGCAAATCAACCCCATGAATATTAAAGTTGTTTAGAGTTTTTACATAAGTAATTACAGAAACCGTTCAACAACGGAAGATGGGGAGATGTAAATGTCACCTATTAAGAAATATTTAAAGAGGTTAGTCAGAATTTAAGATACCTGAAAGTCAAACTGACCATTAAACTGTGGCATGAAATTATAAAATTGGAATTGTTTAACACTTTTCATAAAACAACCTGCTTTGTTAAATATCTCCTACCTACAGAGGAATCTTTGTTAGATGGTGCCCTCCTCTGAAGGTACAGATTCTGTCATTTAATACATCCTATTTTATTTCATATAGTTTTGTGTCATGAAAAGACCCAATTCTTTGCCTTAGAGGTTTGATTGTTGGGTGATTCTTCTGACTTTTGGGAAGCTATATGTAATATATAATAGCATAAAAGAGAGGGGAGCATGACATAAACCCCCACTGCAAATAGATATTTACTTATGATTTGTGTCAGCTTAATTGTGTGGGAAAATACAGAGCTCTTAGGCACAGAATAATGTCAAAGTATGTACTTATCCTACTCCTATCGACCCAGAAGGGTGCCTTTCACCTTGTAGTGCCACAGTCCCCAGTGAAACTGGAGAGGTGCCGTGTGTGAGAGAAAATAAAAAGGCAGGTCCTAGACAGGCCCCTGTGAATCTTTCCATCACTCTTGGCTATCTTTCTCCAGGTGCCCTGCCTTTCTTGGAGTGTCTGAGTTCATACCATGTTTTTAGTCCTGCAGGCTGCTGAGCATCTTCTGTAAAGAGCTCTTTAATGCCAGGATATTAGGATGCTCATTTGACTGAATTAGCTAATGGTTCATGTGCCAAGTATTCATATGGGAATGAAGAGCACTTGCCTTAGCCTTCAGCTCTGTCTTTTGTCCCTCCCAGGAGATTATTGCCAGCTCTTTCTCAGCATCAGTGGGAGATAAGGGTGCCTGGTACCTTGCCACAGAAGACCTTAAGACTTCAGTTCATTGCAGTGCTGAGCTTTATCTATAGCTTAAAAGAGACTAGGAGAGGTTTCTTTCCTCTTACATGTGATAATGCCCCACAGCAGGAATCACAGGAGAAAATTACTTACTAAAGGATGCTATGAAAGCATCTCGATTTTGGGGGGCTTCTAAAATCATCTCTTGTTCTGCATAAGCACATACAACACAACAGGCATATCCCCTGTTGATGCCTGGCATCCCTTGTCATCACCTGTTCTGGGTCTGTGGATAGAAATGAAGATATTGGTGTTTATTGGTATCTAATTGACAGAAAGCTTTCAAAATGCCTGAGCCCAAGAAACAGTGTTGAAGGGATTTGGTGTCCAAATAGGAGTGGAGATGGGGAGAAAAGACAGGAGAATTAAAAAAGGGGTTATCTGATAGAAAGCAAAATCGAACAGATCTCCTTTATTTATTTCCATTTGAGACTGTCCTAGCAGCAAGGTGTAAGCATTAAATATGCAGCAGATAGCAAGCAGAAGCAGAGGAAAAAAGTAAAAGAGTTAAATGATAGCAGGGATCAGTATTTTAGTGTATTCCTTCTACAATCTAATAGATACAAATAGAAAAGGCCAGGCACAACGCAAATATTTCCTATTATGAGTAAACTAAAGTCACAATGGAATCTGTCATGCTTGTGATATGAGAGATGGACAATATTCCCAAGCTGTTGCCATGATGGCACTTCAATGCAGTTTGTACTTTGTTTATGAAGCCGAATCAGAAACCCTTTTTCTCCTCCCCTCTCTCTCTCTTTTTTTTTTTTTTTTTGGCCCAGCATGTGTAATTCTTCTTCATGGAAGCTCGAAATGGCTGTGGAGCAGCTCAATATTCCATTTATTTTATTTATAAAATAAATTCAAAGCCTGAAAAGATGAAGTAATTGACTTACTGGGATGACAGTTAAACCCACTAAATTTAATCTTATCCTCTCAAGTACAACATATCGCGCTTACAAATTATCACCCTGCACCAGACAGGCCTGCTCTCTTCACCTAATCCAAATGGAAATGAAGGCCTCTGTTATTGTATTATCTGACTTTACTATCAGCATTAATCCGGCTTAACTCACTTAATGATGCCACTTGTGGCACTATGAAGGCAGCAAAGAAGTCTATAAACTACTTCCATTAAAATGCAAATCTGGCCCACAGAGAAAATAAGTGACACAAAAGTAGGAGAATTCGGCCATACACTGTATTAGCCTCTTGCCGCACAGAACTGATACAAGTATAATAACTGATGCTGTGATTATTATTCTAGCTGTGGATTTCCAATGAAAGGAAGCCAGTCTACCACAGAACGTCACAAAAGTGCTTCAACAAGCCAGGGTATTTAATTTCTGAAGAGATTTATATTTTTTGTTGTCAGGAAATGAACAAATACTTATCAATGTAAAAACTGCTATCTTAAATCTTCCTGCCAGGTTTTTCATACTGATATTATTTGCACCCTATAACACAGGAAATGAAAATCTTCTGTGCCTTTCACATCTCCACTGTATCTTAAAATTCTTTAGTAACAGACTTGCTTCTTTTTTTAACCCCCTTCTGTAAACATAAAAGAAAACTTTTATGGATTAAGTATAGGGAATTACTAACGCCAAAATCCCAGCCCCAAATTCCTTCTCCTGAACATTTCTGTCTGGTGTTAATTTAATTATTTTTTTTTAAAGGGAATAATAACATATGCTTTATGGAAAAGCCTGATTTAATTTTAGTGTAAAGCTGCTCACATTTACCTCTACCCCTCTCCTTCCTTACACACAAACATGCACACTTGTGTATCCTGCCTAACCACCTCTTTGTGTGAAAAATCATTAATACCTATGAAAGAAATCCTAGACAAAGCACTAGGATTCGGGTTCCTTCCAATCTCTTTTGAGTTCAGTAGTTTCCTCTGCCTCGATATCCCCAAGACTTAATTTCTGGCTTTGGCACAGAGACAACGAGCATATCTACAGGGAGACATAGGCACAGAGCTCCTACTGCTTAAATCAACATTTTTCTGTAGGCTTTGAAAGCAAAATGTAAATGCAAGAATTTTGTCCAGCATATTTTATGTACAGGGTGTTAGATGTGTGATGCCCCTGCACTTTTCCTTGGACAGCTTATTACTGATAATATTACAGTTAGAGATGGGGCCAAGCTACGCCGCTGGGATTCGTGTTTCAGTCTCGCGCATGGGAATTTGATTTAGCTCGGTGTGCTGAGAGGAGTAGCAATGAGATTCAGATTTGCACCGAAGTTTGGATGGTGAATCCCCTCCGAGGCTGCAGAATGTTTTGATCTGGAGCCCTGGTGTGCTCTCTGACAAAGGCCTATTCTCTCTCATCCCCACCCACATGCTTACCCCACCCCGAGCATGATTTGTTATTGAGATGGCCGTTCAGCAGCACACGATTTTGCTCTTGATGCAAAATGCAATGCAACAATGATGTTGCATTGCTGAAATACTGTTAAATTGGCTTTTCTCTCACCTTGGGCCTGCAGCAGTGTGATCTGATTGCAGCAGGTGTCAGATCTGCTATGACACTTCCATCTGGGATGCTCATTGCTGACCTTAGTGCCACCAGTGTTTCAGCAGAGAGCTGTTCAATGCAAATGAAAACATCCACTTTCAGCCTAAAGCCATGCTCTGTGCTTACAGCAAAGGGAGTTCCCACTTAAAAGAGGCCAACAGCTCTGCAGATTTCAGCAGTTTCTCTTTGTAGCTGTTCACAGACGCTGGGGAATTTTGCCCCTTACAGGGTGAAGTTAACCCGTAGGCACAGCATGTCTGGAAGTCATGGTATGGCCAAAAAGACATGCAGTGCTACATACATACTGCTCATCTGGTGGGCTTTGGACCATTCTTAAAAGGAGAGCATAAGCAGATGCCACATGAGAGCCCAGAAGCAGTGCCCTCCACCTGCACACCTCCATGCAATCCATCCTTGGCACCTATGGATTTGCATTCCCTGTACCAAATCCTGAGCTGGTGTCAGTGTCAGCAAATGATTTGCTGAGATTTACTCGGGTCTTGTTAGGAGGAAATAATCGCCTAATTTACAGGAGAAATGCCTCAACTCCTGCACAGCTTTGGTCTGAGGCCTTCCTTTATCTTCTGAGATGTGCAATGCTCTGTGTAGAAGGAAGGTATCAGCAAGGTACTTCTTACCACTACATAATAAAACTTCAGTGGCTTAGCTTGAAATGTCATTTTAAAACTACAAAATTACTGAACTACATCTCAACATGAATGTTGTTATTTAAATTTAAATTGGGATTGTTTCAGTTTACCTGAATGTGATGAGAATTGGTATAACGAACAAATGATCAGAAGTTTCCAAGGGCACAGGGACTTTTTAGTGATGAGAATACAGGAATCTGTGAAATGTAGACTGTC